>JBBBVU010000003.1:31290202-31300716 GCA_037177055.1 Atherinosoma microstoma
GCTGTAGCTTCTCAGCTTTTCCTCTTGTTCTGAGTTGAGTTTATTTAATTCATTCTTGATACCCCCCCCCCCAAAAAAAATAAAAAATATATATATATTTATATATATAAAGATAATCCAAAAAACAAGAACGAAAAGGAGCAGAAAGATTTTAAAAAATCTTATATAAAATGCCCCTTATTTACATGACAATTTCATTTATTCTTAGAAAAATTGCAGTTTTTTTGGAATAAAGAAAACTAAAAAATTGCTAATGGAAAAGACATAAAGGCAGTCTTTCACATTTAAACATTTTAATGCTGTAGAAGATATGGGAAATGTCCAGTTTCTCTCACTGCCATGCACATCACTCTGTCTTTCATGTGTTTGCGGCATCACAGAGGGAACAAGACTTTGACATAAATAGAAGAATCCCCGTTAATATTTAGCGATAAATAAAAGTTTAAACAACACAAAAGCTACACAGATTGACATTCTAACTGTTACATCCATGAAGTTTGAGATTCTTCCTGTGTCTGTGCATGTGTTTGTGTAAGTGTGAAAACTTCTTTTATGTACGAGTTAGACTAGTACAGGAAATGCAAACGCTGGTGTTTGCATGTGCTTCTGTGTACTGTATACCTCACTCAATCACATGCGTGTGCATATTTTTGACTCTTAAGTATGTGGGAGTGAGAGAACATTCACATCGCCCACCTGGGCTCAGCTTCGAGCCAACTGAGTTCTATTACTGAAAAACTCCCTGTTGTTTCTTTGGCACAGCCTAACTGGCAGATTTGACAGTATCACTTCCTTCTTTTTCTCCTCCTCCCTTCTTAACTCCTCTCCTCTGTATCACTCTTTTCTGTTCCTCTGTTCCCAAACTTCAGCATCTCCATCTCTCTTCTTTCTGTTTTCCCGTCTCCTCTATATTTAATCAGCAAATGAGTGTTAAATTAGTCATTATTTTATGGAAATATGCCAGCGCGAGAAGGGTTGTCCATTTATGACAAAGGAGCTGCCATTTACGAGTCTGAATCTTCAGACTTCCCTGCTGTTTCAGCACAGAGCAAAAAATTGGGAAAAAGCAAAGAGGTTATACAAGGTTATGTTTTGCAAAATTAGGTTAACAGGTTTTTTTTAGAGTTTAGCATGGTATGACACATAATTGCTCTTTTACTTTCCTTTCACGCATCTATTGTGCTCATTTTTCATTTCATGCCCTTTTTGCCATTCTCTCCATTCAGGCTTTTTTAATGTGCTTAAACTCATCTGTGTTCTGTAAGATTGTACGAACCTGTCATGTCCATCCATCCAGCCATTTTCAATCCCGTTTATTCTATTTAATTCAGGGATCGCAGGGGAGCTGGAGCCTATCCCAGCAGTTACTATAGGCGAGAGGTAGGGCACACCCTGGACAGGTCGCCAGGCTGTTTCACTTGTTTGGTTATTTGTTGAATGGGAATCTAAGATTATTATAATCTGGACACATCACATCTTCACCTTCCTACCTATTCAGCCCGGACTTGTCCTGGCTGTTGGAGGCTAACACCCACCAACTCATCTGATTCAACAGGTGGCTCGCGGCTAGCGCCCTCTTGCTTAGTCAATGTTGACTGCTCTATTTATGACTTGAATTCAATATTACATAATATACTACTTTAAGGCATCTAGCCAAAAAATACTCTTTTTTTTCATTTTTGATGCTGAGTTTTTGGTGTAACAGGGAAAAGTGACAGTTAAAGTGATGAAGCAGTTATTTTATAGACGCTCATTTGCGCTTTGACAAGTGAAATCAGAAACACCAGGCTACTGTCATGTCCGTCAGAGTCCACCCCAAAGTTGATTAAATCCACCAACAAGT
Source organism: Atherinosoma microstoma (assembly GCA_037177055.1). NCBI lineage: Eukaryota > Metazoa > Chordata > Actinopteri > Atheriniformes > Atherinidae > Atherinosoma > Atherinosoma microstoma. Next base: position 31,292,046 of record JBBBVU010000003.1, read on the forward strand.
GATTCAGTTTGATTCGTAAAACTAGAAGCTTTTCTGGAATGTCTTTTAGTTGCCTGGCAACCATGAAACAATGAATTCGTGGCCACCGATGACAGGCTAAATGTTCTAGATGAACTTTGGGTTTGTGTCTTTGAGTTTGTATTTATTCTGCGGTTCTCTGAATTAATTTTTTCTGTTTTGTATCTGACTAACTCTTCTTCCTCTTTTATTTATAGTTCATTTTGCTTTGGTCGCTCCAATTAGTTTTACTTCCTGTTCTTCTGTCACACCTGGTTTACTGGTTGTCATAGCTCCCCTTTTAGTCAGTCAATCACCCGGCGGTGTGCTCACGTCTGAGTTTTGATTGTTGTTAGTTTAGAGTGTAGGTGTGTGTTAATCCTGCTTCAGCAGCACTTTTTGTTTGTTTTATAATAAAGTTTTTATTTTCTTCACGTCCTCACCTCCCACCTGTTCATCCTTTGTACGGGTCCTCCACCTTTTTACTGGGTTGTAACAGCTGTTATTTCGGATGTTCATTCAGATTTCATTTGGATACTTGTACATTTTGTTGTTATATAACTCAGTGACCACAAAATAGGGAATTTGATTGAGTCTTACACATAATGCCCTATTTTGGCCAGGACACCATATTCCGGAGCTGCTTCGGAAACAAAAGTGATAAAACAAAAAGAAATAATAAAAAAATCTACATTTATCCGCTCTAAAAATGATTGAATAATATTGCCAACAAATGCTTCTCAATTATGCTGTTTTTTCTGTTAATTATACAAATTTATTTTTTCTGTCTCTGGTTTTACTAATACAAAAGTTCAGGCTGCTGTGAGTGACAGCCATCCCCTAAACCTTGTGAAACAAATAAGACTGGGATTAAACGTGTGTGTGTGTGTTGGGCGTGTGTATGTTACTTTTTAGTGTATCTAAACATCGGAGTGGCAGCATTTCCTCACCGAGTGCCTTCACGACTTGTTTTCTTGTGCTACTATTTGTGTCTATATTTACATTTGCATATGCTGTGAGGTATCTTTCATATGCACACGCCTTTCAAGCTGGCTCTCACTCACACACATTCACACACACACACACACACACACACACACAGTCCAGTGATATGCAGCTCATGAATACTCCTGCAGCAATAATGGGAAACCCACTCGCCGTCTCTGTGCCTCAGTGATGGCTGGAAAAGAAGACAGAAGTTGTGCAGGGATGCAAGTGAAAGCAGTCTGCCCCGTTCAGAATGTGACAGCTTTTACGCTTGTTTTTTTTCCCTTTCTTTTCTTTCTTTCTGTTTTTTTTTTTTTGTTTTTTGTTTTTTTATTCATTATATAAGTGAAAGGCAAAAACCCAGTGATAGCACGCCAGCACCAGCTATGATTTATGTTCACCTCTGGAAAAAGAAAAGTAGAATTTATGGCTTTCTCATCTGGCCTAATCTTCACTGTATGCTGCAAAGCCCGAGCAATGCAGTGAGCTTAGAGGGAGAAGGCAAAGTGAGGCTGAAAATTGTCCTCTACACTTTCTCTAGTTAGTTTTTTTCCTCTTTTTTCTCTCCCTTTCTCTCACTTAGTAACCAACTCTATCACATTTTGTCCTTGTCGCCCCCCCTCCCCTCCCCTCCCCTCCCCTCCTGGAAGCTTACATACACAGGAGCACCCATACATACACATACACAAGCTCTGACACGCAGGTACGCTACGCACACAAACACGCGCTCACACATAAAGTGCGATCTGCTCAGCCCCTCAGCGACACCTCCGCTTCTCTCGCACCAATTTTCTCACACTTTTCATTCCCCATGTCTTCTCCTTTCCTTCGCTCGCTGCTTCACTCTGCACCTCCGCCCTCAGCCGCCTCCACATATAGATCTTTTCTTTTTTTAGTCAAAGCTATAGTCCCTATGGCAACATCAAAGTTGTTGATTGCCAAAGTGCAGCGCATCAAATCACGCAAACTATCACAAGAGGCGTGCTTGTACGTGTGCCTGGTTTGTTTTTTGTTTTTTTTTGTCCCTATCATGTCACTGTTTTCTATTAGTGATACCTCTTTTTGTGATGAATCAAGTTGGAGTGCGATAATCAACCTGTGGTCAGGCCTTACAAAAGAATCTCCAAGTCGGGCGTGTGTCATAAAGAAACAAATTAAACGTTTATAGACACTTAAAATGGAATATTTGACAAGAATCATTTATCAGCTGCTCTGTATGTGCATCTCATTTGCATGTGTCTTTAGTGTGTAGGATGTCGTGTGTGTGTACAAGTGCATGTCGCAGGCGAGTGTGAAGCTATAACAGGTTCTGACAGGGCAAAATCATTTGGGGGTGCAGATGATGTGCTTTTTCTATCCAGTTACACAGTGACAACAGAATTCTAAACTGTCAATTCCTATTAAAGTGTTAGCAGGGAACCCTGTCTACTCTCATTCCACATCGATTCTTATCCAGGTAGAGCGCTGAAAAGATGGAGGAAATATGGGGAAAACACTGCTTTTCTGCATTAACTTAAGGTGGAAGGGGGAAAAAAATGTTTTCACAATCGCACTCATTTACTCAATTCAACAGTAAATTCATGCCGCAGAAGAGACGGGAGAAGACGGAGAGGGAAAATAATAAGATGTGGAACAAGAATAGAAAGGAAAACAGAAAGAGCTCCACATTTTCATCCGAAGCTCTCATTCAAAAACCTCTCCAAAGCCGTCCCACTGTAAAGCCAGCATTCAGGCTGCTCGCCAGTGAAAGAAGGCGAAAACAGGAGGAGATAAAGAAGAGGTGGGCTGGTGTGAAATGGATCAAACAATGGATGTGAGAAAAGCATTGCTGTTCCCTACCAACTGCAGGCAAATAAGAAAAGGCGTGGAGGAGGAGCGGGGGTGTGTGATAGCATGCAGCTTTCAAAATCTGTTTTGTAACTCGTTTTTTTGGACAACAGGTCTTCAGAAAGTTAAAGAAAGTATTTTCAAAGGTTGTTAAAGCACAAAGGGAATTATTTTCAATCAGAGAAGAAATTCAGGAGGAATCTGTGGATGAAAGCTCAGACAGGAATAATGACCAAGCCTTAAAGCTGGGATTATATTGACACACACCAGGCCAAGAATCTTGCTCCATGCTGATATTTGGACGTGTGTGTGTGTGTGTGTGTGTGCCTGTCTATCTTTTTTTTTCTGTCTAATTCTTCTGTCCATGCCTGAACGGTGTGCACAAACTGCCTTGATGAATGAATCGGGGACGATCAGAGAGCCGGACAGAGAGGCTTGCCTCCTTTTATGATCTCTGTGTGTTTCCTGGTAGACGCTGCTGGGACAGCAGCATCACAAAGCAAGCAGCAGCAAACATGGAGGGAAAAAAAGCCATCAGACATGCTTTTGTCATTCTCATGGTGGCTTTTAACCCTTTAAAGCCCAACCCAAGAAAATGTGGGAAGAAAAGTCAAATTTTTTAGATCTAAAGTCTTTATTTGGCCCTTTGACAAAAGAAAACAAGTATCATATTGTATACTGCAGGATTTTGAGCAAAGTTTTTACCATAAAGTGATGCAAAATGTCTCAGAAAGTCGATGTATCAAATATGATACGTTTGGCTGTATAGGGTTAAAGGGATTTTAAGGTTAGGAAATATAAGACATTTCTTATAAATAAAATTAAACGTGTAAATTCAGCTGTTCAAATAAATCTCACACAATTATCTACCTATTTTGTCAAGAAACCGAAGCATGACCAGACTTCATAGAAACTCTCTGCACGTGAGAATGTTACGTCTGCTGCAGTGCTGCATCACCTCGTATCATTTTAAACATGAAAAAAAAGTAAATGAGAGTAAATGTCTAATTTGTTATGATGCACACTTGCAGCCACATTGTTGTTGCTACTAGCCACCCAAGTGCTGCGGTGTAACAGCCAAAGAAAGAAAGCACAGCCAATCCATAATTCATCTGGATGCTTTTTTTTTTTTCCCTCAGTACTTCTTTTGCGTCTGTCCACTCAGGCTGACTGCGGCATGCCACTCAATCCCAGCACAAACAACACGGCCAGGCTGCCGTGTTGTCAGAAAATACTCCCCCCACCCTTGATCTGACGGGAAACAGATTGCCCATCTCCGTTTGTCTGTAGAGATGAGAGGGGATAAAGAAGAAGAAATACAACAAAAGGAACGAGATTGGGATGTTTCACTTTATAGCCCCTCTTTACCCTCACACACAGACGCTGATCTTTGTGCAATATGTTTCACTCCAAAAGAAAGGTTTAATGTTTGGCCGTATGTCAGGATGAAGAACTACACGGGGAGGAAAGGTGGAAAAATACTCACTGTGATGTGCAGACATTAAAGGAGATTAAACTTGAGGGGAATCCACGTGGGATTTAGCCATTTATCAATTTATAGACTAACCTGAAAGTTCTTGTCAAACGGGGCTTGGGACGACATCAAATCACGTTGCACTCTGGGTGTTTCAGGGGCTTCTAGCGCACCAGAGCGGCTATCGTGTATTTGCAGCAGAATAGTGTCTGGTGACAAATGTCCAGTCAAATATAAGAAAGCAGTCAACGGCTTGGAGGTTGTTAAAGAGGCTGGGGACAGGTCAATGATAGAAAGGTTGAACTTAAAAAATAACTGAGACATAGTGTAAGCTGTTATGCAGAATAATGAAGAAGGCATTTCTATAAAAAAGAAAAAAAAGAAAAAAGGAAATCAACTGATTACTAATTATGTCTTTTAATCTTTTATATATCACCAAGGTAACTGGTTTTGTTCATTTTCTCTTTCTTGATGGAAACATTTTCCTTTTTTTTTCTTTTTTTTTACATTTTAAGACTTCTTGAAAAACGTCTTGAAATTTACATGGGTGACTTGATGAAAATATCTTGTTTATGACAAAAAAATCCAACCTCTGCTCCTCATCTGATGCTGTTTCTAGTCGTTACCTTGCTGCAGTAATAATGTTAATGGACGAGTGTGAGCTGCCTTCTTTCCTTCAGATGCTGTAAAATACTTATGGGACTCAATAAGTCGATGAAAAGAAAATTTTCACGTGAACTGTAGGAGCGTAAATGGAAATGCAGGGGGGCTTTTATTGGTTTACAATAATCCCAACTGTGAATTATAGTAAAATCAATGGTTTTAAAATAGGTTGTCCTCCTCATGACCACTGGTCAAGCCTATTTCCCATCTACTAAATGTTTCAGGTCTGTCAGCTAGTCTTTCTTTTATTTCTTTTTTCCTCTCAATACAAAAACCCAGTTCCCTAAAGCATCTCAGGGTTATCACCATATTTTGTTCAGCTAATGTTTCTATTGGCATGTCTCCATCCCAAGATGAGTGTTGTGCATGCTGAGATAGTTTGGAAAGCAGCTCGGGGTCGAGTGCCAGTGCTCCATTTGACATGAGCACTGGCATTCGGTGAGACGTAGACCCAGCGGCATTGCTCCTGCAGAGAAAACTCAACATTTGGATTCGGATGGCTTCTTCAACACGCGGCGCTCATATCTGTAAAAAGATAAATGAACGAAGAGCCAAACATCTTGACATTCAAATGAGATGGGGAAAAAAAATTAAGGCAATTGTTATGTTTGAAAAGGAAAAGGATTGTAGCTGCAGAATGTAAATCAGAGTTTTTACAATAGTAGAGGAGGGATATTATGAGCAGCCTTCCTTGCGTCCCTGAGAGAGCTTCATGGAGTGCTTTCTCACTGTGATAATGAAATGACCTGGCCTGCACTGCTCCACTCTCTCTCAAAAACACATCTGCGAGACGAGGGTGAAAATGAGAAAATCCTACCTCCTCTCCCGAGTTTCGTAAAGCATACTTTCAATATTCTTTTTGTGGGAGAATAATGGGAGTGTGAGTGACTGGACTTTGGTGTCCTTGTGAGTGTTGTCTATTACTCTGCATGCATTGTTTTGTGTTTATGTGTGTGTTAGCTTGCGGTTGCCAGTGTGGCTTTGAACAACTTGTAATAAACCGTATTTGAAGCACATTTGACATAACAGAAATCCCATAGAGTTGTCATTGCAACAGTGTTTTTGTAACTGAAATTTTGTGGCTCTCATGCAGTGAAATCAATACAATAAGAGGCAAAAGTCAGATCAAGGACTTTGGTTCTGTCCATTTTCGAGGTAAAATACAATAAGGCAACATAGTCCTCCGCTGTTTGGACCTAATACTGTGGGCTTTGCTAGACACTGAGGCCGTGGCAGACTGATTCAGAAGAATGACTCACCAGTTTGGTACAGCACAGACTGCATGCAGACCATGTATTCCCTCAGCTTCTAGTTAACAGGGAATCTATGGCAGCACTGAGGCAGAGCGCTGTCATTGAGTTACATAATCAACAGAGGCGTGTGGCAAGTGTGTGCGCCCTCGTGCATTTGTGTAGCTGCAGTTCTTGAGCTGTCGATCATGTGGCACGCCAAAGCCACTCTACAGCAAGGGTGCTGATGTGGACTTTCCGCAACAACGGAGCTTAGCGTGCATGCGTGAGAGTCCACATGTCTCGCTGGTGTTTTTAAAGGCGTGGATGAAGAGGCGGCCACTCTTACAAAGGCTAAAGTGAAAAAGCAGGCTACAAGCAAGGTATTAGATATGCTTGCTGCAAAAATGAGCCAATTGAGGCAGCGCACATGTTGACTCACAAGGCTCAATTTACATATCTATTGTGTGTGTGCCTATTTGTATCCTGTTGTATGCTTCCATGCATGCTTGGTTGCTTTCTGCAGGCTTATTTGTGATGCTGTATGTTTGTGTGCGAGCCAGCCTTGTGTGTTTAAGCAGGCATGTCTGGTTATGTCAGCTTACCCACTTATGCTTGTTTGCGTGTGCACAGGTTTGCATATGTATTTATGTATGCATATGTGTGCATCCCAGTGCTTTTTGTGTAGATGGCATTATACTTAAGAGGGCTTCTCCTGCTCAATGCTGCCATCTGGCTTTGGCTAGCACCTCCACAGACATCCTGGGGGAGCTTTCCGAGCGAGTCAGCGTCTGCTTTTAACAACTGTTTTGGGATCAGTTGTCCACTGGGCTGGTGCTAACTCACCCTATTATGAGCAGGATGATAAAACTGACCTTGAAGCAGTTATGGGCCTGGGATAATGGAAACCACTGATAGAGGGCCCATGAAATGGCACTCAGCTCTCAGTGACAAAAGAAAATAATGGTTTAACCACTTCACATGATTTTGAACAGTATCTAAAAATTCATCAGTGGACATTTTGTGCATTAGAGCTCAACTAACAGCGGCCAATTAAAGGAAGGACACATTAGTCTGTGTTAACTGTAATTTTGCATGTTTAGAACAAAGACGTGCTGTTATGATATATTATTAGAAGAGCTGAACTGTTATTATTACTCATTTCATATTATTACACACAGCATAAAACAATATAAAAAAGAGATGAGGAGAATGGAGGAAGATATTAAAGAGAGGGGTTTTTTCCCCCCTTTCATTTATTCTTTCAGCTCTACCTGTAAACCTCCAAATAATCTCAGTGCAGAGTGAAATTAGAACCAACATGGGGTCAGTGCCATCATATGGCGTTCGAGTTAAAAACCTGCGCTTGCATATATAACCCTACAGAGGTGGAACACAATTAGGTCAGACTGAGGCCAGACCATTTGTATGGGTCACGGTAAAAGTGCTCATATGTATGCAGGCTTATAGGCCTCCTGGGAGCATTGGGCTGACCTTGTCCCATACTCTGATCTATGTCCTCATCTCCCCCCTATGCCCTCTTTTCCTCGTTCTTCCTCCTCCCCCTCTCCATTCTTTTTTTACCACCACATTTCTTCCTCGTCAAACACCCCACCATCATCTCGTTCTAGTGTTTTTAGCTTCTGTAGTTTCTCTTTTTGCCCCTCCCTCCACTGCTCTTGTAAATCCCTTTTTTTTCCCCACATATTCTCACTTTTTACTAATGTTTAGCTCCCCTTTTTCTTCCATTCCCTGTTTTCTTTATCCCCACTTGTCCTTTTTCCATATCAACAGCCAGTCTGATAAATAATGCATCACAGCACATTAAAAACATTAGTAGGGTTCTCTTGGCTGTCAAAGAGAGGGAGGAGATGAGGGAGAGGAGGGAATGGGTAACTCCATTTTAAATAAGTGTTGTGGAGAATGATGAGATTTAATATTAGCAGCAGTAAAAAGGGTGAAGGTCTGAGCGGGGTTTGTGCTTGTGTCCTTGTGTCCTCACGCTCAAAGGTTTTTGACTTTGGTAAATCATCTGAAAGTTGCAGACTTGCACAGATGATGACTGTATCAGCAAACTTAAAGGAAAATATTTAATGACATTTTGCAAAACACGGATTCTGCATCACACAGAGCCTTGACCTTTCCCTTCTCCCTTTCATCCCTCGCGTTCGCAATCCTCTCCTCTCCTTTCCTCTCCTCTCTTCGCCCCTCCTTGCCTCTCCTCTCCTCTCCTCGCCTCTCCTTGCCTCTCCTCTCCCTATTCCTCCTGGCAGCGTGGCGATTGGCATTATTAAAAATTGATTGGCGGCGAGTGTTTAGCAGGGTGGCGAGGCGGAGAGGAAAATTTTGACAGGCAGGAGTGAAATGAAAGGAAAGCCTCAGCGGACACAGTGTGGAAAGGTCTCAGTGGGGGACAGAGAGATGTGTGTGTGTGTGTGTGTGTGTGTGTGTGTGTGTGTGTGTGTGTGTGTGTGTGTGTGTGTGTGTGTGTGTG
>JBBBVU010000003.1:31317251-31349256 GCA_037177055.1 Atherinosoma microstoma
TATGAACCGACCAGATCCCTCAGGTCATCAGGGTCAAGTCTACTTTCAGTTCCCAAAGTCAGAACTAAACACGGAGAAGCACAATCAGTTTTTATGCTCCTCACATGTGGAACAAACTCCCAGAAACCTGCAGGTCTGCCACTGCTGCAGGAAGTTGGGACATTGTTTAAGGAGTGAGAATATTTTTAAGGTATTAAAATCTGCATCACCTGGAATTTTCTAACAAGAACTGTTCAAAAGCTACAGTTTAATTAATGAAAAGACCTGGGCAAAGGGTTTCTGAGAGCTCAATTCTGTTAGGCCACCCACATTTCTAAGTGATACCCCATTCTATACTTATACTAAGTAATTTGACCCAAAATAGGTTTATCTTTATGTCTTTTGGACAGTTCACCTACTCACCACTACATCTCATGGCAGTTCTTCCAATGGTTGTTGAGATATTGAAGTAAATTGTTGATGTGTGTGTGAAACATTAAGAATGTTCCCATATTTTTCTTGACAAATCAATTCCTGATTTCTGTGCTTTTCAGGTTTTGTTGAGCTGAATCATATGTTGACCACTCGCTACCCACCATTGAGTGCAAACTCAACATCTGGACCACTGAGGCTGCTTCAGAAAAAGAAGGGAGTAGAGAGAGAGATGACCGAGTCACGGATGCCTCCTTTTTGGATGTACTAAAACTTTGGAACTCGAAGAGCATTTGTACCAGCCTGGTTAGCGCCTGGACTTCTTTTCTCCTGCACACTTATAAACACCTCCTTCCCCCACAAAAAAAAAAAAAAAAAACCCTGCTTGAATGACAGCTACCTTTTTTCTGGACCACAAACACTTTTACTTGAAAACTGCGGGTGGGGGAGGGGGGAGTAAAAGGTACTATATCAAACCTACTTACAATGACCAACCCACCTGAACTCTCTAAGGGAATATGGATGTCAAAACTCCAACAAGAACAAAACAAAACTTTTTCAAAACTGAACAGCGGATTGCCGTAGGAGATCTTTCTGTGAGCTGGGGAGTTTTTGGACATTTGACTTTTGAAGACCAATTTATAAGACTTGAAACAAGGAGGGACAAATTCTTGGAAAGAAAACTTAAGTAGGGAATGTGATATTTTCAGGACACAAATTGGCTTAGATTTGGGATGGCCATCTTTAGCTCGGAGTGCCTGTCCGTTTCCAGGGGATACCGTTGCCGAGGAGAGCCATAGCAACGGTCTCCAGGGAGTCTTATCTGTCATTCCTTAGTTGTTTTAGGGACCAAAAGACCAAACATTTTTATTGCTGAGGACTTGTAGCTCTAATATACTCGGACCACTGCATCTTTTCCAGTCAGAGTTAACTGGTTGGGGAGTTGCACTTAAAAGAAGTGTACATTTCGAATATATACAACACATGTATATATATACATATATATTGCTGATATGCTTTTTGAATACAGGCAAAACTATTTCCGATGACCAAATGGGGTCTCTCACTTCGCTAGTTTACAATTACTCAAAATGTTTATTTTTTTCCCCTTTTCATTTTGTCTCGGGAGGGATGGCGAGTGCATGGGAGGGGCTGCTCCGTATCACAGCCTTATCTTTTTTAACTTGACATCCTAACCTCATAGATAGAATAACATCAAAAACGTTTGAAATATATGAACTTGTTTATATTTGCAGTACATATATATGTATAACAAGCATTCAAGCAAATGTATTCATATATACAGTATATATGGATAATAGATATTAATCACAAATATATGTATTTATATGCACATATTTTATATATGTGTGTCTGTATATAGAACGGCTACTGACTACGTTGAACTGTAATTTTTTTGTAGATTTTAGCTGGAGTTTGAAGCATTGCTCTGCTTGGGAAGAATCGCAAATCTGGCAGCTCCCAAAACTGCAGGCATTCCTATCTCTGATTACCTATATGCTGACACACAATATGTTGCTAAAAGATACGTGTGTGTGTGAACACACATATGGTGTAAATATTATCTCAAAATGCAAAAAGCCACATCTCAGTAGCAGGCTTTAAGAGAATCAGGCTGATCTTAGAGGAAAAGGACAATTATCTTCGACTCTATTCCAAACATATCATTTGAGCTTACACACACACACACACACACACACACACTCTCACACACAAACGCACGATTACACCTCAAACACATACACAAACTTCTCTTTGAAACTTGAACCAAAATGAATATGTCTCACAACCCTTGCTCTCTTTTGCATTCAGTAAAGTGCATGTAGCGTATGGGCTGTCACCATGTCAAGGTGTGCCTTGTCACCTGCAGAATCTGCCATCCAGCACTGTGCTCTCCGAAACAAAGAAAGCAACAGCAAAAAGAAAAAGAAAAAAAAAAACTGAACACACACTACTGCAAGCAGCCAATTGCGCTATTATGATGTCAAAACTACAGCCAGATCCATGTCATTTCTCAGTCACGTAGAGCTTCAGTGCATGTCAATTACAACAAATCGTCCAACCGCCGTTTGTTCATCGTTGTCTTTCCAAAAAAAGAAAAAAAAACAGAGAGAAAGAAAAGAAAAAAAATATGCATTTAGTGCTAAAGTAGATACATGTGATTACACTTCAGACAAAAGTGGGCATTAGGTAACCTGTTAGCACAGGTGCTATCTATCGGAGCCGCGGCAGGGCACCTGTGACTATGATCCGCTGGTTGGAGTAAAGGAAAACAAGGGTCTAGTTTAGGGTAGCGACATGGCTTGACAAGGTACGTGACTGAGCTTAATGAACTGAGCAATATAATTAGAGTGGATGATAATGTGAGAGCTAGCTTCCCACTGATTAGAAAACAGGAAAAAGTTTTTTTTTGTACCTTACCATCCAGCGGCTTTATGTGTGAATCTGCTGGTGAAACTTGACAAGAAGCATATACTTTAAAAGATGTTATATTGCCTTATTATACCATCCTCGTGCAATTGAGTAGAAACATAATGCTAAAACAATACTGTAAAATAAAGCAATAAGTGTGAAAATAGCCATTTACCCATCACAACTTCTACAACAATGTGGCCAGCTTCACGTTGCTTTCGCATACAGTTTTTCAGAACAGTCTACAAAGATGGTATGAACGCCTACTGTACACCTGCAAAAGGTCAACACACTTGGATTTATTAAAATGTGCATTCAACATCTATTGAGCTAGTGGAGATAATGAATATTTATACATATGAATATTTATAAGGCTATATGACACTTTGGAAGACAATGCTTCCTGTTGGGTGCTGTAACAAGTTTCCTATAAACCGCTCATTATGCTATTTCCCCAGCGTCTGTGTCTAACCTTTTTAGCTGTTTGAATAATTTAACATTTAGCTTCCAAATCAAACGAGACTTAAAGACCACACTACACATCCCAGGATGCCTCTGTTTGTGTGCCACATACTGTAATATCCTGAGCCTATTATATAGTGCAAAACCAGATGATCATCACGATCAATCTTGCTCTGAGATCTGTGGTGGATTACAACAAAACCTCTTGCATGTCCACCTGAACTTTCTCCACTTAAAGAGAACACCAACCTATATATGTCATGTTTAAGGGATCCCTGGTCGCTACTCATGTACCCTCTTTGACTGCCCTCTCCGCCTACTGTTCTGAGACGAGTTTGTTGCTTTCCTTATGATTTGTTTGAGCAATCAGTCATGTCTTTTACCTATGTTTTCATGTCAGGGAGGAAAATAAGGGGAAGCAGAATGACCGCGGGAGCTAGAGTGCCAGACAGGCCATCTTCATTTGCTCTGACTTAAAGCTGCAAGTTTACACGTGGAAAGTAAAGTGAAGTCAAGTGGTTCAAAAACAACAAGAGACAGAGCAGAAGTTTGAATATAAATATAAATATATATATAAATATATACATAAACTGATGAATATACTGTAAATTGTTTCCTTTTTTTGCTCCGTTTTCCTCTGTAAATAGGTTTGCATATTTTATAGGACTTTTACTTCTATCTACAAGGACTGGATAAAGTACTTTAAATACTTTTAAAAAAATATATATATGAATGAAAACGTGATAATGCTAATTAAAACCAGGTACAAAAAGAAAAAAAAAATAGTTGCTAGGATACGGTACAAACTGTAGGACCTGACCAAGGCATTTATCCAGGATACAGTCAGGGAGAGCATTGACCTCAGTTAGAGCTTAGACACACATTATTTTATAAAAAAAAAACTAAAAAAAAAACTAAATACTTTAGTGGGTTCTATTCATTTATTTGTTTAGATATTTATTTAGAAGTCATGTCAAGATGATATGCATGCTTTCATGGCATTATTTTTCTATGAGTTGGTACGTGACCAAATAGTTTTTATATGACATGCACGGGCTACTGTTGTGGTCCACAGATGATCATTGTTCCTGTCTGCAGGACCATGCCTTCAGCACTTCTTTGATGATGGAGAAAAAAAAAGAAAAGAAAAAACAAACTCCTATTGACCAAGTGATGTCAGAGACAGATTTTAATCATTTTATTTATCTATTTATTAATTTATTTGTGTTTTATTATGTGTATTTATTTTTTGCTGTTTGATTCAAGATCTGAGCTCTATTATTGCCACTGATCTGTTTGCTTGTAAGTGCTACTTTGTACCACTACATCACATCTTAACGAAGTATTGCGGAACTTGGAATTGATCTTCGAAGACTGATTTTTTTCCTGTCGCTGGTAAACTATACAAAACAATGCAGTACAACACTAAAGCCTTATGTACATTGTAATTATTGATTCATACTTGTTCTGTTCTTTAAAACCAACAAAAGAACTTAAACTTTGTTAAGATTGTTGGGGGGAAAAAAATTGCCAAATTGGTCTCGCTTCAATTTTAATTACCATCTGCTTCCACTCTAAAACCTTCCACTCTAAAAGAAAAATGAGGTCGTTCCTGATTAAAATCATCATAAACTGTTCAGATGTGTTAAAAACAGATGATATGCCTTTGCACATCATCATAATAAGTTGCTACTATTATGTGATTAGAAAAAAGACTTGAGTTCTTGTTCATTGCTGATTACTGGTGGTATTAAAAAAAACAAACAGTAGTTTTTGCATTTAAAACCATTTTCCCCATCCTGATTCTGTTTGACAGAGCTCTGATCTTGTTCAACTATTTTCTGCCAAGAACAAAAATTCAATGAAAACTGCACTATTTCATCGGGAAAAAAAAAAGAAAAAAAAGTTCCTATCATTTTTTTTCGTGCTGTTAAGTGTGATTTTATTTCTAAAGCTCAGTAGTGTTGCTAGAATCCCATTTTACTTCACGTGGTTCTCAAAGTATTCTGGAAATCTACTGTATTTCCCAATTTCAGCACAGATGGAGAGTGGGAAAATGAATGTTGCATATTAAGCTTTGCCAGGTTCCTGATGAGCTGAGCTTCTGATTGGGCAGTGCGCTTCAGGCTCCCGCCCCTGTCTCTCCAGACTGCACCATTCTCTGGTCCCCTGGACTCCTCTTTTGTAATTTTAAATGAATGATGCGTCTCAGCTTAGCCCAATAATAAAGCACAGTCTAGAATAAAGTATCCCGTGTGGTGTCATAATTATTTACACCATATCTGTGCAAGATTATTGATTTTTAATGTGATGTAAATATCCTGGTTTTGCTAATAATGTCTGTCATCCAACATGCATCTCATACAGGTGCAGAGCTCCTCAACATGCTGTGGATAGATAGGTGTTGGATGTAAGAAGGAACAACTGGCTTTATATTTCCTGGGACTCACCAAGGTTGTATGATTTATGCATAAAACATCTGAGTCAGATTCCGAATAGACAATTGTGAGTCATGGGATTCAGTTTGCATTCATGTTGCCGAGGTATTCAGAGGCAATAAGCACAGCTGGTGTTCAAGTTTTCCTGGGGCAATGCAAGCTGTCAATTACAAAGGACCAATTCTGAATAAATAAGCATTTATTTGTATAAAAGGAAAGGTGGAATAAAAAATAAAAAAACAATAGCACAATCAACAAGATCATTTATTCAGGTTTTAGAAGGCAGATAGAATTTAAAATAAAAAATACATAAAAAAGGTAAGATCAAACTGGTGAATATCAAGTTTTGCTCCCCATTCCCTCCCCCCTATGTCAGCAAATGAAGAAAATATCTTCCAGTATTTGGCTTTCTTCCAAGTCCTGCCGAGTACTCTGAAGATAAGGCCCACTGGGAGTAAGCAGGCTCTGGCCCGCTGACTTGGGAGCAGCGAGGGTCGACCTGTGTCGCGACGTTTTGGGTCTTCGGGTCCCTGGCTCGCACTCCTCAGAGGCAGAGACAGGACTAAAGATATCCAATAACTCAACCACAGAAAAGTCCGACCTGAAAAAAAAAAAAAAAAAAAGACTTTGATTTCAGAACCCCGTGGAGTCCTGTGGTGAGGCGGTGCTGTAAATGAGCAT
This sequence comes from Atherinosoma microstoma, assembly GCA_037177055.1. Lineage (NCBI taxonomy): Eukaryota > Metazoa > Chordata > Actinopteri > Atheriniformes > Atherinidae > Atherinosoma > Atherinosoma microstoma. The sequence goes on from JBBBVU010000003.1 coordinate 31,323,677, forward strand.
CTTGGTACCGTGGAGTAAATTCACACAAAGGCCTCCAGTTACACAACAAGCCCCTCAAAGCTAAGCAGAGACGGTGCAAGCCGAGGGGATTATCAGCAGACACAAACAAGGCCAAAGTCCAGTATGAAAATATTTGTCACTCACCTTTTACTTGTTAACACAGACAATATGAAACCAAAACTCTTCCAAGTGTTGACAAAAATCTCTCTCGCTGAAGTGTGTACTGAACCCTAACAAGCAGCGTTAACAAGTCAAAACCATTGGGGCGTCCCCACAGAAAAAAACTGTTTTCTTGCAGGTGTGTGTGAGAATAAGCGGGAGAGAACCTGCTGCTTTCTCCCCTGGAATAGAAATGAGGGAGTGTGCAGTGAAATAAATAAAACAAAACGGGGGAGATTAAGCTAATATAGATTCAATCCCTCAGTCTGGCTGGCTTGATAAATTATTCAGTGTATACACAGTCGAACGATGGCCATTCCAGATACAAAACATGAATTCTTTAAAGCACGCTCGACTGATGTGGCTAACATAATTCTCTGCTCGTTTAAAGCTGCATCGATTTGCATCGCGCGGCTCTGCGCACAGCTCTCCCAGGTAAAGGCGAATCTTCAGGATGCACTTGTTGAAATGCATGTGGGTGGTCAGCGGACAGACACACCGGTGGAGCATCCAATCACCGGGTATTTGTGTTCCTCCACACGTACCGACGGACCTCCGTATGTCATGTTTTTAAACTAACTTGAGGGTGCACATCAGTAGCTGAAAAGCTTTAAAAGGCTGCATTTTGATTTAGCAACTTCACCCTAATGTATGCACGTTTGAGCGTGAGGCAGAGCAAGTGAATGAGGGTTAAGTCAACTGAGGGATGATAAATGATGGGGGGAGGGAAAAAAACAAACAAAAAAAAAGAAAGAAAATAGCTGAGGCTCAACTAAGTAAATCTGTTTTCCTCATTTGATCCGCTACCCGTCAACAGCAAAGGCAAGAAGAAAAAGACGGGAGGAAGAGAGTGATCAGTGTGTCTGCTTCCATGAGAGAGACTGGAAATGAGTGCTGCTTTGTGAATAGAGAGGGAGGCGTGGAGGGAATGTGAGGGAGGGACTTTGGCCGGCTTGCTTCACTCGAAATGTGAGAATTTGCATTTTTATTTGTTGATTTATTTAACGGACAGGGCTCTCAAACAGCCATCCATCAACAAACGACATGTCGGTAATGAATAATGCATCGCTTACCGGCGGTCACAATCTATAACAAGGGTGGGGTGGGGGTACAGTTTGGGCAGGAATGGGGGGTGGGGGGGGGTGGGGATGGGAGCGGGTGGGGTGAGAGAGAGAGGAGTGGTGGCACAGAGACTGCAGGAGGACTAAAGAGAATTACAAATAGATTTCAGAGGAGAACTCATTGCAACAAAGAACTTCATCTTTTGGTTCCGGTTTGAATAAAAAGTGAGAAGCTGCTCGATATTAATATTCCCCAAACAGAGTCCCAGCAAATCTATTCTATTGCTGCATGCATGCAGAGAAACTGAATGGACCTCAGTAGAAGAAAAAAATGCAAGTTTCTTTGTTTGAGAACGGCTTCGGACCGGGAACGGTGGGTCATTCTGGAGACGCTGCACGGCCGGCGCTGAAGTACGTCCATCTTATGTTCCGGTCAATACGGCAATTAAAACCCAAAGGAAATGGAACACAAACTGGACTTGGGCAACATTTCATTTTTATGTAAAAAAAAACCTGAACAAGAGTATCCTAGTAAATGAAACAGAAGATAAGTGCTGCTCTGCTTTATTATATATCTATATCTCTAAATCCTTCGAGTACAATGAAAACTGCATCTAATACTTTGTGTCTCTTTCAGCTCTTCAAGGCCATACACTATCCACCACCTTCTTCTCGCTCATAACTTTCACCGCTTATTTGGCTTCTCTCTTTCATTAAAGATAGCCGTCTCGTCCCAGTGCCCCTTTTCATTTGCAGTCCAAACAGTAAGATAAAAAACCTATAATGGCTACTGCATATATCCTGCATGACAATTTCCAAACCAATCAATAGCAGGCGGGCAATAGCAGGATAGATGGAGATGAGATGGGCCGGGGTGTGCTGGAACTGTCTCATTACTAACTAGTGCAGGATTCATGAAAGGATTAAGAAGGTCACTTAATGTTAACCCCGGCTTTGGTTTTGCAATTTGCACATCAAGATTGAATTGGTTAAGCTTAGATGACCACAAGGGGCACGTTGTTGCTAAGTAAAAGAGACTGCGATGCCGAATTGTACAGTAGGATAGATTTTTCCTGACCTAAAAGAAAGTTTTAAATCATTTGTTTATATTTTAAACAGTTCATACTGTGTTATCTTTGGGTCTTTGTTTAAAACATAATACAGTATTTCTTTTTTAAGAAAAATGTACACATCAGTATTCATAGGCTAAGAAAAATGACAATTCTAACCGAATCAGTGGTTTACTAAATAATGGCAACTAAAACAAGGAGTCCGAGAGGCATATTTCCTCCTTACAGTTGGTAAAATAAACAAATAAAAACACTGTTTGCAGCCAACAGTCCGACAACTTTAATAGACTTTGGATGTGAAAATGGATGGTAATAAGATCTGATACCCAGGGTCCCCTGTTAGACTTAATGGGCATCTGCCAGAGCACCGTTAAACGTCAGCCATGCACTGGCTTGATTAAGAGTTAATTATTCCGAGTAATAAATTTTGAACTGTTTTGGAAAACTTTCCTTTAAAACAAGGAGTGTTAATTGGAAGAGTTCCCGTATCACTTATCAGTTACCACATTCACTAAAGGTAGTTTCAAATCGGACATAAAAGAACATCTATGCCAGACACTTTTCCTTTTAAAAAATAAAATGTCTACATAAACCACTTCTCAGTATCTGCATAAACAATTTCACAGCAACAAGAACCTTTACAAACCGAAAGCCAAGTCCAAACGTATACACAGAGGAACAATATTCACTGATGTTAATTACTATTCAGGGACTCGGAGGAAAGCCTGACCCTCTCCACCTCTGAGGTCTACCCCTCCATTTTCATCTCTATCCATCTGGACTCGAACTTTCCTCGCTTCCCATTTTTCATTTTATCCAATTCTCTCACCCTCAAATGCACTTTTAACATCTCTCCCACACTCTTGCTTTCTCTGTCTCATTACTGTGGCAGAGAGAGAAGGGAGGGCAGTGTGTGCATCCAAGTCTGTTCAATTACACCTGCTGCAGGATCCCTGCTAGGCCGACTAATGGAACGCAGCATGTCTCCTGACAGGCTGGCCACAGCACTAGCTAGCCCTGTAAAAAGCTTCATTTAGCTCTTCACAGCTCAAAAAGTTGGCCAGACCAAAAAAGTAATGATTAAGTCAGTAGCACTGCAGCAACTCTAATTCTGAGAAAAGTTTTGAATTAATATTTGTATGTACATGTTGCAAAATTGATCATATTTCCTGAGAACAAGATGAAAAGCATTAACTGCCTTGAGGGGTCACAAAACAGCTCAAAATTCAGCTAATCATCTCCCCAATGTTCTTCTCTCCTCTCTCTTTCTGCACCTACGTCTAGATCTGGAGCTACACATTTCTATTCTGCACTTACTGGCAAAAAAAAAATAGTTGTTTATGTTTTTATTTTGTTTCTTACTTTCTGGTTTGCAGCTTTCTTCATACAGAAAAAAAAACATTTGAGTCTGAGCCATAATTAATGTTACTGGTTGCATGTTTGCATTAGCAGCGAGGAAATTGTTTAACGTGCAAAAATCTAATAATAATCTTTTAAAAACCTGCTATAAAGTCTTGACCTTTTTATAATAACTGTGTTGTGATTACACATATTGACAGTTGGCTCTATATAAATAAGATTTGCACAAGATAAGATGTTTAAAGATTCAGGCTTTCATTATAATGGAAAATTGTAATAGAAAAGGAGGAAAGCTTAGTCCAGAACTTCAAACTAGCACAGATTTGTGCCTTTTTACTGCATTGTTAAGGTGCCTAAGTGTGCCGTTTTTCATTGCTGTTCAACGAGGAACTCGTTTTCCAGCGCTGAATCCAACACATCTTGTTCTTGTGAGAACTGATGCTTCAGGATCAGCCATTATATTTGCTATAGCCCTCCTGTTTATCCAACACTTAAAAGTGCGGAGCACTTCTTAAACTCCATAAAACTTCAACAAAATTAGGAGCCATCAAAGTAAACAATAAATGTGAGCTAAATTATTCATTGGTGTTCAGTGGAGATTCGCTTACCTGGCTTCCGGGCTTTTTTGGATTACAGAAACTGAGGAGTGCTTATTCGGGCCTGCAGGGGGCTTTACAGGAGATGTGGCCATGTCCTGCCTGGTCCGCTCCAGGTGATCTGCTGTTAATAAAGATGAGAGCTAAACCACAAGCAAAAGCAGCATAAACAAAAGGAAATGCAAGCAAAGTCGTTTGAAGAAGTGTCTCTATGTTACAATAAATAAAGCTCCTGACAGATTCTTTATACACATAGAAGCAGATTAAATCAGAAGCTTACCGTTTTTATTGGCCAAAGGAGCAGGAACAGTGTGAGAAGGTTTTTCATGCGAGGTTTGTCCTGCGGGATGTACCTCCACATCTTCACACACACTGTAGACCACATACAGATATTTGAAGCTTCTGTGTATGACCAGAATATTCTTTGTGTGCCAGAGTCTGTTTACTTGATGTGTAAGGTGTTTGTGTCTGACTACAGCTGTAACCTGGTTTACCTGGAGGGCAGATTTTGGTGGGAAGGACCCTCTGGCTCAGGCTCTCCATTTCTAATATTTGAGCTGCTGAGCTCAGCTTGGGCATGTTGTTGAATTCTAACAAAAGAAAAAAAACAAGTTATAAAAGTCTCCAACAACACGAGGGACAAGTGACCATGAATAGGCAACTGCCTAACTACTTATAGAGCCCCGAATCTTTGTCGGCAGATACGGGTTTCCTACCTGCTGTAATCAAGACGTGACTGTCGTAGCTGCTCAGTCTGTCTGTTGAGCCTCTCCTCTTGCTCAACCAGCCGTGCCTGCAGCCTCTCTCTCTCCACCTCCAACTGCATCTTCTGCAGCAGCAGCTGGTGCCTCTTCTCCTCCCATCCTTCGTGACCCAGCACAGGCCTGGTTAGGGCTTCTTTAGCCTCTGAGCCCGTGATATTCCCACTGTGTAGCCTGTGTGTAATTACATGCATAATATCCCTGCTCAATATGTTTCTGGTTTACAGCTTGGAATTTTTTTTTTTAAAGCTGATTAAAAAAAATTTAAAAAATCCATTAAAGTGAAGTAATCATGTGGAATGATGCATAAGCATTACTGTACCTGTCACACCTCTTCTGGCTAAATGTGTCATGATGACAGTTTACTTGACAAGAGCCATCATCACTTCTTTCTTGCCGTGTTCCATCGGCGGTGCCATGACAACCGCCTCGGCTGTGCTCGCATCTGTGGCATGCGTGTGGCTGCCTTCTCTGACTCGCATGCTGTTTGACTGGCCCATCGGTTGGACTTAACTCGCTCTCACAGGAGAGAGAGGCAGGGTTTCTAAACGTCTGCGCCGTCTCTCTTCTTGGATCGCCACTCCTGTGCACTTGAGCCTGTTGTGCTCCAGTAGCAGCGAGGCTGAGGTATGAGCCATCAAAGAGTGAGCCATTAGCTCTGCTTGTAGATGTCCAGCTGGGGACTTCTTCGCTACTGAGCACCTGGAGAGAGAACAAAGAGCGCAGTGAATGCCTTTTTGGCCAATTTAGGAAGCCACTGAAAACCTGATGGCGTTTTTTCAGCCAAAAACATTACACTGCTCCATAAACCTTTAATTTACAGCTCAGCAACAAAACTGAAATTAACCAATACTAAATTAGGACTCACTTACCAACATAATTTGCTAATGCTGTTATGTGCCGTAAAAGCTCCCCATTTGTTTGCAGGAGCTGTTGAGTTTTCCAAGTGCTGCCAAAGCACAGGTTATGTAAACAGCCGTGCCTGGACACACATCGTGTGTAGACACCGACATAGAACACAAACTGCCTCCACTACAGAGCTGCTCTGTGAAGTTTGGGCAGTCGCCGCGGGATTGAGAGTACAGTTTTAGCTGAGCATAAGTGGCAGGTAAACCAAGGTCAAAAGCATTATGAGATAAACATATGGAGGAAAGCCCATCTTATAGCTGACTGGAGAAGAGACTGTGACTAATTTGCTAGGGGTCAGAGAGCAGGCAAACACACATTATTCAGAGCTACTGTGGGACAATGAGGTTAGCCAAGTCATCTATTCTCACAGAGGCTAAAGTCAGGGTTGCATCTTCATTTCTAAAGTGTCACCTTGAAAGAGTTTTCACTATGTTGCAGTCATAAGGAACTAAGGATTGACGAGACACTGTAGTGACTTGTTGTGAATTATTATGACATGGGTTAATGGGCTGTTGCATGGCTTTCCACATTCTGTTTTGGTTCTTAAGTGTGTGACTGATGTGTAAAACAGGGATTAAAACATTAACTGTGTTCACAAGTAACCTCACACCCATAGCATTTTATATATATCTTACCTGGGGAGGGGCTGGGGGCTGGCTGAGCTGGGCAATGGATTGGTTGAGCTTTGCCTGTTGCTGAGAAAGGTACTGTTGGTAGAGCCCGAGCAGCTCCTGGCACTCTCTGTACTGTTGCTGCAGGCCTGGTGGTCCAAGAGTTAAGTAAATAACAGTAAAACAAGTCAAGCCTTGACCTTATAAAAACAGCCACTTTCCAAAATTCAGCTAAGAAATGTTGGTCTGATTAAATCTAAGGGTGGGAGGGGGGGATATTTAAAATCGATTTATTTATTTACTTTTTTTTTACTTTACTTGTTGGGCATTATAGCAGCAGAATGATGGTCTGGCTGCTCTGTTGTGTTCTCCAAATTTAAATGTTTAATTTTCAGCTCGTTTAAATATATTCCTGCTGGATAAATCTTAAAAACTTACTCACATGTGATCTGTAGTTTTTTTGGGGGGGATATATGGTTCATGATTCAATTTTTTCACATGTTCTGGGGTTAAAAAAGCAAACTATAAATCACAAAAAATTTAAAAATAAATAAACAAAATAAAAAAAATCGGCAATATCGAAGAATCGCAATTTAAATCGAATCGGCACCCAAAAAAAAAAAATCGTAAAAGAATCGAATCGGGAGGAAAGCGTTTCGTCCCAGCCCTATTAAATTGTGTTAAGAATGAGACACTGACTTAGATTATAAACTATGAAATCACTGTGTAGCTCTACAGAGAAGTTAAAAACTTCTGAAGAGCAGCCATTTTGGAAAGGAAAAGGCTTCTCTTGCCCAACCTTAAATGGGAGACAAAGACTAAAAGCTGGCTTAGGAAGACAATCTGAATTAAAACTTTGTTTCACCAATCTATTACACACTGGAACTGGAGAGAGAACAGCAACTCTGAAAATACACGGAGAAGAGTCCAGCAAAATCAAAGTTGTTGCGGCGTAGAGCTTTCACCATCTGGGTCGAGCCAAGCTGTGTTGAGCCGAGCCGGGCTGTGCCACGCCAGGCTATCTGCCAGACAGAGAGCTGGCAGCCGCAGGAAAACTAATCTGGAGCGGGACTACTGCTGCGCCTCAGGAGCCCACTAATGACAGTGGCAGCACCACACCACACCAACACATACAAAGATAATGAGCATGAGAATGGAGAGACTGCACACAGACACACCCGCACACATTCAGTGATCCAACCACAGTCCAAGCTCACACACACACACACACACACACAAAACCCAGCAAGACATGAGTGCAAACTCCCCACCTGCGCTGTAAACAGCCCACACACAAACACAACAATAAAGCAAGTAGTGCACAAAGCAAGTTGCACACACACACTCCCACCCAAGCTGACCATAAAGCGTGTTCCTCCAGGCCATATCTTTTTATGATGGTGGCACTGCTCCCCCAGCTGATGAGTTTCTCAGCATCCATTTGAAAAAAAAAAAAAAAAACTCCCATTTAAAAGAGAAAATCAAAGTTCAAAGTACAGTCTTATTGAAGAAATAGTTGGCGGAACACTTCATAAGGAAACACTTTGGTTGCTAGAAGACTTCAATCAGGCTGTGGAAATGAAAACAGAGGGAAAGAGAAGAGAGCGAGAGCAGCTTTGAATTGAGGACCAGACACCAGACAAATGCAATGCAGCAGCTTCCATAAACACTGGGAAAATGTAAGAAAAACACCTTGATTAAACCCCCTCCGTCTAACTCCAGCTTCTCTCGGGCTATACTGATCTCCAACGGAAGCAGTTCTATATGGGAAACTTAAGGACATCACAAGGACATCACATCATATAAACCTGCACTTGGAGATCTGTTTATGCAGCATGAGGGATCTTAAAAAGGGGAGAAAGTGAAATCTAAAGCGACACATCACCTCAATCCAAGATAGAAAGTGGGGCATCGGGTAGGAAATTAAAAAAAAAAACTAATACGTGGGCTGCCAAAATCTCACCCAATTCACATAAAACAGTGTTTCTATCATTTCTCACAACTACGAAACACACAGCAGAGCATACCTGCTAGAAAACGTCAACACAAACTACTCAACAACTTGATTTAGTGGGAGACGACCCACAATAAAAGAAAATACTTAAATAACACCAATCTGTGCAGTAGTACCAACCATCCTGCTGCCTTACAGCATCTCAAAGCACACATAAAGGTAATATGTTACTGCGGTGACAGGGTAACACTTCCTGGACAGCTAGTACTAGGTAATCCGAACTGAGTGGAGCAACACTGATAAGATTCCACCTCTCAGCCTGTCACTACACTAAACATGCTTCCTCCACAGCGTTGGACATCAGCCAATGGGGGCCAAGCGCTCTTGCAAACCTCTAGTTTACATCAGAGCTGCAAAGTGCCGACAATGACTTACTCCTCCCCCATGCTCCAAAAATACTCCGAATCAAGGGCTTGGAGTGAAGAAGCTTCAGATGGGGCCTGTCAAAATGATTCACTTCCCTGTCAGGCCGAGGCTCAAATGAAATAATGAAATCCACTTCAAGGTGGAACAAATTTGCACAGGAGGGGGGAATATTTTAAAGCCTGCTTTAGCACGCTGTGCCAAACAGATTGAGCCCGCGCAGGGATGCAAAGGGAACGGGGGCGGAGACTGATCTGTGAATGTGTGCCGACTGTATGAAAGTGTGTAAAAAAGAAATGTTGGTGAATTAAAAGGAGGTACATAGTTTACAAAACTGCCACAATACCCCTGAATGTGGAGAACTAACAGCTTATATTTATAAAAATGGAAGAAAAAAAAAAATTTAGGAGCCCAATTTCATCAAAGCCGTTATCAGCCACCTTCGTCATTTATTGATCACAGAAAAAAAAAAACAACAGTTTCGAGGCACAACCCAATTTCATCGAATCATTGGTCACTTGTTCAAAGAAAGTACATCTTTTATAAATGGCGCCCCAACAACAGCTCAATCTGATTTTAATTACTTTACTGAAGATTCAATCGATCATGCATTACATATACATGAAGTCCTTGATTGTTTTAGTTCATTTATTCAACATCAACTAAAATTAAGCATTAGTCTCAATTGACAGCCGCTCAGTGTTAATATCACAGACTACCGAGTATATGGTTGAAATATTTTCTCTAAAATTGTCACGTAAAAAGCTTTTATAACCATTTAGCGCTGCAAAAAGAACCGCATGCAAAAATCTCCTGTTCAGAAGCCAAACTGTGGTCTTTATCAGTCAGTTAATAGTATGTCAACGAAACAGTTTGGGCTAAGATCAGACTGTGACAATGAGAACAAAGTTGTGACTAAGGGGGAAAAAAGATTTACATAAATATACAAAACTATTCAATCCGATGTATGTTTATCATAAAAAATTAAGTTTATTTGTCCTATAAATGTCAAACCACCAAAACCTGGAAAGATAAAAGATGGTTTTGCCCCAACATTACTATCACATGTAAATCATGCTGTTTTCTATCAGGCCCTCGTTGTTTTAACTCACTTATTGGCATTTACGCTAGTGCAACGCTTTACTTTAGACAACTATATATTTTGTAAGTAACCCTAAACTGACTTGCCAATATGCCTTTAAGTACAAAAAAAAGGCATTCTTCCTAATCTCAAAAACACAAATTCTGTCCTATATGCCAGTCAGCTGCAAATGTCAGTAGAAAATCCCAAATATCAAGGGTACTTTTCTCTCTCATCCTGGGTGGCTCAGGCCTGAGGTTTAGTCCAACATTCTTTATAGCTCAGACAACCCTGAATATTGGTTAGATAAGATAAGCTGAGGCGTAATGGAATTAGACTTGACAAGGCTCTCACTCAGTGTGTTTGCCTTTGGTGTCTCCTTAACCTTTCGGAGAAGTGCCAGAACCTTCTGCCTAAGAAGAGCCTTCATGACTCTAGCACACACACTTTAAAAGACGATGTTATCCCCCCCCTCCCCCCTTAGGTGGTTGGATCCAAACACTTTTTCCTCTCAAATACCTTTTTAATGGAGTTTAGAAGTTTGGTGTAAATGCCAAGTCTCCAAGCCAAAGTGCCTTTAATTGAGTTGAGCTTTCCCAATTTTCTCCTCCACCGCTGCCAATTTTGCAAATTACCAGACTGGTCAATTATTCTTCATATTTTGCAGTATTTTTAACCTGCTGGTCATGCTCTGGTGTGACCTGAGCAGGAAAGTTATGGCGACAGCAGGCTGGTTTTAGTGTTACATCACTTGCACTTACCTCATGTTAGACAATACAGAATGAGCTGGTGACACGTGTGATCTCATTTCTTAGCAGAGTAACAGAGATATTCTGTACTCTATATTCAGCAGTCAGGGAAGCTTAGTAAAACACATGGTAAAAGCGAGCAACACGACCCTCTCGGTTAATACCAGACCTCATCTTTAGATGATAAGATGATTCAGATGGTCTGGGCCACGGCTGCAACCATGAAATTGATTCTGAACACTACAGTGCATAAGCTACACGCACTTGTAGAGGACATCGGCACCAAGAATAAAAAATAATAATAATTTAAATGCATCTTTTTCTCTGCCTTTTGTGTCAGATTGACAGCTCTTCCCCACAGGCTGAAAAAGGCCTTACACGAGACAACACTGCCCCCTGTAGACCTTCGTTTAGAACATCATACAGGCCAACGGAACCGCAGAGTCTTTGCAGAAGCTCATGCGTGTGCTTCCACCACATTAAACAAAAACATGCAAACATCTATCACAAAGCACTCGCAACAAGTCAGCGTTTCCAACCAAAAGTCATTAATGGATGATTGTTTTCAGCATTTTGCTCCACTTCTGTTTCAGCTTTTTTTCACAAGGCATCTCTTTAAGCTGTAATATGAAATAGACACATTTCCTTCCTTGTACCATCTTTTCATGCACTTTTAGCGTACAACATCAAAATATCATTATTACTCCTTTCTAAACATCAAACCTTGGAATCACACAGGGATTTATGCTTTCTATATGCTTCATTTATGCAGTAGCCTTTGTTTTAGCATGTCAAGACATAATAAAGCTCCAAAAAGCTACTGACAAACTAATAACAGCAAAATTCCAACACCTTTTTTTCCAGGTAAACCGAACACAGCGCAGCTATTTAGAAAATTAACGTCTCTATTATTTCATGAATGGCATATCTATCAAATCTTTTCAAACTACTTACTGCAAAAAGGCAGAATGTAACTCACGAGTAGTCTCTTAAAGGATACTCTCTCTCTCCTGTGCTATAATCAGGTTCTGTTGCTCCAGTTGTTGGATCTTGCATTCAAAGTTCCCCTGCTCATCTTTCAGACGCTGCACTGACTCCTCTTTCTCCTCACTTACTCTGTGGGACAGAAAAAGGCAGCGTTAAACCAGAGGTTGTCTATCCCAGAGGATGACAGCATATTTAATTACCAACTTCAATGTGACTGCAATTCTTTTTAATCGTGGAAGCTTATTATGAGTACAAGTATCACAGAGCTCGCTGTCACCTAGCTAATTCTTCAATGAGGTTTGCAATTCGCCTTTTATCTTCAGGACAGAGATCCTTCAAAGAGACTTCGCTCCTAGATTTGTTGGTCTCAGACATCACCTGTGTGAAGAAAAGTTAACAAGCATACAAGTTTATTACAGGAGAGCAGTAGTGAAATATAGTCAGCCTCAAAGCACCAAATTCTGTCTCCTACACAAATAATGAACCATGTCATCCACGGAGGGAAGAGAAAAACAGCTTATAAGAATCCCTGGCTTACCTGTGGCAGAGGGCGAAAAATGTCAGGGGGCTGAAATAGACTTTGCTCCGCAGGCACAGCAGCACTTAGATTACCCGATACATTTTCCTTAACATAAGCTCCAAAACGATCACTTTGTAAGTCGTCCTGTTTTCTGCTCGCTGTCTTTTGCGTGGTGTGATTTTTGCTGACAGAGGAGGGCTTTATTCTCATCTTGGTGCCTCTTTTACTGGATGTACGAGTGCCGCCTGGAGCCAGATTGAAAGGAGTCTGAGTCTTCACTCCGTCCACTCCTGAAAACAAAACAAGAACTTAACAATACATTCCCGATGTGGGTGTCTCCACACTGCATCCAGACATGCCATGAGACTCACCAGGAACAAACACCAAAGGCTGTTCTTCATCTGACACTTTAACAAAAGCAAAAAGAAGCAGTCACTTTAGCTGAGGTTCATTCAAATGTAAGCAGAGTCTAGATCTGTGACCATGTGCAATATTATTAGGCAAAAAGAACATAACTATTCATATCAACATTTTATACTCATATCTAAAACCATATGAGCTTAAATACGTATTGGACATATTTATGTAACAAAGAAGGGAAAGTATACTTGACTTCAAAAATTACTTAAAAGATTTAATTTACGCAGAAGAGTAAAAGTCCTGGTCCTCAAGGGCCAGAGTGTTGCAGGTTTTAGAAGTTTCCCTGCTCCAACACACCTGAATTAGACTCAGACTTGGGCAGAGCTTAACATCAAGCCCAATCAATGTTTTTCTCATAAATTGTTGTGGGAAATTTATTGTCCTCCATTGCCACCATATTCCAGCCAACTTTACAAGCCCAGAAGCATTATGTCTCAATTATTTATTTCTTAAGTGTTCAGAGGCACGATCAAGGTAAGGGAGGGTAAAACATCAAGAAATACCTTTAAAAAAAAATTTTAAAAGATGGATGTGGACACATGAGAGTTGAATGACATTTATAAACCTATAGCTGGAAGGAATGAAAACAAGTTGCAATGCCAAATCAGACCCCATGTGTGCAAAAGTACAAAAGGGGTCATTTTTAGAGTTTCTAACATTAAGTAACAACTCGTTTGTTTGTTTGTCTGTTTTACACATACAGAGCTACCCTCGTTTTGAGAAGTTAATTCCTTCAATCTACGGTGCATAAACAAGTTCACATAATTAAAAATTATCATGATTTTTATGCAGAAAATGCTCGATTTCATGAATCACACAATCCCACAGCTTGTCAAGCCAGCTTCATTGATGTAAACAAAGGGGATACTTTGATCAGAAAATATACCCAAGACAAAAACAGAAGAGTCTCTAATGATTTAAATAGCAAGCATTAATACTATCGCCCCTATCACCTGTGAGAAATAAATAAGAAAGACGCAATGATTTACTCAAGAACAAGCAGTAAACAAACAGGATGTCTCACTTCCTCAGACAACTTTCTTTTAGGCGAGACACATTTTCAAACGTGTGTCATCCCCCTGTGAGGTTTGAAAACATCTGAACTAGTTTAAGAAGCTATTGAAGATAAATAAAAGATATTATACCGCCATTGATCCAAAATATTTTCGAATTTCCACTTTTTCTTGCCGCTGCCGCCATGTTGAAACAACCGCCACCACTCCCATGAGCCAAGCGTTGCCAAGGAATAATAGTCCCGCCTTTATTTTACATCCGAACAGCTGATTGGCTCTGTTGTATATACGGCGATTCCTATTGGCTCAAGCTTACGTCGTTTTTGCGTCTAAGCTGCCCTTGTTGCTTCCTGTGCGTGCGCTGTCAACTGACCTATCAGGTGCTAAAACAAGGATGCGGCTTAGTTATCGTTAGTAGATGCTTTCAAGATTTTAGAAAAATTTGTGGTTGTAGTCTTTCAAATGGAAGAGACAAAAGAGAGCTTTGTGTACAAAGGTGTCGCTGAGAGACTGACACTTGGCATTACTCGAATACTCGGTTTGTATTATGACATTTGCTTTAACACTAGCAACTTACAGTGAAGTTAGCTTACAATAAATGCTGTCTAAATGATCATAGAAAATGTATTAAGGGTAATGAGCGTGTCCTTGTTTGTCCAGAGAATATGCCAGGGGTGGTGGATGTGCGTTTTGCAGAGAGGGAGCCTGCAGAGAAAAGGAGCTTGCTGTCATGGGAACAGGTGAGAGAAATATTACAATTTACCGTGAAATTGAGGTCTTAGGATACCTCATTGTCATGTTTATTGTTCATTGCCCATCTTTATTTATTCACCAGAAAAACACGTGTATTTTACCGGAGGATCTACGAGATTTTTATCTGACAACTGATGGATTCACATTAACCTGGAGTGTTAAACTAGACAGTAAGCGCTTTTATACTGAGTTTGTATAACAAAAATGTACATTTTTTTTAAAGTAGCTTTCGATATTTATTATTAAATTTACTGTTTGGATGTCTATTTTCCAGATGAGTGCGTGCCCTTAGGATGCATGGTGATTAACAGCGTGGCCAGGCTGAGCCCACTTCTCCAACCAGTATCACTTTTCTCTCTTCCCAATGCACCCTCTCTGGCTGACCTGGACTGGGAGGAGAGTAGCACAGAAAGTGGTAAAATTCACCTGTCAGATCCTCATGTGGGCTTAACACAATAATTACAGCATGTCACATTCAATTATGTCTGTTTATATATGCTCACTTGTGCAGAAAGCAGGCTAATGAATGAGCTGTTGATTGGAAAGTAAATATTTATTCAGGGTTCATTAATGTCTTCTGTCAGGACTGCAGCATGCGCCCGCTGCACCTCATTTCGACACCCGGAGCCGCATCTTTGAGCTGGATTCTTGTGGTGGGAATGGAAAAGTGTGCCTGGTCTACAAAAACTGCACTCCAGGTGTTGTGTTTGTATTCAAAAATTTTTACCTTCCGGCTGATTCAAACCTAAGCATAAAAAAAAAAGTGTAGACATTTTAAGTTGTATTAAGACATGTTGCATTATTTTGTCATTGCTCTTGTGTTTTCTAGGGGTGGTAGCCCAGCAGAGTGAGCTATGGTTCCTGGATCGCTCACTCTGCTGGCATTTTTTGACAACAACCTTTACCTCCTACTACCGGCTGATGATAATACACTTGGGTCTGCCTGAGTGGCAGTATTCCTTCACCCCATATGGCCCAAGCCCCCAGGCTAAGGTACAAACCAAAAAACAAAAACATAGCATGCAGTGTTAACCGATAAGACCTGGTTAAGAATTATTTATTTTGATTATTTTTATTTTAACACTCTGAGTTTTAAGACACATAAGCAAATCAGGATTTTTATACCCAAACATCTGCAAACATTTTGCATAAAAGTCCATCTTTTAACTTGAATGTACTGAATGTAAAAGTTCCTGACAACAAAAGTCACATCGTTATATAACATGAAGCTATTTATACCCTGTTTCTATTATTTTTCTTTCTTTTATTATTATATTTTTTCCATGTGGTATTGGCATCGACTATATGCATTTTGCTTGATGTTTAATGTGACCGAAAATAAACAGACAACCCCCTGTTATACCCTCTGCAGCAATGGGCATCTCTTTACCAGCCTCTGACCTTCAGCTATGAGCTCAATCAGGCCGATCCCACTGGAGATTTCTTTATTAACAAGCTGGATCCTACCAAGGCCTTTAGAGGTAAAACCAAGGTACCACCCCCCAAGAAGAAGCAGTCGACACAGTGCAGCTCAGGGGGCACTGCCAAGGGCCAAGGCAACACCGGAAGAAACAGTGGAGCAAAGCGGTGAAAGGGTTTCCATCCAAGAAAGACATTCCATGCTGCTTGACTACCCGTGTTACCAACATGGCTTAGAAGACCAGTCTGCAGTTCTTTATTGGCTGGACTTCTCATAGCAGTTCTGTAACGTGGTCGCATGGACTTGTACATTGCATGTTTGAAGAGGTGCCTGCCTAGCCAGGGTTTTTTTTTGTGGCTTAACAGGCTCAAGGTGGTATGTACCTGATGCAAGGGATGATTTAATCTTCATTATGATCACAGTTCTTCCCTGACATGGTCTAGCTGACTGAGAAAGGCAGCTGATTAGCTTGTCACACATTTAGAAAGACACGGATAATCTTTTTCTTTCACTGATAAGTATAAGTGATGGAGAAAGTAGTCGTTGCATTAGAAATCACTTTTCTGCAACATATTCAGCACTCATGAACTCATTTAAGACGATTCACCAGTAACACTGCAGTTACCAGTAATGGCACCGGGAGTTTATAACTGCTTTTATTATCATTTGCCTTGATGTTGCAGCTTATTTTTTGATGAATTATCCTACAGTAGTGTACCAAATATAGGATGGGTTACTCATTTCCCTTTGTTTAAATGATTAAAAGTAAAAAGAATGAAAAAAAAAATCAGGTAGATAGAAGATAATGGTGAGGAGCATGGATCCCCAGCTCCAAGCATGTAGAGCTACTATCCTATAGGTGTTAGATGCTTCCCTGCTACAACACTCCTGACTCAATGGGTCATTGCGAAGCTTGTGCAGAACTTATCAACAAGCAGTTGGAGAACCATTTCATTTGAAATGGGTGTGTTGCATCAGGGAAACATCTAAAACCTGCAGGACAGAGAGAGAGTTGGTGATCCCTGGTGGGTAGGTAGGTTTAAGTCTGTATGAGAGGACAGTATTAACTCTGGTTTGAAACAGGAAAAAAACAGTGATCATGTGATTCTATACAACAAAAACGCCAATGGAAACCGCTGTATGTAGTCAACAGATGCCTTACAGCTTTTGTATGAATCATTGCTTTATCTAAGTGAGTTTTAGATCAAGTTACACGCTAGCCATTATATCACTGCAGCACCTTTCATGTTTGAATTTCTGCTCCTTTGTGTAATGACAAGTACTCCAGGTATTCGATATCAGGCACAAATGGGAGGGGGTGATATTCCAGCATTGTTATCCATCTTTATCCTCTTGATATCAGAAATATACCGCTTAAAGGTTTAGTCTGTCACAATAACAAAGATGTATAAGAAAAAGGCTAATCATATTAAAAAACATATTTTTATTTGAATATATTTGCTTTGTTTTTGTTGTTTTTTTAACTTAGAATGAACCGTTTTATAATTTAGTGGTTTGTGCAACAGATCCTTTTCCGTGGGACGATGGCCATATCACTGCCATGAAGGCGTAAAGCTAAAAAATGATCATTAAAAAAGGCATTGCTGAAAAAGAAAGAGGAGGAATCAGTTGTGGGCAGAGATGGCAAAAGTACCCAGATTACTTACTTGAGTAGAAGTAAAATACATATGTTAAAAAAACAACTTGAGTAAAAGTAAAAAGTTGTCAGAGAAATAAATACTTATTAAAGTACAAAGTACCTGAAAAATCTACTTAAGTACAGAAACAGAGTATTTGTACTTCGTTACTTGCCATCTCTGATTGTGGGTATGTGAGAAGCTTGATTCTACACATGAGACATACTTGGTGCATAATGCAAGAACGGGCAGTGTCATATGAGTCGACCTTGTTTAAGAAGCAAAAACATGAAAACGATAATGGCAAAAAACCTGAGACATTGGTCTGGTTTTAGCTAATAAAGAAAGCCAGGGGAAGTATTGTAGCCTACCATAGTGGGTTGCTATCTCCATCTTGACTTCCAGATATCACTAATTGTTACACACTGCTCCCTTGACAGACCTTCTCAAACATCAAGGATTACGATTGTGGCCCGAAAAAAACCCTTGACAGTTTTTGTCTGCAGCCTGCTGTGAACTTGAGAGGTGAAGAGACAGATGTATTCAGGATTTTTGGTTGTGCTGCTTCCCTTTCAAGCTCTGAGGAGTCAGCTCCTGCTGCTTTTTTTTTCTCCATTTATTTATTTTCAAAAGGATTCATGCGCCGTATGTGGGTTGTTTACTTCTTTTTACATACCCTAAAGTTCGACTGAACTTGTAGATCCCCAGTTGATAGCGATAATACACGATGTTTGTAGTGTTTTCCAGGGTTAGCTCAGCTGCTTTTACCTCAATACGATGAAACAAAAGTATGAGCCACAATGTGTTTTTCTTCACTGTTCTTTTATAAAAATGTTTTCTCATTATTTCTTTTGATACAGTTTACAGGTAACATGGATTAGTAGGAATTGACACAGATCTATTCTATCTATCTATCTCGGTTACTAGTTGTAAAAGTGCTTCTGTCCTCATGTAAGCGGTTGGCTTTGGTCCTTTTAAAGCTTCATCATCGTGGAATGTTTCAACAGCATGCACACGTCTGCACACATGCATGTTTTGGGAAGGTCATACACATTCATTAGAACAGATGGTTTGTTGTTTCTCTAGAGGGAAAGACTCTTCCTCCACTTGCCCCTCTCGCTGTCTAGGGAGGGGTGGGTGGTGCAGTTCTACAAGGACTTTGTATACACCTGCTCCCAGCACGCCTCCAATAGTGGGAGCAACAACAGGTACCCACCACCATCCATTTCCAGCCCTATAAAGACAGAACACCCCCAAATTACAATAAAAAGTCAAAGTGATGGAACAAAAGGCAAATAAAAATTTCCTGTGAGACCTGATTAAAGTGCCGAAAATCCCCAAAACAAACATCTCATATTTGCATCTACATCATTTTCCCTCCTGCTTACCTGAACACATCGACTCCCCAGCCTGCCATGGCGGTGAAGACCCTGGCTCCAAAGTCTCTGGTGGGGTTGATGGCATAGCCGCTGTTGCTACCCAGAGATATGCCAATGACTAGCACCACGAGACCCACTGCGATAGGCTCACTGCCCGCAGCAGCCGGTTGGTTTCTCTGGTCGAACAGAGCCATCAGGCACAGCAGCAGCATCGCTGTGCCAAACACCTGCCACACACACAGAATAAGCATCAGCATACAACTCCATTACCACACAAGTTGGGACAACACCAGTGATCTACATGTGATGTGAAGCCTACTTTTAGTTAAGTTAACATATAATATACAGGGCTTTCATTGTTTGTTTTATAAATAAATGCTTAATTCAGAAGAGCACACATGCTGGTTTTTGAGCCATATTAGTTAAACAGTGTGTCCTGTTTAGCCTGGGGGAGCAAATATTGATATTCTGGGTCTTGTGTGCATATTTCTGTTTCTTTGTTTTTCTTTTCTTAGTGAAATTTTAACCTTATGGATGCAGTGAACTGAGTTCAGTAATGAAGGTTTTCTAAGCCGTACCCGATCCCATGCAGTGATTTACATCAAAGTAAATCACTGCAGGAAGTAAAAGTTTCTTAAAATCTACTAGAATTCTCTGAATTGTGTGATATTATGCACAGCAGTTGATCAAATCTCCAGTTTCCCATTTCGACATGTTATCAGTACACTGGTGATCTAGTTGTAGATATGTTTGTACAGCATTGTACAGAGACATAGAGCTTCACCTGAGGAAATAAAAATGGGACCATATCATCTTATAACATGATAAATTTATTGTAAAAAGCTGAAACTATCACGTTATGATATGATAGGTTTATTGTAAAAATCATGAAACGTATTAATGCTGGAAGACACCTTGCACCCTTAACACAGACAGGACTGGGTCTCGTTTCGGGAACTTTATTCTCCCCATGGTTTGTTCTGTTTTCATAGGGCAGCGAGGACATATGGAAGGGCTGTCCAATGTTGGTCCTCGATGGCCACTGGCCAGCAGGTTTTAGATGTTTCTCTGCTGCAAACACACCTGATTTAAATGCAAAGGTTCAACAGCAGCTTGTTGTCAAGTTCTGCACAAGACCCATTCATTTGAATCAGGTGTGTTGGAGGAGGGAAGCATCTAAAACCTGCAGGGTGGCATTCCTTCTGTCCGGGCAACGATAAATCAGAATAGATTAAATCCTTGAGAAAAAAACAGCTGAAATCTTTGTGCTCAACAACAATATCTATTACCTCTCCATATAAATGTTTTGTGCCACAAAATTGAGGTTGCGACAGCGTACTCTGCATACTTTATGTTTCATGTATCTTGTTATAAGCTTAAAAGTTTCATGTTCTCAGATCCAATTTTTTCCCCTTGGTTGGCAGCTCTATGCTTTAATGCTGCAATTAAACACAGCGTCCATGTATTTTGTGGAATCGTTACAATCTGTGTCTACATTTAGATGCTTTAGAGTGTACGGGGCAAATTCAGCTACAGGAACAAGATTTTGTACAACAATATAAAACTTTGTGCAGAATGAGTCATTTGTTCATTTTAACCCTTTAAATTCAGGTGTGCAACGACCTGATCAACAACTCCGCCCGTCAAGGAAAGGTAAGGTGCAGGATAGGTGGCAAAAATGGCAGCCGTGGCCTTCTCTCCGGTTACGGTCAGGTTTCCCCCACAATAGTCGTGAATTGCTTCTGCAGATGTATTGACAGAAGAGATGGTCATTTGATGGGAAAATAAGAGATAAGTGTCAACAATGAAAATATAATCTGTGATTAGCGTGTTTGAACATGCACAGCAGTGGGGGTTTTTTACCATAGTAAACAGCAAAAATTGTCCCTGATGCAAGAAATGTGCCTAACAGCTGCGCAAAAATATACAGTGGAAGCATCTTCCACGCTAGGCGACCAAACACACACATTGTGAAAGACACAGCTCCGTTCATATGAGCCCCTGGGAAAGAAAAAAAAACGGATTTAATGAAAGAATTATTCTATCTGCAACAAAAGGGCTGTAAAGCTGTTTATAGTATTTATAAGGGTCAGCTCACATACCTGAGACCTGTCCTCCGACGTGAATCCCCATAGCAACACCAAGCCCAAAGCCAATGTTGATGCTGATAAAACGGCCGAACTCTCCTTGTCCAGTCACTACCTGGGCCACAGACCCGAGGCCAATTGCCTGGACATCATTATAAAGATGAAGTTTAATTATTTTACTGATTTGTTCTCAGTTTGTTTGTTTGTCAGTCAACAAAAACAGATTTCAAGTGAAAAATGAATGTTTCATTTCAAAATAAACGATGTTGAGTATTTCCTGGAACAAAACAGACTGAACTGAAGTATTTTTTCTCACTTCCACTGAACTTTTAACTTACTGAAAAAAGCTGATGCTGGAAAAACTGCGGCCTTTCATTCAGGAAAAAGGAAGTGTATGGTTTTTTTTGTGCAAAAGTCAGGAGTATTTAGGTCAAATGTTAGTCATTTTATAAAATGTAAAAGTGCCAGTGTGAGTTCCCTCGTGTAGGACTACATGTCATTTTCAGCCAATCTTCCCTGTACATGTTTGTGTTGCTCTCTCAGGAGTCAAAGCGTTGGGTTATTATAACAGCTGTCAGATAACATATGACTTTTGAAACCCTGTCCATGTGGCCCACTGCCTGTTCATTCCTCGTGTTCCTGCTTCACCCACTGGTACCCACCAATCCCCAGTCAGGACTCATGTGACCGGCACTTGTTTATGTGTTTTTGGCACTCAGGATGTGTAATCAGGGTAAAGAGCATTGCATTAATAATTAATGATCTATGTTTTTCACAGAAAAGTAAGCAGTGACATTTGAAAACAGATAAGAAAAGAGAAGATGTCACCAGTGATGGAAATATATCATACTGAGTATCATATAGTGCACTTTAAATACCCTTAATAATGAATGCATGCTTACCATCATGACGTATGTGCAAAGGAATTCAGCAAGTCCCACGCGAATAAAGTCATTCTTTAGCCATGCTTTGGGTCGGGTTACATTATTTCCTTTCTGCTGAGAGACCCCCAGTTCTACTGTCTGCACAAAGTCCTTCATTTTTCTCCTTTTTTTTGGCAAAGGTTATTTTTCAGTAAAGCAAAAATAAATATCAGTCAAGTCTCACTTGAAGAACTTGTAAAGTGTCTCCCATGTCACACACTATCCTGCTAAAACAATAAATCACTTTCCCTTTACTGTCTTTTGTTTTCAGTTCTCTCTTTGGCAGACATACCATCTGAGACTTGTCCACAATTTATAGCCTGGATCCAACCCCCCTCCTCTTGGATAAGCTCAAACACACAGTCAGGCAGATCCTCCAATTACTGTGCATTGTCTGAGAGAACTTGACCAATGAGAACAAAGGGTTTCTTCAGACAAACTGACTACTGTGCTAAACCTAAATGTAAAGATTATTTCTATACCAGAGATACTACACTCTGAGTGTAATCCATCCCAGATTTTTCCTAAGGAATGTTTTTATATGCTCATCAACATTTCTCCATGTGGATTACATTGTTTGGCTATAAATATTGTCATGACACAAGACTGTGGAAAAAAACCACCAGAAAATATTGATTAAAAGTTCCAAAGTCACAAATTATCTGGATGTCACAGTGGAAATTTACAGACCTCATGTTTGCTTATCACATCTAAACATGTTTAAAGAGCATAAACCAAAGCACATAGTTATATGTAAAAGTAGGAGCTGACGAAAACCCAGAAACTATAACTCACATCCTCCCAAATGGCAAATTCTTCAGTGTTCTTTTCCTAAAATATAGGAAATGGGTGGGTGGATGGATGTTTGAATAAAAATGTGCAATCACTGGTTTTCACCTCCTGGTGAAACTGATATCTTTTCCTCTATTGTCACCTAGAGGCTGGCGTTTGCAGCTTGTAATAAAATATCTAAAGAATATGCATTGATTGCCAAGTTGTGTAATACACATGTCTGATAGTTTTTTAAAAAAAGACAGAAAAGAATCTAAAATCTGAAAACAACCTCTTAAAACATGAAAAACTCAGGAGAGGCTTCTGAAACACATTTTTTATCAGTCTATTCTTTCATCTATCTATTCCCTGCATAATCCCATCAGCTCCAGCTGGAATTTGTGATTTGGTTCAATTTGCAAATCTTAGCTAATTTATCTTTATAGCACATTTCAAAACAACCAGGTTGACCAAAGTGCTTTACGAGCTAATCTAAAAACAAGAAACAATCAAATGAAACCTAAAAGCAAACAAATAAAAACAAAAAGACACCACAACCATAAAAATCTGACGGCACTCAAACTGAAATTAAAGGCGAAGGTTAAAAAGAAAGTTTTCAGACAGGATTGGAAAGAGTGCAAAGATTTGGAAGTGTGAATATTGAGTGGTGTGTTATTCCAGAGTCTGGCTGTCACTGCAAAAGCCCGACGCTTTAAACTAAGAGGATCTTGCTCGATGATCCCAGTGATATAGGGTTAGGTGGTATAGGTGTACATAAATCCATTTATGTACACCTTTTTAAAAATATTCATTCAGCCACTTGGAGGAGTATTGAGTTGGGAGAGTAGCCTACTGTATATCTACAGGTGATCATAATTGGTATAGGTGGGGAAGACACGATTACTGTAGCTGTGAGAAACCTACTAAAAACCCAGCATTTTATACAGTAAAACCCCTGCTTTTTGATTCAATTGCACTTTATAGAACCCAGATTTTAGGAAACAGAAATATCATCCACAGAAAGACTGAAGTTAGGACTATGCATTGAGAACATCTGCCACCTACACAGAGGCTGAACGGAGTAGCCTCTGCAGGAAGTAAAAGTTTCTTCAAATCAATATGAAAACGGACCGGCAGACAATTAATATTGTTTTCTCCCAAGTTTCCCACAGCCCAAAGAAAAGCAAAACTCTCTACATTAAGGGAAGTGAGCATCTGTCCCGCACTATCATTGGAAGTGTCTTCACTTAATTGAATTCACCACCAACCCTGGTGTACTGTTGTGCAGGTGTTAGATGTTTTCCTGCTGCAACACACTTGACTCAAATGAAATGAAACTCCAACTGCCTGCTAAGTTCTGCACGTTGCATCTAAAACTTGCAGGACAGTGAGCCCCATATGTTGTTTACTTCCTTCGCATTACCTTAAGAAATACTAATTACAGTATACTTCAGTGGGAGGGAGGGGGGGGGACACGAGAGGTGTCCACTGAATGAATGCTTTGCTCTGTAAAAAGGAAAAAATCTGATATTGCAACAGTTTCTGTAAAATAAACCTCACTTGGACGGTTGTTCGAGGTCATATATATGTCACTGACCCACTTTGCCATTGTGTGTTCAAGTAATGTAAGTTGTTTTGATCATATGATTTACAGTATGAATTGTTATGAAACATCGAGCATCGAGGTTCTGGGTAAGTGTTAGTTGAGACCATGTTCTCTGTTCAGAAATATTTTTCCAGTAAAACAACTTTGTTAAACTAGAAGGAAAAAAAAGCATTTGATCAAATATGTTCAAATGGAAAAACCGGTTTAACAAGGGAACAATTTCTACCCTCTGAGCCACAGGAAGCAAATACCTAACCAGTAGCAGGAAGAGATGCCCTCCAAGCCCATCTGGGATGAAGTTAAATGAGAGAAAAGGACATCTCGAAATCCCACATTAATATTTGGTGTGATTTGTTTGATCGCCTGATTGGAGCTAACAGGATTGCTATTGTGATTATTGATGAGTGTAGTGTGTAGTTGTATTGTACTGCACTGCAAACAACATCTCAGCAGGCGAAGGTGGTAGGTTTGCCAACTTTCATTCCTCTGCTTCAGCAAACAGCTGCACAATTAAAGTCTAATGCCAGATGAAACTGCTGAATGAATGCAGCCATTCTTGTATGCACTATAAAATCAGCAGTTGTCAAGAAGTTCTCAGTGTATGCTGGTATGGTGCTCCTGGTGGTGCTATAGATATCTAGTTACATCAAGAAAACAAGTTCTGTTATGCTCCAGACAATGAAGTAATGAAATCACGATCCAAGAGTAGCAGCATAAAATAACATGGCATCTAAATGTTAGAGACCAAAAGTCAGTGGTTTTTAAACTTAAATTACTTTATTTTTGTTTTAATAATTCCAAAATGACATCAAAAACAAAACATACTGGATCATTGGGCACAGAAGAATTTTTTTTAGCAAATATAACAACAAAATAAAAATGAAAATAATCAAAGATTGCATCACAAATCACCCCATGCACAAAAAAACTCAGCAATGTTTCATGTTTCATGAAAACTATTCAATTTTTGGAAACACAACAAAATTTCAATTCATTATAAAGTTAATGTCATTCATTGTTTGGGAAGTGAATTCAAGAGGGCATATTGTAATGACCCACATACATGGGATGCAATCCTACACAAATAATTCTTTCTATCATGTTAACTTAAACTCCCCGTGAACCCTGATGGACAACTTATAAGAATTAGCAGTTATATCAGGAAAACAGGTGTTTTTATGTTAAGTTGGAACACACTTATTTAAACTCGTCTTCAGGGCTCCGTTTCTACGAAGAAATTAAAAGTGGTGCTTTCTACCTTGTAGAAACCTTGTAAGTACCTTGGAGTTCAGCTGGACAACAGACTAGACTGGAAATGCAACACAGAGGCC
>JBBBVU010000003.1:31363170-31380781 GCA_037177055.1 Atherinosoma microstoma
AGAGTGGACATGTAGAGTGGACATGAAGAGTGGACATGTAGAGTGGACATGCAGTGTGGACATGCAGAGTGGACATGCAGAGTGGACATGTAGAGTGGATTGTTTTAATGAACATCCTTCTTGGATGTGGGTCAGCAGGAAATAACAATAACTGAACAGGATACCTTTATATTTTGCGACCCTAACTATTGTAGAGGCTCTTATGATTATCTTTTTTTTTTTTAATCCTTTGCATTATTATTTTTAGGCCTATTGTTATCATGTTAGGGAATGAGTGGGGTGGCAGAATGAGGGAGCACTGATATAAGATCATGTTTGAGTCACATGAATCTTTTCTGGGTTGTTGTCACTAATCGCCACCAGGCTGCTGCAGACAATGCAAAAATAGGCTCCTAATGAAAGCTGTCCACTTAAGTCATATTAACATGATAAAGTGCAGCTTTGCTTTCTTACTGAAGTGTCATTTAGAGGAAGTGGGGCTAGTAGGAACTGTTTTGTCTACCATTTAAAATGCAAGGACACAAGTTAAATGTAAGGAGTAGTGCTTCTTTTTTCCTATCTTTGAAGTTCCATTAGATATTGGGCCATTTCAGTATTTAAGAAAAACTTCTGGTTTAACATAACAGTGTTATAGACTAAATCAAAATAGTGTATTATAAATTGTACCAAAAGGAACTGGTGGTAAACTGCCTGGTAAATCTCCTCTTGAATGAACTTTTGTTGCTGTTTTGTAAATGGATTCTTGATTCTCTGCATGTAGCTTTGGCACAATGCATAAAGCATAGCTTACAATATGAGGGGATTATAAACTGTGAGTTCATTTGATGTAAACTGTGTACACAGACCAGTTTAGCTTCTTTTTTTTTTCTTTTAGCAGCAGCTGTTTAATGGAATTTGTCCTAAGAAGAGTAACAGCCAACTGGCTGAGTTTATTGCAGCTGTAATCTATACTCCACCAAAATAATAGCTTATAAAATATCCCTCTCAAATGTGAAGTTTTACTCTGGAAGGTTTGAGTAATAGAGCTCCTAAGAGCAGCATTCAGTATTCAAATATAAATCTATGCTCATTTACAGAAAGTGGGATCAGCAGCTACAGGAAGTGGGAAACATTGAGAGGCTTTGGAGGCCTCAGGTTCGCCGTGTTTCCGGTGGTTTTTGCTCATTTGACTGAAATAAGAAGCTTTTCATTCATTCAAGTTCTGTTTTGAAATATCGAGTTTCCATTTATTCATTCAAGCTCATTAAGTTTTCACAGGTTTAAACATCTCTGAGTAAACCCGAGCACCCCAGCAAGATAGAGTTTGTGGAATCTGTTGTGTGGTTTCTACTGGCCAATTGAAGGCAAATGGTAGTTATTTATTAAACAGATTGTGGGACTCTGGGTTCATTCTCTGAAGCAGACTTTTCTGCGGTCATATGACATTTCAGAGTAGGAGAAAAATTGTCTTGCTTCAAAATGTTTGTCAGATTTATGTATCGGGAATGTAAATACTTCTAATACAATCTTATAAACTGCACCTTCCAGTAAGCTGATAATGATGAACTTCTTGAATACGTTTGCACAACTCTTCTTTTCGGCTCTTCTTTTCCTTGTAATTCTGTCATCATTTCTCTTACCTGGAACACATTTGTTCCTGTGATCTGTCTCTCAGGCAATTATTAAGAACATTACACAGCACAGAGAAGAAGAGAGAGAGAAAGAAAGGGCTATTTTAGTTTAGAACAATCTCTCAAAAGCCTGGAAGCCAGATGAGCTCATATTTATTTTTTACTGGCATTAGGACTCTATCCTTCCTCCCATTCACACAGATTTCCATGTGTGTCTCTTGGAAATGTTTTTTTTTAGGGCTGTTTTGATTGTATAAAGATCGAGAAGTCACTTTTAGTCATTTGTTTCACAGGGAAGCTTGAATAACTTTTTTTGGAAACATTAGAAACATTTTGCCCTCAAATTTGCAGATTTGGTACAAGCTATTAACCTTTATTATGGCCAGACATCTTTGTTTAGAAATGAATCTCAATCAGTGAAGGTCATGTTTAAACTTTTCCTGCCATGTTCAAATATATGTTTTCTTTTGCTATTTTCAGTACAAACTATACACTTTGGCATCAGCTCACTCAGCATCTGAAATGTCCTTTAGTGCTGTGCATTATATTACTGTTTAACACTGTGTGGCCTAGAGCCTGGACTTTTTACAAACATTTAATAGCAACAGAGCTCTGCTTTAATCCAGTTTTGCCTGTGGCTACGTTTTAAAATGCCTCCAAGAGCGCAAACTAGAAATACTGGAAAAACTGCCTGCTAAACTTTTTATTTCTCAGCTTATGTGGACAGAAACATGACATCAAAACTATTTAGAGGTTTTTTTTTTTACTTTTATCACATGTGACCAACTTTGCCTTGGTAGAAAAAACTAAAACAAAAGATGGGAATATTTCACATCTTGTGAATGTTTATGACGTGTGGGCCACTCTAGACTTGTAAAAACTCAGAATGTGTTACATTATGTTAGAAAGGCTCAGTGCATGAATAGTAGAAGCTTCCTCTGAGTTTTAGTTTCAGATTTATAAAGCAGTTCACTTCTGAATCCTAAACCAACTACTCTCTACTGACCATTACCAACATCCATGTAATCATGTATGCATTATACACGATACAGCATTTTATGAAGCTAACTTTGTTTATTCTTGCTGAGTTAGATCTGAATAACTACTATTTAAAGGTACAGTGTGTAAGAATGACTGATATATAGTGGTAAAGATGGGCATAGATATTCCATCAAATGCCAAGCACAGTAGTGAATCGCCGGTGGTCGTTAGTAGACAAAATTCTCCAGATCCAGTGGCTCAGGTGCAGCGATGAAGAATTGCTCATGTGTGTACTCTCTTCTTCTACGTTCATTTTAAGATGTTACTTATCTCCAGTGATGCTCCAGCACCTATTACAATCCCGATATTGCAATTGCAAAGCTCCAAAGGTTCTCACCTCGGTAAAGAGTTGTTTGTCCATTTAGAGCCACCATAGTAAAGAGACGGCACAAAGAGCTTAGCTACCATATATGTGGAGCCACAGCCAGTAGATGTACACGTCTCATTCTGTGAGAATAAAAGTATAACAGTTATTTTAGTAAAAGTATTAAATACCAAAAGAAATAAAGTTTTTGATAATCTGTTAAAAGTTTATATCATTGACCTTTGATTTTGTTCCAAGCTGAACCTTTGTAGTATGTGTAGTATGTGTAGTATGTGACTGAAATAAACCTGTATTTGTTTTGTTTGCTGCAGTTGAATTCTGGCCCCTGCTTCCTGTTTGCAAATGACTGTCCAACTTGAAGGAACTTTGTACCAGAGTAAATCTAGATAACAAGGAAAAAAATTCAAAGACCAGAATATTTCGGTTCTTTTTAGAATAATTTAAGTTTATTTACTTGAAGAAATAAGATGCATTTGTATTTCCCTCTTATCAAAAACTCATTTGTTGACTGTTCTCTGCTATTTGACAATGAGTTAACTCATTTCTGCTTTCCTCCTCTCTGCAAGGCATCGGGAAGTTCATCGCCCTGGACTTTGCACGCCGTGGGGCCCGTGTTATCCTGGCTTGCCGAAGCGAGTCCCGAGGGACGGCAGCAGTAAATGAAATCAGGCAAAGTACAGGAAACGCAGACGTCCATCTGCGCCTGGTGGACCTCTCCTCTATGGACTCAGTCAGAGACTTTGCAAAGAGAATACTTGAGGAGGAGAAAGCTCTCCACATCCTTGTTAACAATGCAGCAGTATCAGGTGATACATGGCCCCTACTGACTTTTGTATTTGGGAAACCAGAAGTGCTAAAACTCAGAAAACAACATACTTCAGTTACACAAATAACCATAAGAAGTGTTTATTCATGTGGGATTTGCCAATCAGACCTTAATCAAAAGCAGCTATAAACCAAGGCAGGCTAGTTCAGTGTCCCATGAGTTAGAAAAGTCAGTGAGGAAAAGAATTGTGAAATAATGGAAAATTCTGAACCCCAGAGAAAGAAGACCCTGCTCAGTATTTGCTACACATA
Source organism: Atherinosoma microstoma (assembly GCA_037177055.1). NCBI lineage: Eukaryota > Metazoa > Chordata > Actinopteri > Atheriniformes > Atherinidae > Atherinosoma > Atherinosoma microstoma. The sequence continues at coordinate 31,367,224 of JBBBVU010000003.1, forward strand.
AGAAAGCAATTAGAAGCAAAAAGGGGAGAATGACATACAAGACATACCTCATGTTCACAGCTGGTGACAATGACAATGCACAGCTCTGTCTCCACATTCAGACCGCTGGAACTCCGAATTAAAGTTGGTTTCCAGGAAGTTATTTATTCAGTGCCCTCTTGTATGTCAACAAAATACCTGAGTGTGCGTGAAGTTAATGTGGTTAAAAGTCAAAGTGCAATTGTACTGGTTTTGTGGTAGAGTGTGTGCACATTTTTTACATATATTCATGCTACCAGGTTTGCCCAAGGAAATCACCAAAGATGGCTTTGAGGCTTCTTTTGCCACCAACCATCTGGGACCGTTTCTGCTCACCAACCTGTTGCTGGGTAAGACTGTCAGTTCTCAACACCACCTTTCATTTTCTGTCACTTTTCTTCGCATCCCTCTTTCCGTTCCTCACAGTTTGTTCCCGTTTCATTCCAGACCTGTTGAAGCGCTCGGCTCCAGCCCGAATCGTCACCGTCAGCTCAGTCAACCACAAGAGGGGTAAAGTGGACTTCTCTCACTTTCGCGGCGAGAACCTCGTTCATTACATGGATCAAGTCTACAACCACACCAAGCTACACAATATCATCTGTACCAATGAGCTGGCACGCAGGCTACGGGAGACAGGTGAGCCAAAGCTGATTTTATCAGCAAGTAAGTAGCAAAGCAAATAAGAAGTACTGAGACTATCTGGACGGGAAAGTTACTGTTGTAATGGCCATCATTTTCTTTAAACAAATTGGTACCAGCTGTGCAGATCAGTGGGAAATACCTTCTTTGCTGCTATGAGAACAGCCAGTTTCCTTATGGGGGAAATTCATGATTACATTTTAACTGTTTAGTACTGCATTTGCATAACAATGTTGGATTAACAAAGGAATAGACTTAAATAAAATTGACAGCTTCTTCTTTTTTACATGGTTAAAGCCCAGTGTCTACATTATCAGCTTTCTTATTGAACTTCAATCCCCAAGGAAAAGTTCATCTTTACATCTTTTGGGTTGTCAGTTTTCCTCCAAAGTGCAATCAAACCCTCAGAGTGATCCAATAGCACCCCTCAACCCCTTTTTGTGCAAAGATTAGAGACAAAATCCTGTATTTAAGACTTTTTACTTAGATTGGACTCTCTTTGAACATTAACATAAAACGTGTCGGTGTGTTTTCTTCTGCTCATGTACTCATAGATGTCACTGCCAACTCTGTGCACCCTGGTGTTGTCATGACAGAGGTGATGAGACACTATCCAGCCTGGATCCGTTATCCTTTTAACCTCATTGGCTTTTTCTTTTTCAAGGTAAGCAGATAGTTGTATTTTACTGAAGAGCCACCATCCACACACTTTCTTAAATATCATATCAACAACCGTGATAGGTTGTTTTGCGAGAATCTCTTTTTCCTTAACCAACCAATGCCTTCAAACCAACACGATAAAACTCAAATCATCTATTTCCCTTAAGTGTGAGAAGCTGGATATGCTTCAGGAAAAATACACATAATTAAAGGCTCGTTGTCCCACTGAGATATTTAACCATCTGCCATAGTTCGCCCAAATTTAGATCAAAAGTTAGATTGTTTGTGCGCAGCCTTTGCCGCAACCGCCTGCTGAAATACTGACTCCACTGCATAAATATGTTATCGTTTCATGCCAGAGCTCAGAATGAATGGCAAGGGGACTCAGCTTGAGGCTTGCTTGACTTGCAAGACAAGCAAGTGAAGCATGAGATATCTGGCTATAATCAAGTTCAAGGTCAGCAGGCAATGATTAAAGATAAGCATAACAAACTATGGTTGTAAAACCTCATGCTTGATAGCTTGTTATTAGTCTGAGAAAACAAGAGAAAAGTGGTTGCAGGTGAGCAGAAAAATAGGAGAGGTCAAGAGTGTGGACTAATAGTATTTTTCATTTCAGGAGATTTCTTACTAAGCAGATTACTTTTTATTGATCTAGATCAGCTTGTCTCACTGACATAGGGCCAAAATTTGGATTTTTAAAATAGCACCCGTAATAACTTTGTTTCTGGATACCCGGTGATAAAGATATGAGGCTTAAAAATGATCAGAAACTTCAGAAATAAGGAGGATAAAGTGACTTTTAAACTTATTCATTTTATTTGGATGGGATAATGCAAATTAATGAACATTTAATAAATTATGAATGTGAACATGACAGATTAAAACCTGAGGCAAGTTTCCATCCGTTGTCCCCAAAAGATATTAAAGGAATAGATTAGTGGATTCGGTTCACCCACATGCCCAAAATCAGCTTCTCTCACCGAGATGATGCCAAATTCGGACTAATATGGCATGAGTAATAACTTTGATATCTATCCATGTGTTAAAAAATGAACACGTAATTTCACAGATTAATCTTTTTGCATTTAAGACACACTGCTTAACTTTTGAAATGTTCTCAGTGATGCATCCGTGGCATCCTACTTGTACTTTAATCTCTCTCCAGCCAGTAAAAGAGAGTTTTATCTTGACTCTTGTCTTATCTCTTGTTCTGTCTCTTTCTCTCTTTCTTTTCCTCTCTTCCTCTCACAATGTCTTCCTGCATTTCTTTGCTGAATCAGCCACAGTGGGCGTTCAAAGCAGCCGGTGTGTTTATACCCACTTGTTAGCTTGTGACTCGGTGCCTAAAGCAAAACTCAACTGCAACATCAGCAAAGTCCCGGATAAAAATATTTGATGGTGCGGTTCCTCAGCCTCGGGACGCTGTGGGCAGCAACCGCTCCAGAAATGCACTGGATGTCACCGTGCCATCAAATGGGTTTGGAAGACAGAGTTTTAAGGTCGAAAAGTTACAGAGTGCATCTATAATGCATTAATTTTTTTACAAATGGGATAAAAATTCCAAATTAATTTGATAAATCTTGGGACCTGCACTTTGGGAAAGGCTAATCTAAATGATTTGACAGTCAGGCTATCAGATAAAGATGTGGACACGAGGGTAAGAATAAAGAATCACTCTCAGTTTGAAAACCAATGTACTTTTTTAGTTACATTTTTTTGCTTCTTTTTTTAAAAATGTTCTTTAACCAAACTTTAATCTATCACGTGCACATTAAAATTTCACCGCTAGAGAAAAATTTTACTTTTTTGTAGGCCATTATATATTACCTCTGATGGAAAATAGACCCAAATCCACATAGAGAAAAAAAAAAAAACAAACGTGCAAAATGAATGAATCTACATCCATATACAAATACAATTCATATCTAAAACAGGAATTCCAATAACTATACAGGTTTTATATTCAGCATGCTATCCCAACCTTACATTTTGCACTCTACTTGTATACATACGAACATGTAACTGTATGACACTTCTAATACATGTGATCATGATGTGTCCATTAATATAGGAGTGAATGATGAGAGGCTGCCATTATTGATAAAACTGTAAAAAAAATAAAAAGAATATTGGTTTTATTGTTTTAGATGAACATTTTCACCAAGTTGTCTGTGTTAATGAAGAAAAGAAAGAACAACATAGAAACTCACAGGCGTTTCTGTAGTTAATCTTTGGAAACAGCTGTAGTATGTGTGTGGCAGGACTCTCGTAGCAGCACGGCTGTCTTTTCATTGATCTCACCATGTGTTTTAGGACAAAAAAGATGAAAGATGAAGGAATAAAAAGAAAAGCCAAATGTGCAAACCAGATTTCTAAAAGGAGGAAAACAAGATGAAGTAATGCCACATGTTTCACAGCTCCTCTCGGGTGAAACATCACCATATCAACTATATATATATTTACAGCTGCCAATAAGAGGAGTTTTATGTGTGTTTGAGTGTGTTTTTTTTGTTTATTTGTTTTTCTTTTTGCATAGAAGTCTTTGTTGTTCGGATTTCGCTGTACTGCTATGGATTCTGCATGCTTGAGTCTTTTTCCTTTTACATGATGACCAATTATCCAGAGAGTGCAACCTTGCATTGGAATAAGAATAGACGATGGATGGATGGATGGATGGATGGATGGATGGATGGATGGAGGGAGGGAGGGAGGGAGGGATGGATGGACAGACTGTGACTCAGATTGTTTCTAATTTAAATGTCTGATTGAGCACAGGAATATAATTATGTTGTTATATTCTAGTTGCTTACTGTGGTTTTATAAGAATGGACATTGTGTTGGGTCAGCATGTGATATCATCTCATATCAATCACTGGCACCTAAATCGGATCAAAGCTAAAACTTGTGATATTGACTTACATCAAACTGTTATCCAATTGATAGAATATTTAGTCATGCTTGTGATTTACCTCGGTAAATTAGTATTAAATTAGATGCATTCATTTTGTTGTAAATCATCTCATCATCCACCTGCTTTAATGCCTAAATGCAGGGGTGTCAAACTCGGGTCCTCGAGGGTTTGCTATCCAGCAGGTTTTCCTTGTTTCCCTGCTCCAACACACCTGACTGAAATGAATGGGTCATTATGAAGAAGTTGACTAGAAACTGTTGGATCCATTTGATTTGATTGAGGTGTGTTGGAGCAGGGAAACAACAAAAACCTGTAGGATACTCTGGACCCTCGAGGGCCGGAGTTTGACACCCCTGGAAGAGTCAGGGCTCTAAATAAGGTTTTTGCAACCAAGAAAACATTGCAATCTGGGAACATAACAAAATCAACCAGCACAAGAAACTAGTGCTCTTTGGTCATTTTTCATTTATTACATGAGTCTAAACCTGCTTTTTTTGTGATGCAATATCTTAAGTTCTTTCTGTAAAGATACATGCTCAACAAGGGTTTTTGTTGACCATATGTTCTCATTTCCTCTACCATCCTCAGTCTCCAGAGGAGGGTGCAATCAGCTCGATCTACTGCGCTGTGGCAGAAGAAATGGAGGGGGTAACGGGGAAATATTTTGACAGTGACTGCTCCCTGGTTCTTCCCGCCCCTTTGGCTCGAGACCCAGCCCTCGCGGTCAAGGATTTCGAGATCTGTGAGAGACTGACATCAAAGCTGTGAAACAGCTTATCTGCCAAGGCTTGATAATAGGAAACAGTCAAAGTCCTCCCCCGCTCTCGCTAACTGTGATCATCTGATAAAATGTGAGGATCTTACTACAGATATCAAGTAGAACTTTTTGAATATGTATTCTTAAATAATCTGCTGGGACACTGACTGCTATGTAAAGGCTATTAAAGTATCATATATTGTTTACATGACTTCCACCACTTAATTCACAGCCTTGTTTACTCATTTATATATTTCCCTGCATTGGTTTGAGTAAAAAAAGCCAATATACATCACAGCTGTCATGTCAGAGCACTTCTGGAAGCAGTTCTGGAAAGTTTAGCCTTCTTTTTATCTAAGTGTTGAAACATGGGATGCTGACACCATGTGGCCAACAGTCTGATACACCCTCTCAGGAATTACAAACAGAAGCTCCAAACAATGATTGAATGACTTTCCTTTATTGACTTATCCATTGAAACACAACAAAACATTTAAGCATTCAGCGTGTTATACAGTGTTCATCCCCCTCATGCCCTCGGCCTCGTTGTTTGGCTGCAGAGACAGAAAACAGATAATTAATCACCAAGTAATTCTCTGACCAAAACATCATTTCCTGTCTATGTTTACTTATCTTCATTTGAGAAATCAAGAAGTTAAAATGTGTTTTGTTTGACTTATGTCCATTATAACTGTACCATGCACCAATTAAATACCTTTACTGATGCTCTTCCGCTATTTCATGGATGAACTCTTCAAGCACTGGAGCCACGTGATCCAGCTGTTTGGGTGAAAGACGGACGGCGATCTCCAGTGTTTTATCCTGGAGGCAAACATGCACAAAGCCAGTGTGAGTGAAGAACGATTTGCAGCTGAAAACCTGAAGGTTTGATAGTAGGGAAGGTGATAATGAGTGTGTGCGCTCTCACGGGATTTCCATCGTGCTCCATTTGAGGAACCTGTTGGACGGCGACTTCTTTGAACTGACCGTCCTCTGATCGAGGCTCCATGTCTTTCCTGTCTTCTTTCTCCTACAGCGCAAGGACACAAGCACAGAGGAGACGCAGAGACATAAAGTAAAGGAGATATCCGTTGTGTGACGTGTATGAAGATCTGAGTGTCGATGCAAGAGTTCCTGCTTTCAGAATAAATGTTTTATTTCCTTTGATGCCGAGAGCTCATATGTACTGATTGGACCTTCAAGCGAATTACAAAATACTTTGACAAATTGTGTGTTTCAGTTTGTCACGTCTTTCCTGCTTTTTTAGTCATTACAAAGATGGATAAACACTTAAAACTATTGACAGTTAGTTTGTGATTATCTGCATGTCCACACAGGTGGAAAAAAAATGTCCGAGAGCTGAAGTCAATGTCATCAAGATTTCTTTTTATGTCTGAAAAGCAATGAAAAAAATTGAGATATGTGTCATTTTCTCCTTCATAAGACAAATGAAATTGCAAGTTTTCGTTATTGCGAACCTGGAACCAAGGGGGGGGATGGGAATGATGATCAGAATCACTGTTGTTCTAAATATCTGCAGATTATATCTCCTAAAGACAATAAGTTAATTATTCTACCCATGTTGCACACGGTACAAGAAACTTCCAAACTGATCCAGTAGAGCTACAGGAAGACACAATGAAACCAAACCATTACATTATCTTTACAGACTCATATTTAATTAAAATAAAGCCAAGAGCTGAAAGAAACCGTTTCTTTGAATTATGATTAATGTGCCAATTAATTCCTATTTGGTGGGGGGGAGGCAGATCTTTTTTTTTTTCCTCAACAAATTTTAAAAGATATAAATTCAATTTCCTCGAGCCTTTTTCCAAAAATGTCTCCAAACAATGGTCTAAACCCTGAAGATCCTCATTTTAAAATCAAGCAAAAGCAATTAATTGCAAAATTTCCCCAGATATTATTGAAATTTGTTCTTAAATAAATGGCTGACAGGGGTGAAAAAAAAGACCTGATTGATTTCTTTTGTCGCTGTGATAATCAATGAATCGACCGGTTCAGTACTTCTGCACACGGGCTGCTTACCTTCATCAGCATCATCTCCTTTGGGCTGAAGAACGTGATGTGTCCCTCTGTCCTCTCAGCCAGAAGCACCACCAGGCACGTCAGCACCACGCAACCGGCCACTGCTCTGCGCATACTCATTCTGCCCTCACCTACGCACATATACATGCACACATATACACGTTGGTGCACAGTCCATTCAGGGCAATAAAGTCTGTGGGGTACACGACCCCTGAGACCGGGCTCTCAACAGAAAATAGTAAATGCTTTTTTTTTTTGTGTGTTTGTTTTTCTAAGTCGGGGGAAGATACGTAGCAGTGGTAAGAGGTCAACATTTGACGTGAGGTGCAACAAAAACTAACTGATAATAGCAAAGAGAAAGACTCAGAGGATCAGAGGTTGGCTAATAGATAGGAGATAGGGAAGGAGAAGGGGGTTCCGTGAGTCAGAACGGCAAACTTTTCCACAGATAAAGAGAGACAAGAAGCAGCCATACTTACAACAGCAGCACAACTCTGTGCACAAATGTGAGCGGATGAAGAGAGGACATCAGAGACAGGAAAGGACACAACAGAGCGAGAGGGGAAAGCCTGACAGGACGGCCGAGGAAGCCAGATCTCACTCACGTGCTGTGTCAGCCTTGGTCAGTAGCTTGAAGAAGTGTTCTTTAAGATGAGCAGGGCTCCACCGGTCTGAGCGTCAGCTTGTCCCAGTCAGCCTTTATATCAAGTCTTCTCCCGATTCCCAAAGCTCTTTACTGTCCTCCCTCACATCCGCTCCTCAACAAGCTCCTTCAAGGACTCGTCTCCATGCTCCTGGAAACACAGACATTACTCTGGAATCTTGCTTTTTTTTTTTTTATTAGGGTAATAAGCTCCCCGTGCTGCTTCTATGTAGGCCTTTGACAAGACTGACTAACTGGCACATTGATGAGTGACCCTGTAGTGTGTGGACAATGATTGGTTCTGCTTGTGTTCTACATGCTGCATTGTGCATTATTTGTCATTGTTTGTCCACTGAGCAAACATAAAGTTATTTAGTCTCTCATGTCATTGCATGCAGCCCAATCATAGGAGATGAAAATACCTCAGACAAAGTGCCATGCTCAGTCTAAACAAGACTTTCATTTGGGTCGGTCGGCATGTTGAATACTGAAATAGACATGCAGGAGACAATCTGTCCTAGGAGGTCAGTCATAAATTTTCTGCCCCGAGTTATTATCGAACACAAAGCAACATTTATAACCTGCCAATAAATAGTGTTTGTGCACACGCACAGACCCACATGCATCCGTTTCTTGGGAACTTTGCGACTCTGAAGGGCTTTATTGATGTTTTCCTAAATATGGCACTTAGCTGTTTTCCCGCATGGTGGTGAGATGTTATTGCAGCTTTTCAGAATACTATGCGGGAGAGGGTTGTTAAAAATATCACCTCTGTCCTATCTGGCCGGTCAAGTACATGAGTACAGCTTTTTTTACAGCTTCCGTGGCACTTAGTATAACTCCACCACGGTGACGCGGGAGCTCTTGTTACATTCTTTCATCACCAATCACTTTTAAATTTTTTTCATGCAGCCTAAGTAATGTTTCACTGAAATTTAGATGTCCAAATCTTCTGAAAGAAGAAGTGTGTCATTTGTATAACTAGAAAAGAGATTATGGTCCCAATGATGACAACAATTTGTCTCTATTTACAGTCGTTTGCATCTGCTTTTGTGTCTTTTATTGACTATTTACCGTCTTTTTTGTAGTGTTTTGTCCTCATAGTTTGCATCCCTTTAAAATCACCCTGTGTTTCTTTTTAGGCATTTTTGTGGTAAGCGTCTCTACACAGTCTGTGTTGTTATTTTGTCTGTCTGGCATCTTAGTGTGCTTTCCAAACTGGTTTTAGATGGTTCTGTATTTTCTTGGCTTACTTTTGCAGATCATTTAACTTTTTTTTACCACTATCAACCAAAATGTGTAAAAATATGTGTGGATGTAAAGTAAGTTTATTTATTTGTAGAGCACATTTCATGTACAGGACAATTCAAGGTGCTTTACATGCAAACATTAGAAACAGAATTAACAGAAAAAGAATTAAAAACAAAAGTATAATCGCAAAATAAACAACAAAATTGAATAAAGAAAGAAAGAAACCCTCAGAAAAATATCACTTGTTATCATAAATGGCTGAAAATAGAAAAGTTTTTAACCCTGATGTAAAAAAAACTGCTAAGAGTCTCAGCAGACCTGCAGGTTTCTGGGAGTTTTTTCCACATGTGAGGAGCATTAAAAACTGAACGCTGCCTCTCCGGCAGTCAACATATTGATTTGATACTTTTTTTAAAAATATTGTGATGCCACTGTGTTAACGCAGATTCAGAATATGCTATTTGTTTAATTTCTAAGAGTTTTAGGTAGTAAAAATTTGTGTGAAAACAGCTATAGTGTATTCCTTCCAAGTATACCGTGTCACAACATTAAGGTAGCCTATCAGATGCCATCATGCCATGATGATGCTGTGTGATGATGATGTGTTTTAATATTTGGCTAATTTAATGCAGGTTCTTTTGTATTACGTTTAATTAAAGTTATTATATTATAATATTATTTTTTGCTGTTCAATTTAAATATTGTGAATAACCTTACATTATTTTTAGTCTAATTATTTTGTGATTTTAAAAATCATTTTCTATTTTAATTTTTTTCTATTTCTGTTTAATTTGCACATTTTATACTGTATCTTGTATTATTTTATAAGCATTTCTCTCAGGGTCATGAGTTCAATTCAGATTTCATATTGTCATACAATAAAGACATTAATGCACACAGTACAATCGTATGATCCTTAAAGGGGCAAAAAGTATCGATACAAATCAATGAAAAAGTACCATAAACTAATGGTTTTGTTCAGCTTTTGAAACTGCACAGTGAGTAATCTAATTACGATCTCGCGGTGTTACAGAAATCTCGCGGGATATGGGTCATGTGGCAGATTGCTGAAACGTGATCACGTCTTTTTCTCGGGTGTGAAGCAGCAGAGCAGACACGCAGAGCGTGCTGCTGCAGAAGTTTCTCAATCATGGTAAGAGAAGTAAATTTAATGATCTGAACTTTGGCAAACTTTTCATCTAATGATATAACTGAGAGCTCTTTTGAACGGTAGACGTTTTTAAAGAGGAGAAATGACTAAATTTATGTGAACTGCTGAAGGCCTTTCCAACACCAGTAGAGCTTTTACCTCCCTCCTTTGCTAACATTAGCGGGAGTGGCTGAAAGTTATTTTTTTATTTCAACTACTTAAAAATAGTAACAGACAAGACTTATAGATAGCTTATATTAATCATAGTTACTTATGTTGACGCAATAATGTTCATTATAACCTTATATACAGGTGCTGGCGGCAAGGCGTTTTAGCTTTGCTGTTAGCAAAAACTAGCATTATAGCTTCATCTGGGCCCACGTCACACGTGGGTTCGTCAAGACCACAACGTGATTACGTGTAAAGGTTTGTCGGTAAAATAACACATCTAAACTATAGTCAAATGCCACACCAGTTTACAATTTAAGTACAGTATTGTATGGTTGACCGAACATACCCCCGAATAAGGATGACTTCTTTGGTTACCACGTGCAGCCTGGTAAACACTTCCGCTGTACTGGAAGCCTCAACTAACATTTTCATTGGTCGTGCCGACGATAAATGTTTATTTTAAGTTCGTAGCTGTCTCGCTCCGTCCTCAGCTTTGACACTTTACCTTCTGCAGGTTTTGTTGCACGTGTTGTTCGAGCACGCGGCGGGCTACGCGTTGTTCGCCGTCAAAGAGGTGGAAGAGATCGGCATGCTGCTACCTCAGGTGAGTCCGGCCTCGGTGCTGCTCTTTAGGTCTTTATTCAGATGTTGCAGACACAATCACTTAAGTGTGTGTGTGTCCTACAGGTTGAGCAGAGCGTGCTGAGCATTGGCAAGTTCAACAGCATGGTGAGCCTGGCTGCCTTCTTCCCCTTCAAGTCAGCCCAGGCTGCCCTGGAGAACATGAATGCCATTTCTGAAGGCAAGTGTTTAATAAAAAAAATTTTTTTTACCAATATTTATGCATCCTCAGCTGTAATGATGTTTTCAAATCTGTCAATCCACTGAGTCAATGTGCTGACAGCCTAATGTTTTACCCTGAACATCTGAGGGAAAATGGTGGTTAAATGTACCTTTTTTTTTGTTTTTGTTTTTTGAGCAGGTCATTTGTGTGCTAATCAACATATTGCATTATTTTTAATTAACATTTGAATGATCTTTTTGTGTGCCAGGTGTGGTTCATGCTGATCTCAAGTTGTTCCTGGAGACAAACCTCCCCCTGTCAGGGAAGAAGAAAGCTGTGTTGGGGGTCTCTGACTCTAAGATTGGAGCCGCTTTACAAGAAGAATTTACCATTTCTATCCAGACTGGAGGTGTAGTGGCTGAGATAACCAGAGGTGAGGATGCAATTTTACCCTAAGATATTTGAATTTAGAAATGTCTAATAGGACAGAGGTATGATTTAGTGAACATGTTTTGCTGAGGCTAATTTATTGTAAATGTGGCCTGTTGTGATGTGCTCTTGTAATGCTGAAACTCATGAGGGTTCATACTGAAAATCTGAACAGCCACCAGGAAATCGGTGTGCTGGCAACGTTCCTCTTAACCCACACAAACCCTTCTTTGTTTTGTCATGGCAGGTGTGCGCCTGCACTTCCACTCCCTGGTGAAGGGTCTGACTGCCCAGGCTGCCTCCAAGGCCCAGCTGGGTCTCGGCCACAGCTACTCCAGAGCTAAAGTCAAGTTTAATGTCAACAGGGCCGACAACATGATCATCCAGTCGATTGCTCTGTTGGATCAGCTTGACAAAGACATCAATACTTTCTCCATGCGTGTTCGGTAAGACTTTGTGATCATTTGAAAGAGCTTTTATTCAAAACTAAAATTTAACTTCATAATTAACTATTTTTGTTAGTTTTTGTTCAATTTTTATCTAAAATTTAACAAGAAAAAAAATATACTGGAAAGATGTAATAGTGCATTTAATGGTGAGATATTTCTGTCTGCCTTTATTCCTCGTTGAGCGTCCTCCCAATGCTTACCACAGCCAGTGCACCACAGAGTACTGTCTGTAAAGACACGGGAGGAACAGCAGCCTCTCCTAACATTTGTGCTTGGCCAGCTATGGTCTGGTTGGGCATTATTGTTGGGCGAGACATTCTGTCATATCCATCTGCTCACTGGACATGCTGTAGATGTTAATTACCATCTTCTCCCATCTTTTGCTGCCTGAATGTCACAGTGGCTTTATAACGGTCCTAATGCCTTCTCTGTTTTCTGTTTATAGTGAATGGTATGGCTACCACTTCCCAGAGCTGGTTAAAATAGTGTCAGATAACTCCATGTACTGCCGCCTGGCTCAACTCATTGGCAACAGAAAGGAGCTGTCAGAGGAGAATCTGGAGAGCTTGGAAGAGGTGGTGATGGACGGTGCCAAGGCTCAGGCCATCCTGGATGCGTCACGCTCCTCTATGGGTCAGTACGCTACAATCTAGTGTTGCTAGGTTTTTAAGAGGAGCTGATATCTGTTTTTAGTAAGCAGTCCCAATGTGCTAGTTTAAAGCTTCTGTTTAAGTTTGCTCTCCAAAGAGACTTGAATCAGGTTTTGCCCCTTTTTTGCCCACCCTGGACCGACAATCGTCCTTGGTGACTAACACAGGGGGGTAAAGAAACTCTCTCATAAACCTGTAGTGAAGGCATCAATCCTCGCTGCGGATCCTGTCGGGAGAAACAACCTCCATAGTGCTGTCAGTATAACGGATGGAAGTATAAGTCTGCATTTGCTCAGAGCCTGCTGGTTTTCTTTCAGGTATGGATATCTCTCCCATCGACCTGATCAACATAGAGAGCTTCTCGAATCGTGTGGTGTCTCTGGCTGCCTATCGACTGGAGCTGCAGGAGTACCTGCGTTCCAGGATGAGCCAGGTGGCACCAAACCTGGCGGCCTTAATTGGAGAAGTGGTGAGCACACATTTTTAAAATCTCTATTTTACACGACACACAGGACCAATGATGTTATACCAAAATCTGTCAATCCCCTGAATCTCTGTGTTGAGAAACATATCCGGTGCTGATGGTCCTCCTATCATGTCACTACATCCAATCTAAGTTCAAAGCCGTGTTTGTAGAGGACCTTTTCATGGTACAAAACTGACTGAGCTCTTTCCTTTTTTAGGTTGGAGCTCGTCTGATTTCTCATGCTGGCAGCTTAACCAACCTGGCCAAGTATCCTGCATCCACCGTTCAGATCCTGGGAGCAGAAAAGGCCCTGTTCAGGTACTGGGGCACCCCCTCCCTGCTGGGGGAAAGATGTGGTTGCAGTGATGGCAGGGCTGGGCTGGAACGGAGCAGGGTGACCAAAGAAGACAGTCTTAAAGTCTTCTCTGGAGTGATCCCTCTCGCCCTAATGCACCCCCACGGTCTGAGCATCCACTCACAGCACAGAGGTAGAAAATTGGAAAAGACTCCATTAAGTCCTTCAGTTTTTTT
>JBBBVU010000003.1:31382763-31402578 GCA_037177055.1 Atherinosoma microstoma
ACGTAAGCTGCTTTATGTTGTCCTGTCCTGGTTTCTTTTGCCACCTCAGAGTAGGTCACATGGTTAATACATTCTTATAAATGTGCCTTGAAGTCTGTTAAAATTTTGTAAATAAACGCTGAATGAATTAAAAACTTAAAGAGAAGTTTGTTGCAAAGGTTTTAAAGATCAGGTAATCTGGGCTGTGGTCAGGAAAAAGTCTTGGAGCTACAAATTAAGTTATGTGCAAAAAGCAACACAAAGGGCTTTACATAATGTGCATATTAAAATTAAAACCAGCCTTCACACCAAAATATATAACATTAAAAACACCAAGAGAACTCCCAGGAGGCTTGGTTTGCAATTCAGATGGGCTTTCTGTACAAGAACATACTTTGATACGATCTGCAAGTCCAAAGAGGCATGAATCCAAAATTGAACTCGATCACTTTCAGAAAAATGACTATATTCCATCTACAGCAGATATTGTGACTGGAGAAGTCTCTGCAAGAGGCATGGCTGGAACCAATGCTTGATTATACACATGAACTTCAGGGCATCTGGCAAAACTGAACTAGAAACAGGCATGAGTCTGTCTTTGAAATCTCTGCATGCTCTCAGGAACCCTTCTATACTCGCCTGATCCAGTTCTGTGTACCATCCTTATTCACGGTAAAATATGTAAATATGATCCAGAAAGAAACATTTCTGTCAAAGGATATTTAAAATGGACAAAGTGAAAGACTATTGTCACATTGATTTTTTTTTTTTCTTATTGTGGACCCCACATCCTAAAGATTGAGGAGAAAGACCATATGTCTGGTTATATACACTCCGTTTTAAAGCCTGCATCTCTGACAGTATTATATGGAGATGTGTGGACAGCTGGAAAGGAACCATCAATGCCGAAAGGAACATACAAGTGACATCATTTTCAAGAAGTGCCTTACATCAAGGGTTTCCAGTCCTCGAGGGCCACAATTCTGCAAGTTGTCTTTTCCCTGCTGCAACACACCTGATTTGAATTAATAAGTCTGTAGAACTTCATAGGCAGTTGGATCCATTTAATTTAAGTCTGGTGTGTTGAAGCAGGGAAACCTTAAAAACCTGCAGGACAGCGGCCCCCGAGGACCGACTTTGGACACCCCTGTGCTAAACTGTATATTAGAAGAATGGATGCTTCATGTCCAGACCTTTCACCATGTCAATACAAAAAAAAATACCGTGGGACAATCTTCTCTCCAAGGTTCAACAGCTAGTATCCTCAGTTTCCAGATTTTTACAGGCAGCAGTTATAAGAGATGCTAAAGAGCAGGGATCACTAAATCCAGACACCTGACTCAAATTAAATGGATCCAACAGCCTATAAAGTTCTGCACAATGACTCATTCGAGTCAGGTATGTTGGAGCAGGGAAACCCTGAAAACCCGCTGGGCACTGGCACAAGAGGTCTGGATTTGGTATTCCCTGCTATACAGCAATAAACATGGACCTGTCCCACTTTTCTTTTTAAACAAACTGTTTTCAATGTTTTTGGAATTGAGGTATGACTTTGAGGCCTAAACTTACCTTCAAGATGCCTTAGGTTCGTTATCTTTTCGTAATAAACTGTTAACACGAGTGCATCTAAGCCAGGAGTGTCCTAAATCAGTCCTGCGGGTTGATGTTTCCCTGCTTCAACATGCCTGACTCAAGTTAAATAGATCCATCCGTCTATGAAGTTCTTCAGAATAAATCAATTTGAGTCAGGTGTGTTGGAGCAAACGTCAAAAACCTGCAGGACCTCGAGGACGAATATGGCTGTTCTACTATTGTCTCAGCAGGATTAGATCATTGCATCAGTGACACAGCTGAATGGGGTCCTTAGCCAGAGTGGATGTTGAGCCTCCTTAACATGAAAGGATCATCAATCCTGAACATGATCGCTTTCCTTTGGTCAAAGTCAAACTTTCTGTCCTCTACTATTAAATCTGAGGTGCCATTAAAACTTAATAATATAGCATAAAGCCTCATATGAGTCAAATTAAAGGCTGAAAAGGACGGTGTTTGTAAATATTGATGCCAGATCCATAAAAACTGTTGATAACTTTTAATTTGGACAACAAGGATTAAACCAATGTTAAAATGACATCAAATCCAAGGCCTGGCTGGTCAAACCAACCAACTAGTTAAGAATTCAGGAATGAGAGACAAATGGAGGGGAATGGGGAGAAAAGAAAAAAAGGTCAAGCTATAAAGTCACCCTCAATATAAGGATTCACAGATGTGGGAGACCAAAGTTACAAAAACATTTTTTTTTTCTAAAATAAAAAAAGGCCTTTGCCGTGAAAATGATGTGTATAATCTATGTACACCATTCTCAGTTCATGTATGCATACAAAAAAAAAAGAAAGAAAATCCACATCACAAGATGCTTGTGTTCAAGTATATTCACCAACTTCATCTCCACGATTTAGCATTCTCATCTTCCCACATTTTTTTGAAATAAAATGTCCTTCAAAATTAAAACAATGCAGAAAACCACATTTTATGTCCTACCAATACATATATACTGTATAAATACATAAATATATTTTACATACAACAGCCATAAATTTGAAAAGGGGATATACAGAGCAAAGGGGAGGGGGGGGGTGGTAGTGTGTGTTTAGCTTGTATTGTAAAATGGTTTGTCCCTCTGTGATCTCATCAGTCATATCCGCTGAGAGTGGTGCATTGTGCTGGTGTGTGTCCATGCACATTCACGCACACACATCTCAGCCATCTCAGTTGGCCCAGTAGGGGGAGCTGCCGTAGCTCGACTTGTTGACTTGGCTCTTCTGCTGCAGGCTGCTGGACTGGCCCCGCTGGCTGGGACCACCCTGAATGACGACAAGCAAAAAATAAATAAATAAAAAAAATCTTTCAAATTTGCAGATTTGCAAAAACGCAGATTAAGCCGTCAGATCTCATTTGGAAAACTGCTGAGAGGCATTTGTTAGTGTATTACCTGTCCATCCTGAGCTAGATGGTGATGCAGCAGCTGCGAGTGTGGTTGCTGGTGAGGCAGGATGTGGAGGAATGGGGCAGGTGCATAGCCTCCGGGAGCTGCTCCAGGGTTCAGGGGCCCTGGACCCCCAAGCGCTGATGGCAGGCTAAAGGGAGGTGGGGTCCCTGCATGGAAACCCTGCTTATCAAAAGACTGCAGTGAGAGCAGAAAGAATTTATTAGTGTGAACTGTATTTCTGTGCATTCTAACTGAATGTTGTCCGTTTCATGTGATATGTACTTTGAATCTTTTTGTATACGTGTCCATATTGTTGTAAGTATTGCTGGTTTGAGATGCTGTTTGTCTCGAAGAGATTTTTAATCTCAAGAGTCTTTTATCCTGGTCAAATAAAGGTTTAAAAAAAGAAAAGAAAAAAGAAGAGCAGGTAAATAATGAAAGATAATAGGGTGGTTAAGGTATTCGAGACAAACCTGGGTCTTATTGTAAACACTTCCACTGATGTCTGGCACACCGGAGTTACTGGATGTTACTGAGACACCTGGCAGAAAAGCAGCGATATTTCCATCTCTGAGTTCAATTTAAAAAAAATTCAGATCAAGAATAAAAACAGAAACTTTGATTTCTTTGTACCTTTCCCAGGCCCTGCAGCAGCAGATTTGGCTTGTGCCTGTGATGAGGAGTTGTACCCTTTACTGTATTCTACTCCTGCTGGCCCTGCCGTCAGCTCCTCATACCCTGGAAGAAGAAGAAAACAATCTACATAAAAACACCAAAACACACACCACTTCTCCTCCAATAAATCACGTAAACAATAAACTGATATTTTATTCAAGTTGATCAACTTTTCTGAACCTGAGCTGAAGGTGTGCTGGCCATAACCGCTGGGCTGCTGCTGCGCCTGCTGCTGGAAGGGGCTAGCTGAAGGGTTTCCCAGGCCGAGGCCCATGCTGTGTTGCTTGGCTGCAGCTGGTCCTGGGCCTCCGGGAGGAACAAACATGGTGGGCCCGTATTGGAAGGCAGCAGCACTGGGTACGGCGCCGGGCACTCCGGGGTAGTAAGGCAGGCCTGTGTAGCTGTAGCCTGGTGGCAGAAAGGCCTGCTGACTGCTGTGGTGCTGTGGCTGGCCTTGGGGCTGAGGCTGGGCCTGAGGAGGCTGAGGCTGGGCCTGGCTCTGTCCTTGGCTTTGCGCCTGGGGAGGCTGTTGGGTGGCCAGGCTGGTGGGGGGTGCTGGGGAGGTGGAGTCATTCCTGCCAAACTTTGTGACTTCACCTGACCAACATGGGGGAAAATTTCAGGTGAGAACACATGTTGATTTGTAGGATTTTTGAAAAAGGAAGAACAAAGACTTGAGATGCTTCACCTGAGTAAGGGTTGTTGGCTAGGCTACCGTCTCTGCCAGAGAGAGTTGCCGTGGGGCCAGGGAATGTGATTCCATAGTAATCCTGCAAAGAGGGCTGAGGAAACAGAAGAGGAGCAGCAATTACCCAACAAGCCCAAATACCTGTGTGAGGATTACTGTGCTCATATGTTCAGATATCATAAAAATGCGATTATGTGGCTTACCATTGGCAGTCTGGACTGGAGCATGTGGAGGTCCTCATAGCCGTAGATCTGCTGCGAGACACAAAGAGCAAATAAACTCCCTTACACAAACTGGGAAACAAAGCAAAATACAACTGATACAAACAGTTGGGCCAAAAAGGTTCACGCCCTAGATTTAAATACCAGCAACAAGTTATTTAACTCCAGCATCTACTTATTTCTTAACCACATCAGACCACACATCCTGTTCTGGGGGGTGCCTTTACTGGTCTGCAACAAGCAAACAGAACAACTAAAGAGACAGTTGAAACTTCTAAACCTGGGTAAAGAACTGCATTATCATTAAAACCTGGATGGACAGTGGTGAGACATCATCTCTGCAGAAAAACGTGGGATAGAGAAAATCCTGAATGATCAGAAATCACTTAAAATGTTTGGTCAAATATAAATCAGAGAAGTTTAAAAGGAGAACTCAGTGATGTTTAGTAGTAAAGTAAAAACATTTACACACAATGTAAAGAGAACTCCTGGAACCGGGACTGAAGTGCTCTTTAAGAAACCACTTATCATTGAGGCTAATAAAAAAAAAAAGGCTTATATTTTCTAGGGAGCATTAAGACTGCTTTAAATGTCATGTGGTTTAATGAGCTCAAGAGAGATCATTTAATAGATTGGCACATCAGTGTAAGAAAAGCAGCATCATGCCTGGTGCCTCCTGCCTCCCATGTGGAGGCAGAGTTATCATCTGATGTTGCTCTAGTTGGTCAGGTCCACATTCAACAATGTTATGTGCCCCAAAAATGATGTGAGATGAACACAGTGAAGCCAGGTTTTTATGGATATTTCAGAATCAGATCAGAAACGCTTTACTGTCTTTGAGCCAGCGTCCTGGCACAACGAAACTCGTCTTCCCTGATTGCACATGCATCTCCAAGGTGACTATACCAGGATAATACACAGGGCTTGAACTGTTAGAGGGATTCAGAAAACATGGCATTATTTTCCCAGAGTCCAGACCTTCACCCCATTTAGAGATGAAGAGATGATTTCATGTTAAAACATGTACTAAAAATCAAGGCTGAGGTGGTCCAAGACAATAACGTTTTCCTCAGGCGATGTACATTTTCTAAAAACTTTCTTGAAAACAGCTTCTGAGATTCTTCTAAGTGGTCTTCTTTTCTGTTCAAGATGCTCTCAACTGTGCTTTTATTTAGCTAAATTAACGGACCCTCCTACTCCGCCATGATTCTTTTGTTTCCCTTTTGTCATTTAAGTAAAGTTAAAAGAAGATGATGAGTTGGGGGTTTCAACAGGCCTTTGCTCCCCTGCAGTACTCTGGTCCTTATGATTAAACTCAGCTCATCCTAGGGTAAAAAATATCAAGTTTCAAATACAATGAGAGAAAAATTTTCCACTTTTCAGAACTAAAGAAGACATATTTTGCCCGTATGAAGTAACAGATCTACAGTGAGAGGTTTCTTTTTTTAAGTTCATTGATATGAAAGCACACAAACAGTTGTAGGTCATGATGGTCCACTTACTGGGTAAGCAGGCAGCAGCCCACCGGGGCCCATAATATACTGGTTGGGCAGTAGAGGAGGCACTCCCTGGGACAGGTTAGGAGGAGCTTTACCTGAAAAAACCAATCATCACTTTTCCATCCAGACCTACATGTACAATGGCATTTTCTTCTCTTAGGTAACTCTTTGGAACAGCCGCATGAGAAAAAACAAACAATAAAATCAACATTCCCACAGTCTGAGGTGTGTGTGTGTGTACCAGTGGAGGAGAGCAGGGGTGCGGTCCTTGGTGCAGAGAGGTTGGATGTGGCAGTAGCTCCATTGGAGCCAAGTCCCAGCGCTGCGCTGGTGGCGATGGTGGCGGCGGAGTGAAGTCCACTTGTGCCAGTAATACCGCCGACTGTGCTGCTCATGTTGTTGCCCATGCTGGGCATGTTATTGCCCATGCTGGGCATGTTGGCCAGATGGCTGATGCTGCTGCTACTGTTGCTGCTGTTGTGGGCTGAGTGGAGCGATGAGGCTGCGGGCTGCGATGAGGTGTAAGAGCCTGTTGAAGGAGCCAGAGAGCTCACGGCGCTGCTGTCAACACTGGTGTACTGAAGGAAAACATATAAAAAGAAATGACGAATATATTTTAAATTTTTTTGGAAAAAAACAGGGAATTACAACACAGGAGGGTTTTTTTGGGGGGGCTTTTACTTTAGTCCCATTTCCATAATGTGCTATACAGTATATGAAACTATGCAGCTTTATATTTTGGTGTGGTGCACAGTACGTCCACCTGTTGGTCTGTAGATATATTTTTTTACACTGCATAAGTTCCCATAAGGTGTTAAAACATCATGCGGGTGGAAAATAAACAGGTACTCACGGTGAGAGGGCTAGATCCCAGAGCTGAAACTGAGGAATGACTGCTGACATGGCTATGGAGCAAAGAAGAGAGTGAAAATCAACAATTGTAAAAGAAGACAGTCATTTTGCATTTCCGTTTACTGACTTATGTGAGCAGCAACAAGGTGAAAATGCTCTAGATTTAAAGCCAATAGCAGCTTCAAAGTAATGGTAAAGTAGAAAAAGCCAGCTGCATCACCTATTGAGTGTGTTGAGCTGGCTCGCTGAGGGCAGGTCCTGCGCCAGGTTAGCGAGTGTAGCCGAACTGTGCGCAGCCAGGGTGGAGGGTAAGTGGGATGAAGGTGCTGAAGGTCCATTGGCGTTGATGTTCATAGATGGCGACTCTGGCTTTGGTGTGGAAGAAGCAGATGAAGCTGAGAGAAGGGGGGGGGGTAAAAATCATGTAAATAAGTATTTTAGCCTGCAAAAGACGGCTGATAGTTTTACCATTAAATCATTAAGAGCTAATGCAACAAATAAGTATACCTGTGCCCTTAGAGCGCATGTCAGGTCTTAATTGGTAAATTGCTAAATGACAAATAAAAAAGTAATAATAGATACATACTGTCTAGAGCAGCAGAAGTTCGTACACCATTCAGACCATTCTGGCAAAAAGACAAAAAAAAGACCTGTTTTAATACACTGATAAATAATAAGAACCAATATCAGATCAATTGGGGGGAAAAATTTTTTAACACCTTAAGATTAATTCAGTAAAAGTTTCACTTTAAGAAAAAAAACAAAAAAAAAACAGAACATCATTTATCTTATTTTAGAACAAGTACAAGTTTCCCAGCATGTGTCTGACCCCTGAGGCAGCTGAGGACCCAGGAACGGCAATTTCTCCCACTTCACAGCCAAAATGCTGCGTGGCTGTTTACAAAGCAGCAGACACATCAACACCAGAGATTTCCAGGAGAAAATGTGCCGACAATTCGGGCGGTACTTTTTTCTGCGGTTGCTGTTCATAACATGTGCTTCACAGCAGGAGACTTCCTGCTGATGATGTGCTCTCACAGCTGGAAGTGAGAGAGAGGAAGCACAGGGGGACGTCTTGTCTGGAGTGCACAGGAGACAGGATGTGATGCAGAAATTAGTACCGTAGCAAATCCCTGCGTTTCCTTTACAGCACGTTGTGAATCGCAGATGAGCCCCCAAAGTTGTGTTGACATCAATAATGCATGTATCTGGGGATCTATTCACGGTAGTAAGGAGTGAGTGGAAAAGTAACATCCAGGTTAGACGAGGTGAATAAAGCGGCAACTCTTGCCAACGTGCTCTCTCATGCACTGGCAGTAAATTCTCCAGAAGATACGTTTTTCCATGTTGGTGCATCCTTTTGATCCTTTCTGATCTTCCAGAGATTTTACTGGGGGTGTAGGTGAAAAATCTCCACAAGGGGTCTGGTGCAAACAATTTTAGTCATTTTCATTTGCACATGCCACCCCTCCAGAACATCACTGGAACATTTCACAACTCTACTGCATGTGTGAAAACAGCTCAGCTGAATTATTGAACAAGATAAATATACATTTGGATGATTTTGCTCCAAAGTAAAAAATACATAAATGACTTCGTTTAAAAGAAACAAATCACCCTCCTTTAAAAGCAAAGTGAACATCTCTGTGTAATTCTGTCTACTCACCATCACTGGCCCCGTGGCCTCTTTGCTCTGCGAGAAGGCCAGTCGCGTGTGAGGGGGCATCGTCCCGTCGTAGCTTCCCCCCACTGATGTGAAGGGGGAGGAGGAGGGTACGGAGGAGGCGGAGGTTGAGGCCGATGAAGAGGAGGATGGAGGATTGGTGGAGCTGGCTGTCCCTAATGAAGGAGCGAGACTAGACAATGCCACGGAGGAGGAGTGATATACTGGCTCTGATGAGGAGAGGGGCGAAGGCAGGGCAACTGAGAGAGGGCTGCCCAGTGACTCGCTGCAAGGCATCGGGAGGAAGAGAACAGATGTTCAGAGTCAGAAATATGAGATGAAAACAGGTCATATGAGAAATGAAATTATTAAAATAGCTATATAAAGAACTAAATGCTGGTGTAAAAGTTACACAGTTTTAATGTAGTTCATTGCTTTTAATATGCATTGGTTAATCTCTCAATTTTGCATTTAGATTCATGTGAAAAGATGTGAAATGTGTATTTTGACTCATAGAATGACAGTCCTTGCATTATTCTAAAATGATGGAGGTGTCCTCAGCAGTGCCTTATTGCCATTGTACCTTAGTGGTTTTGAGTACAGGCTTGTCTGGCTCTGTGTCCCTGGTCCTGATGCGGCTGATGCTGCGGCAGGTGCAGGTGTGGACTCCCTGGATACTGCACCCACACAATTGTCCACAACTCCGAACTCTGGCAAAGCTGACTCCGAGCCGAAATCTAGCGCTCCGAACTGCAGATTTAGTCCGGGGACGTCAGCTGAGCCTGGCATTTCCACTGCTGTGGAGGGGATCTGATAGAAAGGAAGCCAATTTTTTTTCTTTTAGATCAAACCCACTTGTAATCTTCAAAAGCAGACGAATGCTCATCTGAGTGCAACTGCATCCTTGTGTCCATCACCATCCATTCTCTACCTTTGATGTGGGAGGTATCCTTCGTTTGGGGCCTTTGAGCTGCGCCCGTTGCTGCTGTGGCGTACTGCTTCCCTGAGGGTCCAGCGCTGCACTAGAGGCAGGAGGTTTAACACCACCAGTAACCATCACCGGACCGGCCTGTGCTGGCGTGCTGGCGTGTTGGGGAGCAGGCGATGCTGAAGCAGGGGGCGCTTGTTGTTGCGATGGAGGACTGGGCTGACGTGCCAGAGGCAAGGAGGGGCCCGTGTGCCTCTGAACCAGCTGGCTCAGCACAAGCGAAGGCTCTGGCTGCAGTCCAAACTCACCTGCAGAAGCAGGAGGAGGAATAAAAACAGGTACAGTATAGATACACATGCCTGTGTTTGTACAAAAACAGTTGTACCTGTCAGACTGTACAATGACCAATCTACTTACGGCTGAATTGTGAAGACAGAGAGGTGGTGTTTGATTCTGAGGCCTTCATATCCCAACTAGAGGAGGATGGCGGAGGTACGGGTCCTCCGAGACCTGGCAATCGACCAATGGAAGTGTTGCTTCCTTGGGTGCTGACAGGAGGGGCTGTCTGAGATGAAGGCAGCTGACCCAAGCCAGGACCCTTCAGCTGTTCCAATATCTGAGCTCCAGCACTGGGCGGAGGCCTCTTGGCCTGGCCCAAGTCCCCAAAACCAGCTCCCAGAACCGATGACTGCCACAAGGGAGGAGAGAAGGAGTCATCAATCTTTCTATTTATTCCTATTATGAGCGATAGATGCGGGAACAAAAAGAGCATTTGTACCAGAGCAGCATGTGCGTAGCTCGTGCTGCTGGTGGTGCTGCGACTGGGGGGCGGCTGCTGGTGATGGTGGGAGTTGGTGAAGACCAGACTGTGAGAGGAGGAAGAAGAAGGTGGTTCTCTTGCTCCAACCCCAGGTTTCTGCAGCAGAGAGGAAATGTCCAGACTAAAAAACAAAAACAAATGAAACATTAAAATCAGTTAATAAAAGCTTCCAAAACACTGAGTCAATGTGTTTGTCAATCATATGCACCACAGATGGTAACTTACCTTTGCCCAGGAGTGATATGGTTCTCAGCAGCAGGTGCACATGAGGGAGTGAACACTTTGGTCTCTGAGAGCTGCACAAACAGACAAAGACACGGGAGACAGAATTGTTAAACGGAAGAATCTATAAGTAGCCGACTAACAGGCTTCTGTTGTAATGTGCAAACTCACACTGACATCCTCACTCCAGTCCTCAGCTGCCCAGTCTTCCAAAGTATTCCTCCAGGCAACTACATGACAACACGGAGTTTGTGTTTATTCGCAGTAAATAACACACAAGGGTCCACAGTGCTGTTCGATTAGGGCACAAACAACGTCATACGTCAGCCACACGTGTGCCCACGGGATCTCACCTGTCCCATCTGCGCTGTTATCGGTCACCGTGTCCCAAACCTCTGTTTGTGTGGTCCCAGTTCCAGCCTCTGAGGTATAGTCAGCAGGGTTGAAAATCCTGGCGAGGATTCGGGAGAAAAAAAAAAAAAAAAGACTGAGTGAAACACAGAACGATGAAGCGAGGCTGGGAGTGGTCATGGTTCAGTTTGGCTCATTCTCTTCCAGATAAACAATATCTCTGGTTTCACTGTTAGCATTGTGCTGCCGTGTGATGAAGAACATCCAGCTGTGTTTGGAATCTGCATAGTAACAGTGTCATAAGAAGCCTTGCCCCGGGCTTTCTCATAAGAAGTCTCATGTGCTCAAATAAAACAAGGTCACTTGGACTTTGGATTTCTGGGCTTTGTGTAGCAGATTTGTTGAGATAAATATCATTGAAATGAGAAAAAGGAAACTAAAGGCAGATAATCTTTTAGGAACAAACATTTAATACTCAAAAGGGATTTGGATGCTTTTTTTAAAAATTAGTCCACATGTACCACATTAATTCAGAACAAACTAATAAAAAAAACTGACTGGAATGGGGATAAAAAAAACTTTTAAAAGTCTTTCATACGAGTGTAGATGTGTGCTGCCAGCATACCCCATGCCCTGGGCTGAGAACCGGCTCCCTGGTGGGGCTTTCCCTCGACCTCGAACTCCAGATCCTTTAGAACATCCACATTAAAGCCATTAACCTAAACTCAGCTACTTGGGATAAGAATGCTGCGCTGTGCTTCTGCCTACCTCTGCCACCTTTGACCCTCCGACCTCTGTCTGAACTTCTGTCCACAGCCGTCACCTCCACGCCATTTTCCTCTGGACGTGCTGCTTGTGCACAAATACAAAGATTAAATTAGAATTGACATTAACTAACTGTATGATCAAACATATAGGGAAGCTAAAGAACAGGAAGTGGGCTGTGAACTAGATTTAAATTGATGTTAAGCCAAGACTCCTCACCCTGTCGGTTCCGTTGCCCCTTGCCTCTGCGGTTGGCAGCGGCACGGCCCTTGCTAGCCTCCCTCTCTCCTTTCTTCTCCCTATTCTCTTTATTCTCCTTGCTTTCTGATGGGCCCTCCTTCACCAGGGGCTTCTTCTTCCCCACCGTTTCCCATGAGGTCTATACACAGAAGAGAGATCAAAGAAACAGATATGATAACAAGGTTGCAGGAAGAACAGCACGGCTGATGGGGTTGTTGTTAATCTTGCTTAAAAGCACTCATTTAAAAAGAGAAAATGGCAGCATTAAAATATGTAATATTTCTAAGAACATCTAAACGAATGTTTTTTTTATTTACAGGTTTAAGGAAATTTCACACCAAATATAACAAGACACCATAAATACACTGTAGGAAACAAAGAATGTTAGGCAAAAAATTTTCTTGACCAACGTATGCACTGAAGTGTGTCTAGACAGCTGTGTTATGTAACGTAAACAAATAACTATTAAAGCTCACTACTGGAAGATAACCAAAACGAAATAACATCTCAGACTGAGATCAGGGCATAAAACAATCTTTTTTAATAGCATACTGATTACAGCTACAGCGTTACATCAATAAGTGTGTTATTATTTATGGGAATCTTCTGTAGTGCTGCAGCTCCTCTTACAGCTGAAGTTAACCCAATAAATTTCCTTTGTTGATGATGCAGAAGCAGAGACAGTCGGTGGATTGCAATATCAGTTATCACAATAGTCTAGTTATTTGAGTTATTTTCTAGTCTTTTTATTATGATTGTTATGATTTTGTTTGTTCTTGTTTCAACAACTTAGGCAGCTCTCCGGCTCACTGCCGTGCCACTCCTTGGCATCTGATCTGGCTGGTTTCTCTCAGAAATGCTGCCCGGGACACTCACTTGTAATTACGACACAAAAGCACAACAAAGCCCAAGTGTACGCCAGATGATGACTTTGCGTTCTGTGCAAAAGAGCGAAAGAATAGTGTACATTATTATGCCTTCATACTAGCCATCAAGTCCCTGATGCTGCAAAAAAATGCAGCAGTCGCAGGGGAAAGGAACCAGCTCAGATTCAACGAGGTTACAGAGAATTACCAGATGCTATCTGTTGTCTTTGCCTTTCAAATTTTATTTTAAACCTTGCATAAAGCTAAGTTTTTTTCCACTTTAGTTAATCCCCTGCACATGTCTAAACCACTTTGAAATCTACTAGTTATGTAAAGAGAAATGTCAAACATTTTTCTGTATTCTTCTTCACCCTTATGTTGCACAGCGACCTACACCTGCAGGCTATAAAGACAGAAATGTTGTTTTTTTATTACTCATTTATATCACAGTATACATTTTTATTTAAATTATTACCACTTTCTTTAGAGGAATCTCAATGGCTCAAAACTTCACTTTAAGTATGCACAGGCTTTATCGTTTTTTCAAAGGATTTGTGGGTTCTAGTGGCCTTTATTTAACAGAAAAGGAGGCCAGAGAGGATCGAACCTGGACCAGCTGCACCGAGGAGCTGCAGCCTCTGCACATGGGATGGCCGCCCAACCAGTTGAGCTGAACGCCGCCCCCCCCCCACGCACAGGCATTATAAAATTGGAACTGTATTGAATACGCTGCATTCATTAGTGGTTTCCAAACCACATTAACCTTGACTGTGCAGTTGTAGGAGACTGATACCATCTTTTCCCGAAGATAAAAGAATTTGATTAAGCAACAGGCCACTTCCGTGGAATCTTGATAAAGGAAAACTAATGGAAAAACCTCCGCCCTACATCTCTAAAGATAACAAGACATGCAGAAACTGATACTTTTTAGTGTTAGGAGTGGATTAGAGGTCTCACACACGTGTTCTAACGATTTGAACTTGTGTTTACAGTAACTCCGACTACACTTTGTCCAAAAAGTTGCTAAATGTATTGCTGTTTTTTTTTTTTAAAGCATCTGGTTGCAAAGTTACTAATTTGGCAATTACTAAGGACTCATTTTGGGGGAGTCTGCAGCTCACAGAGCTTTCTTGCAGCTCTAGAGGGAAAGCAAGGACACGACTGTGTGGCAGCTGATAGAGGAGCAGTTTGCACACTGGCATGACTTCACAGAGTGAATGTGTAATCTAGCATAAAACCAAATTATATTGATATAAATAGTTCGAATTTGTTTTACCATCTATTTTTTTATTTTTTTAAACACATTTATATAAAAGAAAATTTATTATACTGAACATTCCTAATACAGTTAAATAAATCTAGTCACATTATCTGGAAGAGTGGAACCATATTACTGAAAATAAATAAAAGGATTTCATCTTTACGCAGACCCAAAAGGAACAAGCTGTCACTTACCATGTCTGAGGTACTTTCCAGGAGGAAATTGATGGCTCTGCTGACATCCTCATTGCAGTCATGGAGCGCAACCATACACTCATCTTGGTTCTTCCCTGTCACTTCCATCAGCTGGGAAAGCAACAAACATACAAAAAAATATTAGATGCATCTACTCCTGAACAAGGCATGGCAAATGATGTACTAAGAGGTGAAAATTAAACGATGACCGGCCAGACATGAGGCTTGTGCTGTCTGGCACATATCCGAGAGTTCCTCACCTGGTTAACTTTGTCCTCAAAGTCAGCATCATTCTTGTCATAGATCATCTGGGCAAGTCGGATCTGCTCCGCAGTAGCCTGTAACACAGTCGTGATTAGACATAATAGAGTTAAACAAAATATGTATAAGGTATAAAGGATGCAGGAAACTTCTAGCTAGGTTTTATTGTGTAAAATGGGTGACATTGAAAAAAACAAAAAAACACCTCCTATTGTCCTTTTAAGCGTGTGGGTGCTGCGTAGCTGGAGTCAAAACAACAAAAAAAATGCTTTTCAATACTGATCACTGCATAATGTGTGCATTGTGGTTGTGTTGGCAGTGGTGGTCATGTGTCCATTGTTTCGAGGTATCTGTGGTTCAAAGGAATGCGTTTCTATATTTATGTGGCTGCAGTGGCTCACCTGTATTTGTTTCTGTGGTTGTGATGTGTGAGTGGCAGCTGGCAGCGCTTTCTCCCGAGGGCCCCGGGCCTTGTCGCTGCCCAGCGAGCTCATCATATACAGTATATACAAAACTCTGTATGTACAAAATAGAAAAACCTATGAAAGAAAAACATGAAAGGATGAGTGAAACCAGCTTTCAACATCATTAGCATACCCCTAACCCTATATTATGGTTTACAATTGAGCTGCAATACTTTCACTCGTGTCTCCACACAACTAAATAAGTGCTTATGTTTTGGGCCTTATTGCCAAATAATGAATTCTGGCTTTGCAGAGGCTCAAACACAAAATTGGTTCGGTGACACAACAGCTTTACTGAAAATCTGGGTCAAGGAGGAAGAGCAACCCAGTGTCCTCTTACAAACAGCGCTCACCACAGTGTGTGAAACAGAACAAATACTACACACCCTGACCTCACATCCAATCTTGTTGCTGTTTAAGAGTTCCAATGCATGCTCTATACACAGAAAAATGCATTGACATCATCTGTGTTTGACATCCAAGCCCTATAAAATTTACATATCGCTGCAGATTAAGTGCAATACCTCATAAAAGAATGCTTTTTGACTAGTAAATATTTCACACAAAAAAATATTGTCAAAACACACACTAAGGCTGAGGTTACATTAAAGATAAAGCTTATATTATAGGCAACTGATTTGTAAAATAATCTCAAATTGGGACTGTAGTGTCCATCACTAGAAAAAGAAACGATATCTCCATTGACCCATTTGAGACATGTCAGAGAACAATAGCATCCAGCTTTAAGTGACTGAGTGACGTTGGCAAACACAAAGCTTCCATTGGCTACTGAACCGAACAAAGCTACAACACGGACAAGCTTTAAAGCTTCAATACATTGTCAGTAAAACAAATATTCATATATGACATCTGCGATATCTAAAAATAGATTTTATCCATAACTCGAAGGCTGCAGCCATATTTTATTCTTTAAAAAAAATACATAAATATAAAACTAGGAGTATCGGCGGTCTTGCGCAAACAATAACATAACACTCATTGACCATAGAAATCTCAGTTATTTTAATTCCGGCATTAAATAATAACTCATATACGTTATACTGTATACAAGAACTACTCAATTATTACAACATTCTTCTGGGAATAGCTGGCTAACTGTTTTTTAACCAATCATTATTTAATTAATAAAAGAAGCGGAGTGTTGTTTTGAATTAATGCTAACGTTAGTCCGTTGTTATGTTACTAATTTTTTAGACTCCAAACATGAAATTATTCCCCGACTCTTTAGTGCTCTATAATGGTCTTTTAAAAAAATATGAGATTTTTTTGTGACACCTCTTTTGATTCCGCTCTGACCGACTTTGTGTTGTTGATACTAGGGTCCCCCTTTGTCCTCGCTAGCATGAAGTTAGCTTATTTCATGCTACTGCTGACACTAGTGCCGATCCTGAACAAACGATGCAGTGGAAATGAAGCTAAGCTAACGATGCTAAATCTGGTCCAAGTTGATAGCCAACGGCCATCAAACTGTTTTGCCTAAGTCTTTTTAGGCATTTAGAGCCCCGCTGTAATTAAACTATACTTGTAGTTAAACGATTCAGGTAATCGTCATTTTAACTAAATGCTAACCAGCTAACAATAAAGGTGTATCAAATCTATAGGAGAGAGAGAGAGAGAAAAAAAAGAGGCCTCGCAGCGCACAATCCCATTCCGACATTGCTCGCCGGGAATCAAGACAACAGAAAAATTGCGTAAGACATCCTTCAAATTCTAGTGTAAGCGAAACAAAAGGAGTAAGTCGTCAACTGTTTCATCGAACACGCAGTTAAGTATGATGTCGACACGGAGCGAAATACCTAAAGTAAAGTTGAATAAGGTTAGGAAAAAAATATGTGTTTTTATTACCTGCTAACACGCTTCACTCGGCCAGCAGCAGACGAGATGGTCACGTGACGTGCGCTGCCGCGGTGGATGCTCCTCTCCTCTCAGGTCAAACGCTTATCACTGGAGTCTTATTTATTTTTTACCATCAACGACGCGTTTAAACGCTTTAAATGCGCATGTTTAGTCTTAAACTTTTTAATGGTCTTGCTAATCGAAGACGCCCACACAAACAGCGTATCACAAATCAAACGACCTTTTTCTGTTCTTACAAACTACTTAACATTGTAATAAACCCGTTTTAATTCAAGAGGAAAACTTCAGTCTGGATACACATCACAAACACAGAAATGTTACATTAATATACATTTTATTTGTATTATTTACTCATTTTAAAGAATTATATCTTTTCCCCAGATGTTAATATCTTACAATATCCTGTTTCAGTCATTTGTAAAAACATTCACAGGCGTGTATAAAAAAAAAAACTATGACCAAGTAGACATATTAATCCATACACTTTTCTCAGACTTATACATAAAATGTATGCAATTGTCCTTATGCATTTTACACATACATATACAGATTTATATATAAAATACACTTTAAAGTGTTGGTTATTCGTTCAATAAGTGGTCAGAATAGGGTTTTTTTTGCTTTGTTTTTTCCCCCCCTAATCATCATTAAAACTGGATAAAAGTTCCATGTAGAAAAGGAAAACTATGATCACCTGTGGCAGTCTTTCACAGAAAGACTTGAGGAAGGCAAAAACCCTAACTTAAACCTACCCTGCCTCTACCAAACAAGGAAAAGAGCAGATTCACTCACTCCTTGGTATAAAGAACTGGGGGGTGGGCGGTGCTGCAACAACAAGAAGTCCAAATGTTCTCCATACATCCTTTCAAGATGAGAAGATCAAACTGAGCCGCTACAAATTTCGTTTCCTCCAGTTTCTGTGGAGGGGTGTTTCAGTCCAGTGATTCCAGGCTCCTTAATCTATTAATCATCATATTTGATGACACCTAATTTACTACAAAAATCCTTGGATAAATTCTTTAGTAACACCAGAGTGGTTTCATATGATGAGAAAAAAAAAAAAAAGGGAACAGGAGCACAAGCATTGGTCAAACAGAAAACACCTCCTTCAAAGGAAGCAGATAAACAACCCTTATCAACCAAATTAAGATGACAGGAAGAGGGGAAAATAAATACAAACTTAGAATATCAGCAGGGATATATATACCTGTCAAATCACAGTCAAAAAAATAAAATGCTTTTTTTTTTCCTTTTTTTTTTTAAGATTAAGTCATAGCAGAGCAACAAAACTGCATCTATCGATCTTAATGTTTTTTTCTTTACATTTCATTTAGGCTAAAATGAACTCAAAGTCTCATTTTAATCCGGTTCCTCGTTTTACTTCTGCCGGGAGAAGAGAGAAGTTCTTTGTGATTGTTGCCGGTCGTCCGAGCCAGTTAAGTATTCTCTATCAAATGTCGAACTGCACTCCGGGGTCGGTCAGTCCCTCCAAATGAATTGTCTCTTCAGTCCTTCTTCCTCTCTCTCCCTCTCTTTTTATTGCCATCCATATAAAGTGAGAGAATGAAAATGAACTTTTTAGGGAGGAAATTCCACAAGTTTTTCACAAAGACGCTCATTTACCACAGAGGAAGCAGCGGTTAACTCTACTCTTGCATACAAAAGAAACAAGCCAGCAAAAGACCACACCCCTAATCCCTGCAGGTTGGATGTAAATGTATAAATGATGTGAACATGTATACCTTTATTCTTAATGATTTTTCAAAAAACTCTTTAGTGAGGATCCCAGTGGAGGACTTTGCAGCTCTTTAAATTATTAAACGTTTGTACATTTTTAATATATGAACAAAACAGAAGCTGAAGTGAAAAGGTACTAAAGGATCGTTTTTAAGAGAAGGGAAAGAGTGAACGTAGATACAAATATACACGGCAACGATACTGTAAGTGATGAAAGATCATGCTCCTGAGTCAACACGTGAGCAAATCGGTGGGAGTTTGTTGAGAAAGAGGGATAGCAAACACAGTGATGGAGATGACCTTGTGGAAGGAGAGGGATGGAGGGACCGGACAAGCGAAGGTCTGGATGATTATGTAGTGACAGAGTGATGGGGGACAAACGAGAGGCTAGCTCCACAGTCCCGCGTAGTTGCCGTGAAGGCCCGAACAGAGTGGCCCGCCGGCTACGAACAGCTTGGTGCCGGAGTCGTCATAGCAGTGGGTGTAGACGGCATTAGGGAAGGAATGAATATCTGAGAAGTAACTCCTCCATGTTTCATCATGATTCTGAAAGCAGAGCAGAAGAGTGAGATTACGGGGACAAAACAAGACAAAAGACTTATTCACATATATTAGTGCTGTCAATCGATTCAAATCTTTAATCGCAATTAATCGCATCAGTGTCCTGAGTTAACTCGCGATTAATCACATTTTAAATGTTAAATTTTTGTAATCTTTTCTAATATTTTATTTTATATATTTTATTTTAAGATATTTTTAAAAAGGATATTTATATTATAACAATAACATATTGTTATAATACTTATGTATGCTGTTAAGAAGCCCACAGAGAATCTAAACACACAATTAATCCTGGTTTGTTTATTTCTTGCTATTGTCGTCATTGTGTGAGGTAAACTGTTAGAGTTGTGATTTCTGAACTGTACTGAACGCATCACAAGTCCGTGTCACACCGTGAGTTTAAGTTTAATTTTCTATTCCTCGACCGTTAGCCGGTTTGAGTCTCCTTCTCCTGCATTATTTGGAGAACTTAGGTGATAAAATACCTCAGTCTTGTCCAGAAAACCATGCAGTAGACACAGTAATCCACACACACGCGCACAACTTTTAAGCTAAACCGTCCGTGTAAAAGATCCATTCTCTGTCCGTGACAGACAATTAGTTTCTGCATCACTCTCTGAAATTATGCAGACAGTGCTGCGTAAACAAAACTACCAGCGTTAAAAGGACTTTGCGTTAACGCATCATCTTTGACAGCCCTAATA
>JBBBVU010000003.1:31442284-31456232 GCA_037177055.1 Atherinosoma microstoma
TATATACACACATGTTGTATATATCACACCATATTATATATATGCATATTCATGTATGTATGTATATGTATAGATATATACATAATTTGTGTTTATATAAGGAATAGTTTGACTTATATGAAGTAAAATATGACTTGCTTTACGTAGCAAGCAAACTTACCTTTTCTGAGACATTATAACCAAATAAAAGAGACATTCACATTATCTACACTAACCCTGGAAAACTAGAATAACATTAAATCAAATGAAATAAGTAAATCTGATCTTATTTCACGATTTGATGTGCCATAATGATATACATCTGAGGCAGGCAATCTTGCTTGCCTCAAGCAGAGGCATATTTGAAATTTTATTCTCAAATTTGACGACTCGAAGCAAATAATCAGTTACATAAAAATGGCCTAAAAATGACCTACAAATATATATTTTAAATAAAATGTATCATAGTGATGTCCTTCTGGAAATTTCTCTCATGTTGCATGAAGGGAATTATCACGCACAAACATGTTTCTTTACAAACCAAATACGAGTCAGAATTGAAGCTTTCAGGTTAATGGAGAGGGGTTAGTGTCTGAAAGGAGCTAGATAAGATACAAACCCACACTAGGCTGGGTCTTCTGAAGACAGCTTGTGTGTGAAGATAATAGAGAGAGGCCCTACTTCCCTCACAACCCTGAACTGTCAGCAGAACTGTTGTTCCATTTGACAGAGGAGACACAGTCGCTGAGTTTCAAGGTAAAGCCGAAACAGAAGGTAAACTCTGCTTTGTCATTTTCAAGCCAAATCATAAATACATAAGAAGAATGATGCAAATTGAGAGTGGTGCTGCAATATTCTGAAAGAATGGTTCAAATTGATCTTATATAGTCCTTAAAGGCTCCATTTTTCTCTCTTTCTTTTGACATAATCATTTTGCTGCTCTGTACCTCCTTTCTGAAAATCAGCTGTCTTTGTTTTAGCCACAGGCTTAAAGACATGTGACTTTTGCTGCTACAACTGTGCTTAGTCAGCCTGCACTGTAGTACTCATTATCCCACTCTGCTATACATGACTCATATTTTCATCCACATATTTCTTACAGACTGCCTACATGGAGATCGCAAGTGGACGTAATGCTGCACTTTAGCTCCTGGATACCCAGTGTCTAGAATAAATAATGAAATCTAATTTTCCACGTCGTCCACTTCATGTACAGCATTGATCTGGAATCACAGGACATTTGATTGAAAAGTTGTTCTCATACAAGTGTGTGGAGTGGATCTTGGCAGCTTCTTCTTTGTTTACTTGTTTATCATAGTAAACATGCGTCCACTAAATATTTGAGATTAATGCTTGTAGAAAAGGTGATCGGTGCCAAGGGATGTTGATGCTTGGGAGTTCTGGAGGTGTTGTGGACTTAACTTAAGCTGACAGCTGTGACGCGAGGCGCCAACACAGTAATCCGGTCTGTCGACCAAATCCAAAAGCCACAATTTCTGAAAGTAGTTTGGGATTCGGAGGAAGTTGTCAAACTAAAGTAGTTATATTGTTCCAGAGGGGGTGTTGATTAAATGAAATGAAATGAAAAATACTTTATTTATCCCTTTTAGAGGGAAATTATTGAAGGGATGGTTGCTGTTGGACACCCAGGCTTGTGAACATGAAAATTATGCACATCATTTTAAATGATTAATATAACAAATTGTGGTTTTTCTTGCTGTTAAAGCAGAATTTTACAGAGTGATGGAGAAGAACGACCAGACGGGTGGAGAACTTCATTTTGTGGGCAAGAAGGATGAACTGATTGAAGCAAAGCGCTCTTTCAGAACACTAGAGGGTCGGGACATACTGATTATCCACCACCAGGGAACCTTCTACGCCATGGACTCCTACTGTTATCGTGAGTACAGGTTTTTCTAGATCTGCTCCCTTTGAGAGACGGAAAGTATCCTGCTGAACCTTTACTGCATATCTGTTCTATTACACTGTCAGCCAGTAGGAATCATTGAGCAACACAATACATTATGTTCTGAACAAGTGGATGACTAAAGCCCCATTTCACTAAATAAATCCGGTGATGTTATATTCATGTTGCAGTTTAAAAAACCCCCACAAAAGATCACAGTTGTTTGTAAATAATTCAAACTCCATGTTCAATTGAAATAAACATGATGAAGTTAAATCATGTTAACAGACGTCAATGAGTTAATATGGTTGGACATGAATAGAGCATCCCAGAGAGGTTGAGTACAATTAATAGTAACAATCTGAATCTAAAACTTCTGAATGTAAAACTGCAAAGAAAGAGTGGATTTTTTTTTTCTACAAACATTATAGGCCAGTGCTGCCCTGCCCATAGATATATTGGTGTATACATTAACTATGTAAATCTTTTATAATGGCATGATGCTGAAAAACAAATGTCATTTCATGTCATTTAGAAGTGTTCATGTGAAACAGGAGCACACTATTGTGAGGTTATGTGTATCAGGACATGATACAAAAGGAAAAAAAGCATTATATAATCTTTTCCAAGTCTAAATATGATGCAAATGCATCTTGAAAAGAACAATGATACATGTCATATTGAACCATGTCATCATACATAAAAAAAACAAGGCAAAATACAGAAGCAGTGTGTGAAAAACGAATTACACCTTTACTGCTTCCATGGGCATTGTATAGCAGCCAGATGCTGCTAGTCAATGCACTCGATTAATTGATCATAAGTAAGTCTGACTGCCTCTATAAAGGCCGAAGTTTGGGTAGTTTTCTGCTCTCAAGCATTCAGGTGTGTGATAAAAGGAGGAAAGACATCAGCATTGATCTTAGAGAAGCAATGGTTACTGCCCAACAACCAGGAAAGGGTTACAAGGTCGTTCCCAGACTATTTGGATACCACCCCTCTTCAGAGAGGAAGATGATTTACAAGTGGAAGACATTCAGACTCTTACCATCTTCCCACGAGTGGATATTTCAGCAAACTTGGCACAAGGTCAGAATATGTTAATTCAGCAAAAAACCCAAAAGGTACATTTCTACGGGTAACAGTTAGCATGTTAGATGTTGATGTTCGTGACTGTGAAATTAGAAAAAGAATTGTTGTTGGGGAGACGTTCTCTCTGAAGTGAACATGGCAACACATCTTAGATTTGTAAAGTTGGATCTGAACAAAACACAAGACTGGTGGAACAAAGTCTTTTGGATGGAGAAGGCCTAAGAGGAGATGTTTGGTCATAATGCACAGCACCTTGCAGACACTGAACTCGTATGTCTGTAGCAGAGTATGCCGGAGTCAGATGTGAGGCCGTCTCTCCGACAACTGAAATTGTGTCATGAAACAGGAAAACAATCCAAAGCAAAGATCCAGCCAGAATCCAGACCTAAACCCAACTGGAATGCTGTGGTGAGAACTTCAGAGAGCTGTGCTTGCAAAGCTTAATTAACCGAAACAATGATATAAAATCTTATATAAAAGGCTGAAATTGCTCCACATAAATGTGACTGATTACATCAAAGCAAATGATAACTTGTAGTTATTGCTGCTGAAGTTGGTCCCACAAGCAACTGCTTCTGCAGAACTGCATCTCCAGTTTGGCTTAGTTTTAGTTTAATAAATAATAACATGATGTATGTCATGATATTGTTCATCTGAGGTTGTATTTTAAGACATAGGATGATTGTTATCATGTCCTGATGTGTAAAACCTCAGAATAGATCTATTTTTTTCTCCCTGCAAGACTAAATGCCGGAACAAAAAAGGAACAATATCAGTTTATGTATCAGAGCAACATTGTGTGATCACCGATATGATGCAGGATTGTTGTTTTTTTCTTCATAATGGATATCAAATCAAGCATCAGTTGAGAAAATTAATTAAAAACTGAGACGCAGTGATATGCAGGCAGCATCGCTTTAAAGACAGACATGATTTTATGATGGGAATGTCTGTGTGGGCTCAGTAAATCTTAAAATCAGGGAACACAGTTCAGTGTTGTTGTTTTAAAACTTAAGGATGTCTCATTCTCCCAACTCAAGATGAATCACCCACCTTATTTTTTTCTCTTAATTTCATTCAATAAAACAAAAACAAACATATTTTCAACCAAATATCTGAATGAAAAAAGTGCAGTGAGAAGTAAAAACTTATGTTATCTGCCCTCTTTTCCATCTAGCCATCGATACAACACAAGATTTACAACAGAATACTTTATCAGGCTAAAACAGCTACTGATCACATAAAAATGTTCCAACTCAACACAAATATTATACTAGTCTTTTCATCCCATAATCAACTTTCACCTTTTTATTTATATTTGTTTAACAAAACTGCTCAAATTTTTCTTTTAAATACAATATTCAAATACAAATGTTTAGATACAATATTTTCAGTGATCAACTCAAAAGCCAGCATCCCTGATGGCGTGGGGTTGATTTAGCTCATACGAGAGCATGGCTCTGCTTGCAGCCTGGATAAAACCTCTTCTTTTATTTTATTTTATTGATGTTATCAAGTTCAAAGTGAGCACATGTGTTATCAAGATAAATGAGGTTTTTGAAATGATTTTATATCATTATCAGTCAAACATGAGATTCAACCTTTTCATCATGAGGTCAAGTGTTTCTGTTTCCTGTCCACAACGACATAGCTAAAATATATCAATGACACCTGCACAACATGGGCTGTATGAACAATCTTAGTTTTAAAAGAAAGCTTAGACATGTGAAATCAAAACAAAACTATCAGCAGAGTAAATTCACCTGGAACATAGTAGAAAATGACTTCTTCTTTTTTTTGTCTCTGCTTAAAAAAAAATCTAGGAATTAATAAATTGATATCTGAGGAGTAACTATACAAAGACAGAGGCCAAAAAAGTGAATCTGAGAAGTTTCTACAGATGTTTAAACACAGAAATGTCCAGAAGAAACCACCTAAATATGCCTGTAGATGTAATTAAATACATTAGAGAGCATATTCAACACATACAAATGAAATTCTGAAAGTTAGCCTGTTGTTTATTCTGGAGTAAAGTAAAAACCTTTCTTTTCCCTGACAGATGCTGGGGGGATGCTGCAGAATGGAGATATTGAGGTGAGGTTTTTATTTGACTTAAGAGACAAGATGCTACGACTGAGGATAGATGCTGTAAAGTAATTTAAGTTTGACTACTGAACATAGTTTTTATTTCGATCTTCTTCCTGTTTTCACATGTTAATCTAGCTGTACTTAAACACCTACAGGCAACTGCTGGGCTGGGCTGAGACATAGAGGGATTCTGTAATTAGGATGTCAAATTTGCATAACATTAACATTATACTACCTGCTCTCTTCCCACGCACACACACACACACGCTCACACACAGGAAATTAATGGCAATCTGTGCATAATTTGTCCGAAGCACAAGTACAAGATCTCTTTGGCCCAAGGGGAGGGCTGGTACAAGGGCAAGGACCCCAGGGAAAAGCATCCTGTGCCCAGATGGTACTCCAAAGGTGTGAAGCAGCGGACCCACACAGTCACAGAGAACGATGGGGAAATCTTTGTCAAGCTCTCCGTGCACCCAGGATGGATCGAATCGGACTACTACCAAGGAGAAAAAGGCAAGGTGGAAAGAGCCAGAGCTGAGAAAGCTGAAGAGAAAACATCCGTCACGGACGATGACGGCTAAAGATTGCCACCTAATAGTTTCCTTTTGCCTCCTCTGAGCTCCTGCACTGCTTGTGACTGTTTCATTAAGTCAGATGTGGCTTTATAAATGAGTTCAGGAGCTTTTAGAATTTTAAATTGGATGGTTTGTATGTGGTTTAGACAAGT
This sequence comes from Atherinosoma microstoma, assembly GCA_037177055.1. NCBI lineage: Eukaryota > Metazoa > Chordata > Actinopteri > Atheriniformes > Atherinidae > Atherinosoma > Atherinosoma microstoma. The sequence goes on from JBBBVU010000003.1 coordinate 31,448,080, forward strand.
TTGGTCCCCTTGTTTCTCTAAATCATCCTCATTAATAAACTTTTCTGTGGATGAATTTGGATTTATTTCTTTGTCCTTTAACACGGAACAGGAGATTGAGATCCTTTTAGATATGCAGTGAATATTATAGAAAGGTCTATATTGAGCAAAAAAGCCTTGAAGTGGAGAATTTATATTGTCATTAGACTTGATAACACAACAATAGTGGCTGTTATTTGTGTTACTGGTTTCTGTTTGACTCGGGCATCATCAAAAAACAGCAGTGGGTCTCAGGCTGCATGCATAAATGTTTCTTTGGAGCTTTAAGTTGTGTTTCTTGTCCAACCAGAGAGATGAAAAAGTTTTCCTAATGAAAGGAAAAGTTACACATCACTGTTCTTATATTCATGGTACAATATATTGAAATACATGAAAGAAATAAGATACATTTGTGGTGCATTTTAGATCAGTTATGGGCACGAACAAAGTTGAATTAACATTTACTGCATATACGATGCTGAAGAGTTGGGTCACATCATTTCTCAAACATTTTATTTCGAGATTCAAGACAGCTTGTCAGATCCACATTTCTGTGATTCACATTGAAAATCAAAACAGTGATGTTGCCCCAGAACTGCAAATGCCATGGGTTAAGAAGACAGGGGCTATGGAGTATAATGCTCCTCTGCATGAATGATGCTACTCTCATGCTTACAGCAAACTCCCAGCGTGGTCTTAAGGCTTTGGCCTATCTGACGCTTTGAATATAATCATGAAATGCGCAGGGCCTCAGGTTACGTGGAGCGAAGGGGTGACCACATGGGCACCGTTAGCAAGTATTAAATATTAAAATATGATTACATAGTCAAATGGGGAATCTTTACAGAAGGCAGGGGCCATTATCTGCAGGTGGATGTTTGTAATAGGTCAAGTGAGGGCTGTTTGTCAAGATAAAGAGCAGACTATGTGAGGAAACTGCTAAGAAGGGCACCTAGAGGGAGAAAAGCAGCATGTGAACAGCATGGATTTGCTGCAATGAAGGGAATTCAAAATGAAAATCAGCTCTATGTTGTGCTTTACATTATGTGGTTGTGAAAAACCCAAGAGGGTCTGATTAAATGCTAATGTCTCAGGCTATTTTCCCTCTAAAATCGCTTTGGGAGCCCTGGAGTTTGTCCAAAAGGGGATTATCAGAACTAATTTATTACATATTATCTGCTACTCCCACAACAAAACACTGCAGGTGCTCTTAAGAGTCTCTTATTAAATTTTTATATTTCCGTAACAGTGTGACCTAAAACACAATCAGATTTAAATGTTGATAAAGAGATCCTAATTAACAAATGAGAGAACATATAGCTGCTCGTTTATTATTTAAAAATAAATATTTATTGTCATTTGTGAGTGAGTCAGGCCAAATTCAGTATGTGGTATGATGCTTGGCTGTTGATCAGTCCTGCACATCAGCTTGGGGGGAATTTCAGCCCATTCCACCGTACAGATCAGCTTCAGCTCTAGGATGTTGGGAAGTTTCTTCACATGAGCTGCTCGCTTCAGCTCCTTCCACAATATTTCTGTTGGATTAAGGTCAGGGCTTTGACTTGGCAATACCAAAGCATCCACTTTCTTCTTCTTTATCTTCCTGTGGTTGAACGATTTGTTTGCGCCGCTTGTTGTTTTGCTGCATGACTCACTTTCCGTTGTTCACAGAGAGATGTGCTGACATTTTCCTTCAGCATTTGCTTTTCTAATTCAGATTTCACTGCTCCACAAATAGCTGTACTCGCATGGATCGCTTTTGATAATATTAAAAAAAAACAATCGGAATAAAAATGCCTCAAGTAAAGATTACATTTACATTTAATTGACAAGAAAGTGGAACCATGTATACATTTAATCAGATTTTTTTCCCCGCTCTCTAATTGCAATAAAATTGTTCTTTCTCCCTATTTGCAAGTCACATTGGAGTACGGTGACACAATGAGTGTCTGAGGGGTGAAAGCATAGCCAAAGCAAAAACAACATGTTTATGACGACACATTTTATTTGCAGACGTTAGTATGGTTAAGGATGGCTGAACATCTTTGATGTAATAACTTTATAGTGCTTCATCCTTGATCAGAACATGTCATGAGGGCAAATCTGCCTGATTGATTTTCCACAGATTAGCAGAAAGATCCACTTTTCACATGGCAGGAGAGTTTAATTCTGGTTTTCAGTATGTTAAACACACAACCTACTGAATCCCAATAAGTGTCCACTTGAATGCTGACTTTTGAATTTCGAATCAGAATGATTTTAACCTGACTGAAGAAATGTTTGTCCATGTAATCAAAGCGTTTGATGAACAGCCGTCGAGGCCGCGGTGCAGCAACACAAGCACAAACCATCATCATGACACAACTAGGTTTAACAGATGAGTTCTTATGCTTCAATTCTTCCTGATGCTTTCTACCGCTGTAATGTTTCTAATGTTTTTATGTAAAGCACCTTATATTGTCGTGTAGCTACATGTGCTTTACAAATAAACTTGCCTTGCCTCGCATGCAGCGTTTTTACTCTCTTCAGACTTCTTATTTCCACCAGAACTCAGTTTTGCTCAACATTTTTTTCCAGAAATCTGTTAAATTTAAGGCGATCCTCTGCAAACTGCAGCTGGGCAGCAATGTGGTTTTCTCTCTACAATTCTGTCATGCAAATTCTACTGATCAGTGTTTCGATTGTGGCCTATTGACTATTAAACTTCTTGGTGTGTCAGATATGTTTAATAGCTTAACATTACTGTATTGGTCTACCACTGCTTGCTATGAATATCTTTCATATGCAGAGGATCTGTTAGATGGTGTATCGGTGAAAAACAATAGTATTTCCAGGCCAATGAGCATCAAGTGGTTAGAAATTTCTTTTGCTAGAGCCATGATTCAAGTCTGCAAACTTATGGAAAACAGACTTTGACTAACTCCTGTTCTTTAAATAGAGCACCTGATCCCATTGACTGAAAACAACCCAGTATCCATCAAATACTAGAGGTTCACTTTTTACCTTTTGTTTTCTGCTTTATGTTTCCAATGTTGCTTGTCTTCATGAAATGACCAAATAAAAGGAAAAAAATTAATTAATTTAGTTGGATTGTGTTTCTTTACTTCCAGGAGTCATGTGGAGTTAAAAAATCTGAATGATTCCTACAGTTTGATGCACTGATACCGGAGTTTATGTAAAGATATGGACAGCTGTACGCAAGACAAAACTCTCCACCACAGCTTTCAAGAGACGACAGCCTGTAAAAACTGAACAAAACCAACTGTACCCAGCATGCTGACATGTGGATGGCGTTGTCCATTGGAGAGTTTGTGTGCGTTAGCGCGCGCTACTTTTGCGTGTGTGTGTGTCCGCGTGCGTGTTGCTGAGTCAGGGCACGACCACTCTCGGTTCAGTCCTCGGGTCCCTTTCTCTCCGGGTTGTTCTTTGCCGGTGAGACTTTTGTTTCACCGCCGACGTCATGTCGTCTCTCATTTGTTGCGGACGCGGAGCCGCGGAGCTGCGGAGCTGCCCTCTCCTCGTCGTTAATTGTGTTTCCTGCGACTGACAACTTGTTTCGTCTTTTTTTTTTTTTTTTTTTTTTTAGCGCGTTGGTCGCCCATGGGCGCTTCTTGTTTCTCCACTCTGCTTCTCCACCGGTTTGGGCTGTCCGGTGCGCCTCTGCGGTCGGTTCGGGAAGGTATCGAAAGAGCTCCGCTTTTATGAATGAATAACGAGACGTGGGGAGGAAATGCGAATGACTGCTGAACTCCCCTTGCAACCGGGCTCCCGGGGGGCCAGCCACGGATGAGAGGGATTAACGGCGGAGCGGAGCCGCGGCTCATTGCGGAAAAAAAAGCGAGCCTGACTGCAGACTGGCGTGAAAACGCACCGTGAGGGGGGGAAACGGGCTCCATAGCGCGCAGAGCAGCGGAACAAAACCGCGGTTGACCACAATGTAAGTTCCTCTCAAGCTGCAACTCATTAAAACACGTGAGGAGATGGTTGGCTGCAATTTGTAATTATTATTATTATTGTTATTATTTTGTGTGTTTATGTTATCACTGTGTGGTTGTGGTAATATTAACCGAATAATGTATCAGAGTCTCTGATTTATTTAACCATAATATCCACTCAGGTGTAGTAAAGGCCTTGGCAGGGTTTCTTCTGACTAACGGTGATGCACCGTCTCCGTGAGAGACATGAATAATAAGCTGGGATGCTTCCACTCAATCTCAAGGAGTTGTCTCCCCTGCAGGTCCATCCACATTGTGGCTCTGGGCAGCGAGTGTCCCGGAGGAGTCGGGCCTGGGGAGGAGATCATGGGCCAGGGGCAGCTGCAGGGAGGTCTGCTGTGGAGCTACTTGGGTCACGGGGCTCTGGTGGGACCCTCCGACCTGGAGGGAAGCACGCACAATCCAGCCTTCATGGAGTACACCTCACGTGTCTTTGGAGATGTAACTGTAGTGGTTCGGGATTGTCCCAGCTGGGTAAGAGACAATCAGATTGACCAATTATTCATTAGATTAGGAGCTTATCTGTATTCTTATATTCATATAAAATAGACATCTCTAATAGTCACCATCTCAGCTTTTTGAAAGCCAGATCAGACTTGATATGGAAAAGAAGGCTGGATGCCAAGATGGCCAAACATGCCATAAGATGTGGTGTCATTTTTCCAGAGCATTGCCATTATGGGAGAGTGTGTGCAACTTCACTGACACTCTGTTTACTTTTCGCTCTGTTTTGCTTCTCATAAGACATGCAGTACAGCATGTCAAATTAGAAGGCCTTCCACTGCTGATTGCAGGCTTTATGAAAATGTCTCTATTCATAGAGGTTGCTATTTTAACATGCAATGCACAAGAAACCCCAAATGAAAGAGCTTTTGTTCTTAATAGCACATGAATTTTAAATCAAAAGCACTGTTGTGATTCTGCAGAGGCACCATCCACGTCCTTTTATACAGCTGTCGATCCGTGTAAGGGGTGTTGCTTGGAAAAGTCTCTCAGACTAATTCTCTTTGTCTATTTCCATTCAAATTGCTGAGAGCTTTCCATTTGTGTGATTTAAAAAAAAAAAGATCTGTCTAATGAGTTGAATCAGGTTGGTTTACAGCAGCTAGCCTCACTGAAGTCCTTAGGGGTAAAGTCCCAAGAGCTACACTCACCGAGGTATTCAGACTAAGAACAGGAGGGGTTGGTGTTATCTGAGTTGAGATTTATGGTACAGGTTGAGTATGCAGGCGACTCTTTCTATTGTCTGTCTCATCTGCCCCCCCCCCTCTGACCTACCCCTGTTTCTGTTTATCAACCTTTTCTCTCCCTCCAGGACTTGTTGGACAGCGACTGGGCCAGCGTACGGAAAGTTCTTGAGCAAGCAGACATCCTGGTCATTAAATATTCTGTCACAGACAAGCTGGCCTTCCAGCAGGTCAGGAACGGCTACGCCCCGAGGCTCCGCCCTCTCCTGAGGCACTGGGGTGTGCCTGTGATCCTCGTCGCTGTTGGAGCGCGGCTGAACGGTGACCACGCACGCCGTTGTTCTGTGTTTCTGTCAGAGTCACGTTGAGTTTAGTCTGTTAACATTGTTAAACGCTAAAAGCGGAATATGAGATCCACTGCACTCGATATTCATTCAGGGGAAAGCTTACGGCTGCCTCGGTTGTTAGGAAGCTATCATTGGTCTTCCTCTTCGGTGAGTAAGACCATTGTCTGAGTCTTCTGTCCTCTAGCGTGCCCTTCCAGCAATGAGAAGGATGCTCATGATTAAATCTCCTCCTGGTTGCCCTCAGGCTGTCTGCTCACATACTTACCTGAAGGAAACAATAGTAAAACATGGAGCTTAGAGTTTATGAAGCCTTGCAAGTAGGCAAAAATGTATAATCATGGCTCAGAAGTGCCCCACAACGGTACTCTATCCCTTACTGGAAGTAGATTAGGACATCTGAGTGCAGCCTGACTGAGGGCTGATTGATAAATTAGGTATTACTATATATGTACGTTTGCACATCAATGAGTCTGCATGTGTTTTTTTTGCAGACACACTGACCCCTTTTATATTCAGTTCCCGTAAAACAAACCCATCACACACCTCAGGTTGTATTTTTAGCCTGTCAGCTCAACATACTTTGAGATCCTGTCAGAGCTCTGCTGCAGAAACGATCACAGTGCGAGTCTTTGCTGGAGAGAGAAAAAAAAGCAGAGCGAAGGGAGTTAGTGGCTTTAAACCAGAGCCTTTTGTTTGTGTTTTTGTTCGGAGCTGCTGTGAGTATTTTCATTCTATCCCCTCATGACTGCAGAGAATGACGGCTGAGCTCCGAGCGCTCCTCGCTGCTTGACTTTTAGACCACCTGAGGCGCAGCTGTGGCAAAGAGCGCTACCATACGTGTACTAACGCAGCCATGAAACCGGCGGTGAACGGGAGGAGCGTGGACAGATTTATCCAAGGGCACGCTCGCGCACCCCTCGCATGCACAGAACGTACCACGGATATGCCAAGTCACTGCTTGTCAGAGGCTCACACACACGCTCTCCCTTTTTCTTCATCTTAACCCTCACTCACAGACACACACACACACACACACACACTCAGCCCAGCTCCGTCTCCGTGTCATAGCTGTAGGTTATTAGCAGTATGATTTATCAAATGCCTCAGCTCATTTAGCCTCTCCCTCTCCCCTCCTCCGTTGTACAGTCTTTCTTTACTCATCCCTCTTACTTCCTGTCCGATTCTGTGTCCGTGGTCTCGGTGCACACATGCCATGGTGCAAGCCAGTCCTAGTTCACGTGCCACTGCAGATTTTAGTCACTTAGATGATATTACTCATATTTATAATCCTTCTTCCACCCTGTGAACTTGGTGAAGATGTAAAAGCTGCAGCATGAAAGTGCCACGGGAGAATTTCTCCCTTTTAAAGCTGTAAAAGTCAGACGCCACAAAACAGGAAACACAGCTTCAGTACACATAAATAACAATAAAAAAAAAGAGGGAAGCAATTAAGATGCAAGCTGGGACATCTGGTTTATATGTTACCCTCACACATAATACTTGTAAGTAGGTTCAACATGCTCCATAATCTCCATTTTAGGACTTTTTAAGAATGATAAGTCCTCGTATACTATATCTCCTCATAGGTTGTCAGTCAGTGTCCAGATAGCAGACGTGTTTGGGCCAAATCTGGGCTACTTCTGGCACTTATGGCACAGTTAAGGCACTGGTAAGTGTTGTGTGGGCCAGAAGTGGACCAGATATCAGTTCCCAGCCTGGCTTGGATTATGGCACGTCTCCTGTGTTGTTGGTCTTGACGTGGATTACGGCAAGTCTTTTATGAGCCAGAAGTGGACCTGATACGAGAAGCCTTCCTTTTGGAAATGTCCTTTTGGGGCCACACTCACATTTAGTCAACGCCGTAAGTCGAGGCCACTTTTGGGCCAAACATTTTTTTGCCATCTGGGTGTGGTTCCATTAACTCAGAAACCCGAGGTATGAGTGTGTTTACATAAAGTCTAACACAGTTTGTCCTAATGAAGCTTTCCTTTAAATTGAAATGCTAATGTGTTGTTTTACTGAAATCTATAGAGTGTGGTGTAAAAATGTCATCAATATTTATCGATCCGTGTCCAGTATGGACGTTAACACTGGGGATCGTGAGGATCACGGAGTATTGTAGCCCCTCTGCTTATTGTGTTCCAGTGCAGCTCACTGCGTTAGTTTTGTCAGCTTATGCCGTCAAATGTTAATTTAATGTTTTTCCGAAAAGCATAATTAAATATAGTAAATCAATTTACTACTTCATCCTTATTACGTTGTACAAACAATATGTATTTCCTCTCGTCTGTGCTCAGACGAAGGCCCTCCTTGTACGTGTCCGCTGTGTGCGTCTGACTGGAGCAGCTGTGTGCCTCACAGTGAAGGTCTGCAGCTGTCCCGGGACCTGGGGGCCACCTATCTGGAGTTGCCGTCTCTCAACCACGTCTTTGTCGGCCGCTACTTTGGCAGCGTGGTAAGAGATTATGCAACACTCGAACCGAATTACTCCGTTTTAAATAAGGTCACTGATGCTGAGTGTGTTGTTTGGTTTGTGGTGGGGGGGGGGGGGGGGGGGGGGGGGGGGGGGGGGGGGGGGGGGGGGGGGGGGGGGGGGGGGGGGGGGG
>JBBBVU010000003.1:31456332-31495354 GCA_037177055.1 Atherinosoma microstoma
GAAAAAATTGGAACGAAGTACTCCTGTGTAAAGAAGGGTAGTGAGGTTGGATGTTTTGGTTGGCCTCCCCCCCCCCCCCCCCCCCCCCCCCCCCTGAGGAAACTGGCATTTCCACGTTTATTTAATGCTTTAATCAATTGATCCTACCGGGGAGTTGTTTTCAAGGTGAAGAACCGATGACTTGACGCCACTGTTTTTGTCTTAACATCTTTATTTTTGTCTGTTTTGTTCAGCTAGAGTACTTCATGATTCAGTGTCTGAAACACAAAGCTAAAGAGAGGCCGGAGAAGAGGCGAGGAAATAAAGTGAATGAGCTTCGTCCTCCTCACTTAGAACAACCAGGTCAGAGGAATAAAATGGCACATAATGAGTGATACAGCCTTTATTGTAACTGGCATGTATGTACGTCTTGTTTGCCTTCCAAAATCCTGAGAGTTTTTCTACGCTGTTGTGTTGTTTTAGTTTATTTAAACGGCTCTTTTCTCTGTGTTTAGTGAACATTTAGTGGACTGAGTGGATTCTTCTCTCTTGAGCTTACTTAGGCGTAAAAAGAGCTGAGCACAAAGGTTTTTATGTGGATCAATATTCTCTTCTGATCTGCAAAAAAAAGAAGCGAGACAAAAAAGCTAGGTAGACTACTTTTTCTTCAGAGACTTTGGAATCAATTTAAGACAACAACGAGGTTAAGTGGCTGGAGTTGAGAAGGCTCAGTGTGTCTTCAGGCTTATCTTTAACCAAATTATCCCAATGAAATTGGATGTTCGACAAAAGCATCTCTGTAATCTGTCCAGTGCACGGTGGGGTTAACTTTGACTTCTTTCTGATTTTGTTGCGTATCGCTAAGCATGTGCATGCATTCTGAATCTGCAACGGATCATTTTATTCATTATTTTTGCAGTATTTTAACTATTAAGTTGTCTTAATGAAATCAGCATTTCCATGATATTATCAGTTATCTATTTATCTGATTTAAAAAAGGACAATTTGCATTAGTCAACAATCAAAAGAATTTAAAACACTTGAATGAGACAAAAGGCTACCATGGTTACTAAAAAGCCTGTTATTAAATACTATAAATAACGTATAAAATTCCAGATTGGGTTTCTGAAACTATTGGACATAAATGACTTCAAAGAAATTGAAATTTAAACACAAAACTAAATTGAAACATCTTAATAAAAGATTTTTCCTAAAAAAAATGACTAAAATGATCGACCGATGATCAAAAAGTTGCCAAGTAATCATTGCCCAACGTCTACTCCCTTGCAGTGTTCCTGAAGACTTAATCAAGCTTCCTTTCAGCCAATCAGATTCTGCGAGCAACAAAAAAAGCAGGCTAATTATGAGGGGATAAATGACCATGCTGATCAAAAGAGGCTAAAACTCCCAGAATTACCCTCATTCATGCACACTGGGCAGCTTAGAGGGAGGAAGTTTCATTACTATAGAAAAGCTTCCAAGTAACGAGCCAAATCGGAGCATTTGACAGCTGCATTTCTGCCACTTCTTCTTATTCTTAAAGCTCGACTTTTTCTGAGACCGTGGGGCTGTCCCCACTAACCAAATAAAAGATGTCTGATTAAATCTGAAACCATCTGCCATTCTTCACTGTCAGATGTTGCTACAAACTGAGAGTTTTCTCTGTGTGAATATGAAATGACATCATTTGAAATAACTTTGCTGGAAGCACAGCTCCCGCCAAAATAGATCCAGTAGTATCATTTCATCAGAAAATAGTGCTGAATGATCTAATTCCTAGCAGTACTGGTTTTATCTCGCTTTGCCCGGCTGTGCTGCAGCTATTTATTTTTATTTTTTACCAAAATAAAGACACATGGAAATATTTAACTCGGACAAAGCTGTTAAACTGGTGTTAAATATTGATCTGACCACTTTGCTGCTGCTGTGTGTGTAAATCTGACGCAGTGACTGAAAGCTTAAAGTTCTGCCAAAAAATGGCAGCAAGTGCTGGTGGATTTATAGCCGCCTGTCGGACACCGCTTAACTCAACTTACGGGACGGTTTACATTAAATATGACATGCACTGATTCAGGAACGGCGCAGTTTTCATGGCTGAATCAGAGCAGCCATAAAAAAAAAACAAAAGGAGATGAGCTGCAAAGAATGGCAGTGTGTACTCAGCACAAATGGGATGATAATAGGAAGCCCTGCTTTAACCCTCCTGTTTGCTGCTTTTCACTTTTTATTATCTGACTTCATGAATTCATAAATCATAGGTTGTTGTTTTAGGCCAGCCTTCTAGTTATACACCAAAACCTACCCACTAATGGTTAACTTTGAGTGTCATCACTTAAAGGTTACATTAAGACACTGACAAATCCAGTCCAGTCCGGAAAGACCTGCCACTTTCAGCAGAGGAGCAGACCGAGCTCGCTTCCTTTCAGGACTTTCACTAAGTGCAAAGACAAACATATCTGGAAGCACTTTTTTGTCACTTGAACAACAGAAAAGGACACAGCATGACATCGGTTTCCCCCCATCCCTCTCTTTATTGGCTAAAAGACTTCACTGCACTATTGCTGTCACAATCACTTTGTCTGCATACACCCCATTTCTCTTAGACAAAACCTCAAGCCAAAAGAAGAAGGGATCAATAGTAGAAGTGGACAACATTATTGGTATTGCAACACTTCTGACTGGCTTTGAAAATAACACATTTGGCAGATTTTTCTTACTAAGCGAGAAGCTGAATTTCAACTGTGATTGTTCATTAAGAAGTCTTTCCTCTCCTTCCCTCCTGCAAGCTCGTCTTCCCCCCATCCGGGTGGAGGAGTCCAGCTTCTCCCAGGACATGCAGTGGCTGTTGGAGCGGGGCGTGCAGTTTGCCGATGTGGCTTTCTACGCGGGGGATTCTGGGAAAGAGCTGGGGTGGGCGCACGCGGCTGTACTCTGTGCCGTCAGCCCGTACTTCAGACAGCTGCTTCTGGGGCCTAAGACCAGGTAGGAGAAGTTGAGTTTGATTAACTACGTCACCAGCAGGAGCGCAGCTTGTGGAACTGTGAAGCTCTTTGTTCATCTCTGATCGGACAGGGAACGTCCACAGTCACGGTGCGTTTGCAGAGAGCGGGACGGAGGCCCCCATTCGCTGCTTTCCACTTGGGATGGGGCTATTATCGATGACATGCCACGACCAGAGGGACACGTGACGGGACGCCTCACTCGGCTTGTGGTGAAGGACCCCCTGCTGTGTATGTGCTTGTGGGAGACTCTCATGTTTATTTACAGAGGTAAACCCACCAGTCAGATGAAAGTGCCTTGTTGAATGAGTTGTTTTGTACCCTTTTTCAGATGTGTCTGGTTAACCTGTTAAAAGAACTGGTGCTCAGCTTTACAAGATACTGGCAATATTTAATAATAATGGATTTATATAGCACTTTTCTGCTGATGACACTCAAAGCGCTCACATTGAATCCATAATTCATTCCCTCCCCATTCATACACCGGAGGCAAGGTGGGTGAACTTACCGGAAACACAATGACAGGGATGAAGCACGACTAGAACCACCAACCTTCGGGTTACTGGACGACCTGCTCTACCACTTGAGCCCCAGAATGATCCAATTCGGAAAAATTTGAATTTTTCTTGATTAGTTCACTCATTGTTTTCCAGGGCGCAAGATACTTTGGTATCCATTTACAATAAGGAACACAGTTCTAAAGGAAAAAATACAGAATGAATGAGGAATAACCTGATACTTGTTGCTTTCCATCATACTGTATGTACTTCCATAACTCTTACTTGAGGACAAAACTATATTTAATGATTGTTTACTATAGCATGCTAGGAGATACTAGTCCTGGGACGATATGCTTTCCTCCCGATTCGATTCTTTTACGATTATTTGGGTGCTGATTCGATTTAAATTGCGATTCTTGCGATTCTTCAATATTGCAGATTTTTGTGCTTTTTTTTAACCCCGGAACATGTGAAAAAATTTAATCAGGAACCATATTCCCCCCCAAAAAAACTACAGATCACAGGTGAGTCAGTTTTTAAGATTTATTCAGCAGGATTGACACATTTAAATTTGTAAAACACAACACAACAGCCAGACCATCATTCTGCTTGATTTAATGCCTGACAAGACAAATAAAACAAATTTTTTAAAAAATTTAATAAAAAAAAAAAAAATCGATTTAAAAATCGTGAGACAAAAAATTGCGATATTTATGCGAAACAATTTCTTTCTCCCACCCCTAGGAGGTAATATATTGGAAAGATTAGCTCTGAGCCCATAATTATCCACATATCAATAAAAGCTGCTGATTAGTTCATATCTATATCAGCAGCTTGAAATGCTAACGATATTCCTTAATAAGGTTACTTTCTGTTCTTGTGTCTACTCAAATAAACATTGTTGTAAAGATGATGAATGACTGAGAAGCTGCTCAGTGTTGTGGGCTGTCCAGCTCTGGTCCCCAACGGCCACAATCCTGCATGTTTTCCATGTTCCCCTGCTCCAACACACTTGAATCAAATCAATGTGTTATTGTGCAGAACTTCATAGGCTGTTGGATCCATTTCATTTGAGTCAGGCGTGTTGGAGCAGGGACACATTGGAAATCTGCAGGACAATGGCCCCTCGAGGACCGACTTTGGACACCCCTGACCTAGAGCAACATTTTAGAAATCAGAGACTGATGAACTGAAATTTACCTGTAAGCTAGCGTACAGTAAATATTCTTCTTTAATGTCAGGGATAAGTGTTAGAGAAGTAATATTGTCAGTAAACACGAAGGTGTACATGTCCCTTGTTTGAAAATGTTACTTATACAGTCAACAAATTCATGAAAGAAATCGTGTCGTCATGCCAACACCTTCGACAGGTGGAGCTTTCAGCTAAATAAATGCTAAACATCAGTATTCAGAAACATGCTCCCAACCGACGTTGAACAGGTGTCATTTTTGTTCCATGTTTTAGCTCCTGCTAATAGCATACTAACACAAGCTGAGGCCGATGCAATTTGATTTGCATAGAATATCATTTTGACCTGATGATGGAAGGATAGGAAATCCTATCGTTGAGATAATCGATGTCTGTTTAAGGCTTCATGACAGTCCTTCGAGTCTCTCAGTCAGATATGAAGTGGTGGAACGATCCATATCGCCTTCCCTGGGGTCTTGTTATTAGCGCGGCTAAAATCTATTAATCTACTGAATGTTATTGCTCTGCATATTTATATTGATATAAGACTTGAATCCTTTTGGGCCAATATGGTCATTGAAAAATAAGTATACTGTTCCTCTAGTGAAGAGTGGAACATGACGGCAGGGAGGTGAGTTATTCAGTAGTGACTTCTAATGAACGCAGCTAAATTACTCGTGTACTAAAAGCTGGACCAACATAAATTGCAACAACAGAGCTGCAACACGGAAGAGCTTGCCATCATCTGATTAAAACCTTGTGATTGCTCCAAGATGGAGTTGCTCAAACTGACATTCTGGCGGAAGGATTAGATCCGCAGGAAGTGCCAATCTCAGAAAATTAGAAAGGACAGAAAGCATCTCATCTCACCAACATGCACTGGAGAGGGTTTGGTTGTTGGACTCCAACAGGGAAGAAACATGTTATTTTGTTTAGTACTGCATTCATAATATAGTTCAATGACATGCCTAGTAATTGCAGTACTTTTTTGATATTTTGTTAATATTAACGTCTTGTGCACATTGTTTGAATACATCCAACAAAGCCAGATTGAGATTCACGAGAAGGTGAGAGCAGTTAGCCCTTTTCTAATAATTTAGATGTGATGATGAATGCCCCCTTGGCAGCAGAAGGTGGTCAGCCTCCCATTGGTTCTCATCCAATGCTCCATTACGCTGAGGAACAGAAATCAGTCAAATAGAAAGTGCTTGATAATAAACAACTGTAGTATTTTAATCTGGGACCTGATCGTTCATTTTGGGATGGTGTGATCTCGCTCTGCTTTTTAACTTGTGTTTGCGCTCGGCTTCCTCGGGTCCACTTGTGTTGCCTTTTCTCTCTTTCCCCCGGCTCAGTTCTGTTTTATCATTATGGAAATCAAAAAGGAAAGATTGGCACACCGAAGCAGGTCTTTTCAAGGCTAATGGGATTAGTTGACAGAGTCGGACTCTAAAACAGGTCCTCACTTACATCGAGAATGTATTAATTCTGTGGAGAATTAACAGACTTGGAATATTAGCTTAACCAAAAACACAGGTGTGTGCAGGCATCAAGCTAATACCGTTAATGGTCTCCAGTCACGTATGAAGCTTAGTTTAACAGGTATGTGATGTCCTCTTCTCAGGCTGCAGCTTAGCGTCTGCAGAGCCGTGCTTGTCGTACATTAGATCAGAGCTCCCTTGCATGCCAGCACTTCATCACAGGGGCTACATGTTGTGCACGAATCCTCATGGCAAAAAAAGCTTTTCTAGCATCTGATTCATGGCTGCTTGTTAACATGTATGAGAGCGGCGCTGATGCTCTGAAACATTAATACAAGATGTGGACGCACAAATGCATAAGCTGGTGGAGGGTGAGCAGAGAGGGGAGGAAGATTACAGGGGGAGACTGATCCTGTGTGAGTGACTGTATGAATAAGAATAAGAGAGCCAACGGTTGAAATATGGGGGGAGCAGTGCGTGTGTGTGTGTTTCCATGCACACATATACAGTACCTCGTGTCAGTGTGTGTGTGTGTGTGTGTGTGTGTTTCAGGAAGAAAGGAAAGTACTGTGTAGGGTGAAAATCGAAGGTGGCAGGATGTGAGGATGAGATGAGAGGGAGAGTGTTGGAGGAGGAGAGAGCAAGGTGCTCCTTTCCTGCAATTGTGTAAGAAAATGTGCTAGTAACAAGCTGGGCATTACAGTATGCGGTTAGTGTGTGTGTGTGGTTTGGTGAGAATAGGGGAAATATGAGTGCACATGCTGAGTGGAATGAGAATGTCACGTTCCCATGAACCCCCGCAGGCAGGCAATGTTAAGTCGTGTGAAAATGACTAAAGTTAACCTTCAACACAGAGGGTCCGATTGCACGTAGGAAGGATCAGACATCATATACACTACATTACATGTGTGTGTTTATATGGAATTGGCTTGAGTTTAAAGGACGCCCTCTTTGCCCACAGAAACATTCTGCACACGATGAGCAAATATCTGATGTTCAACAAATTGTACATTTAAAAAAAAAAAAAAAAGAAGCTTCAGCTGTAGCTCATTTTTCCACTACTTTGTATTTTTAGTGAACACCCATGGTATTATTCCACGCTCTGTGTTTTTGTCACTTGACTGTGTGAGGACAGTCAGAGAGGCCATGACTTTAGTTGTGTGATGTTAACTCTCTGAGACTCTGTCTCCTTTTGTAATCTACTGCTGAATCATTGAAATTGTCATTTGGTGGCAATTTTGTGCATGTACGTATTCTGCACACATCGTACATGTGTGTGGCTCATAAATCAATGTGTGCGCACGCGTGTGTGTGTGTGTGTTATCACTGAGGTTTCACGCAGGAGGCTTGTTTGTTTTTGCTTGTGACTTTACAAAACTGTTGGAATAAAGTGAGCATTGGGTGTCCTTGCAACAGTATTTGTCACAACAGGCTAACCCATTTGCTTGATTTGGCTTATGTTTGAGCACATTTTCCAATCAATAATGAAACATGAGCACAGTTAAGGGAAATTTCTCGGAAACTCGCTCTAATCTGCACAAAAAACAACATTTTTTGTGTCTGTTTGTGAAATTCTGCAGCACTGACTCTTATTTGTGAGATGCAGAAATGATCTAAGCACTTTGCAGCTTTTTCTTCCTCTCTTGTTTACTCTATAAAGTCAATTTGTCTAGTTTCAATTCCATCCGCTCGTTGGTGTCTGGCTGCATCGTGCATCAGCACTGCGACTCCAGAGCTAATCTCTCACCCTGCTTTTAAGGATTCTGTGCCATGCTGTGTCGTTACCCTGTACTGTATATTGAGGTAATCCCTCTTTCAGCACAAATACCTCCATTATAGCTAATGATGAGCTAAATCCTACCCAATCGAGCTTCCTTCTTTCCTCAACAGTCTGCTAATGTCCCAGAGAGACAGAGTGTATCAGTCACATCAAGCCGCGAGGATGTGCAGGGTTTGTGAAGGAGTACAACACTGAACAAAGGTGTAGTTGTTTTTCCCAGATGTTGCACTAATACAGAATGAATTTACTGTTCCAGTGGCTTGAGTTTGCTCGGTGATATAATCCTAGATGTAATGCATTGCCATAGAATTATGTTCAAGCATTTGTGATTCCTGCATGCTGACTCATAATAACTTTGATGATGTTTTCATTTGTATATTAGTTAAATGCTTCAGTGGCCATTATAATGCCTCACCTTTTGTTCTTTTTACTGCTTTATTACCAAAATCCATCATCAAGTCATAAAGTCATTACCAAATAGCTTTAAATATACTGGAATATACACTACCTGGCTAAAAACTAAGTTGCCACCTGGATTTAACAAAGCAAATAGGTACAAGCCTCCTACTGGATAATCTACTGCATGGGCGATTATCTTCCAGGGGCAACAACTCAACTCAACTTTATTTATAAAACCCTTTAAAACAACCACAGCTGAAACAAAGTGCTGTAAATAAATAAACAAAGCAAGTTATTTAACCCCAACTGATGCAATGAGTGATACAATGCTTCTTATTTCTTAAACAACCATGTGGAAAGACACATCCCGTGGTCGTGGAAACGATGTTAGTCTGACCCTTCTTAGTCTTTAAGAAAGGTCAGATTATTGGGAACAAGCAGAGAAAAACATCTAAGAAGATGCAAAAACTACTAAAACTGGGTTAAGAACTGTCCAAGACATTAAAAACTGGAGGGATTAGTGGGGAACCATCGTCTTCCAGGAAGAAATGTGATCGGAAAAATATCCTGAAGGATGGTGATTGTGATCACTTAAACGTTTGCTGAAATCAAATGGAAGAAAAACAACAGTAGAGCTCAGGGATACGTTTAATAGTGAAAGTAAGAACATTTCCATATGAACAATGTGAAGAGAACCCAAGAGACTGAACAGCTGTGTAGCCAGAAGAAAACCACTAATCAGTGAGGCTAACCAGAGAAAAAAGGCTTCAGGTCATGTGGTCTGATGGATACAGATTGACCCTGTCCCAGAGTGATGGGAGCATCAGGGTAAGAAGAGAGGCAGATGAAGTGATGCAGCCATCATACTTAGTGCCTACTGTAAAAGCCTGTGGGGGCCGTCTATGATGTGGGGCTGCTGCACTTGTTCAGGTCTAGGTTCAGCAACATGATGTCCCCACAGAATGAAGTCAGCTGACTACCTGAATATAGTGAATGAGGATGTTATTCCATATTCCAAGATGACAACACCAGGATTCATGGGGCTCAGATTGTGAAAGAGTAGTTCAGGGAGCATGAGACATCATTTCCACCACAGAGTCCAGACTTGAACCCCATGGAGAATCTTTGGGATGTGCTGGAGGTCAGACTCTTCCATCATTAATACAAGATCTTGAGGAAAAATTAACACAACACTGGATGGAAATAAACCTTGTGACATTGCAGAAGCTTCTTGAAACAATGCCACAGAAAATGCTGCTGGAATTAGAGCTAAAGGAGATCCAACGAAATATTAGAGTGGGTTTTTTTGGCCAGGCAGAGGATGTTAACATATAGAATGAATTAAAGTAATAGGCAAACATGAGCATGGCAGTCATTGTTAGCATTCAGATTTTGAACATTTAGCTTATAGCATCACCCTGCAGTACAACCTAACAGCTGACATTATATAGATAAAGCATAGTGTCACAAAAGAGTTGATAAATGTTGTTTTGTCATCTTTAGTTCATACTTTTCATTATGAAAAAGAACTGAAGAGCAGATGCTTCATGTATAGATTAAAAAAAGTTTGGCCACCCCAAATAATAAATCTTCATTGTTGCACTGAGGATTTAGCATGAAGTCAAAGATGACTCTCTTCTGATTTTCATTTGAGATTTTCACAACTGTGGATTAAATGAACAACGTGGAACTAATCCTTTCCCAGTATTTAAAAGAAAAGAAAAGCTTGGTCCTTAGAATACCAAGACAAATCATCATCTTACATCCATGTGACTCTACATCCCTTCCAAAGAGGTTTTCTGCCCTCTTCAACCCTGCGGTTAAACCAATCAATTTCCTTCATCAGCCTTGATTTCAAGCAGGATTTGTTTTTAATCTAAACAGTGTGATCATCCCACAGAGTCAATTCTTAGAAACACATCCTTTGACAAGAATGACAGCTTCTAAACACTTTTTTGTAGCTAGTGAAGACTGGAGAGATTCTTGACCTGTCTGGCATCGCTCCTGATTTATTAAAAGATTTGCATTCACAAGACACAAAACCTTCAGCTTGTGTCCTATGAAGTAGCTCATTGTTGAGTTTAAGCTGTGTTAATACTCACTATCTTTTCATTAGAGCCATCCTTTTTTTCATTTTCAAGAGTTTGTGTGGCTTGTTTGGGGAATATTTCTGAACTTTCTACTATAAAATGTTCCCTATAGGGCTGCAAACATCTGTGCCTTTTTTTTCAAAACCCACCTTTACTCAGTGAAACCAAAAAATCATGATTTAACCTCATTAATTTGCAAGACTCCCCCCCCCCCCCCCACATGGCATCAGATTTTATTTAGATGCTTGTTTGCAAACTTTTACCACTAAATTATGTGTTGAGGACACAGAAAAGGTTTTACCCTGACAGCTCTCCCATGGAGGTGAGATTTGTGCAGGTATGGCCGCACAGTAGAACAATGAACCACCGCTCCAGAGTCGGATAAATCTTCCTTTAAGTCTTTTGCAGTCTGACAGGAGGATTTATTTGCCTTTCTAGCATTCCTACCAGCAGCTCTCTCTGCAACTTTTTGTATTCTTCCACATCTCTACTTCGCTGTTGACTTCCATTTCTTATTTACATTAAAAATAGAGGAAATGACAATGAGAAAAAAATATTGCTATCTCCCTTCTGGCTTCTGCTGTTCTGAGCATTAATTATTTTGATTTTCGAAGTGCTGCATAGAGGAGACCAGAGCAGCTAAACATCATGGTTAGGAGTCAAAACTATTTGTAAAGCCATTTCTTTCTGAAGAATTATACAAATTAAAATAAATTCATTTTGAAAGGTGTTTTGGGGTGCTATAAAACAAGTATAACAAGTATATATACCTTCCTCATGATCCTTTAAGAGTATTTCATCTGTAATTTTGTGGAAATCTGGTCAACTTTTACATTATGATGAACTGGAACTGTAAATAAAAATCTGAAATGAACATTAAGTAGACTTAACAGCCCTTAACTCGGCACAACTATTATGGTAATTGTATTTCATTAAAGCCTTTTATGCAATATTTCCAACATTTGTGAAATCTGAACTGGGTGCACCCCCCATAGCCAGCAAAGATTATGTAAACAGGAGCATTTTAGAAAAACTCAACTTTTAACAAAAGCAGACGGCGGGTGTTGAGTGTAAGGTGTGTGGGTGGTCAGAGCACAGTGCCAGCCACTGGAGAAAATAGTTTGCTTGTTTTTTTGTTTTTTTTTTAAACTGTACTGATGTGGACTCATTGAACCAGTGTGACTCTGGATGTTTTGTAGGAGCATGGGAGTGGGAGCACCTCCAGGAGGCCCTGGAAGAAAAGCTGAAGAATTCGCTGGCTGTTTCTCAGCTTCTGGAGCGCATACGAACCCTCATTGGCAGAGACAGGGTGAGGTCTATAAAAAAATCACTTGGTTTCACTTTCTTTAACACTCCTACACGCCATATAAATAACACAGAAGAACAATATTTTCTATGGTGCGTACCATGTGGGAATGCAGCCCTCTTTAGCAGAAGTTAAATACCTAAGCAATTAATTTAATTTATGCTTTTGTACCCTAATGATAATGTGACAGTAATAAGCATATTTACATAATTAGTGCGTGTAATCACCTCTAAGATAGTATGAGAATTAGCACAAAATAAACAAGAGTTTTTCCCCCAAGGAGAAAAATCACAACACAGCAGCCGTGAACACAAAAAGTTGCTGTTTTGTCTATATTTAGAAAGCATGAGGTAGCTCCGTAGAAAAACACAACAGAGAAGGATCAGGAGATATGACATGGCCTCGTCTGACAGGCCTTTTGGCACCACATATGCTCTACCAACCCAACAGGATAGAACTAGGTCTTCTACCTGAGGCGGTGAGCTGACGCACAGAGATGGAATGGCCACTTTAATGTGATGAGACACCATAATGTTCTGTCACGATTTGATCTGTTTCTCTGCAAACACCTCCAGGTCATCTGACTCTGTGAAACTGGTTGCATTTAACTCTCGATGAGCTTCATACGGATTTTAAAAAATCAAAGCCCATCGTTTTTGCTTTGTCTCCTGTGAGTACTCGTCTCTCTGCTGCAGACCAGTGTGAGAATGGGACATGTTTGTGCTTCAGTGGACTAACAAAGGTCGTGCAATGGTAATGAGATGCTTTACAACGCTCGTTTGTAGATGTAACAAAACCGTGTGTGCAAAAGCGTGGCATAAAAAAACTCCCACAAGACTGTCAGCCTTTCATATCCTTCCTGTTTAATTATTACAGTGAATGTCGTTTTTCTTTTGTTATGCTTTCATGAAAAACTTCAAATGAGCATTGATGTTTTGATATTAGCTGGTTTGGACAAGCGTCTGGTTCCCACTCTGTTCTCCGTGTTGCCAGCTCCAGTCATGTTGCTCTTGGCATTGCATTTCGAGTGTGTTTGGGTAGCGCTAAACAAGACTGGCAGAGGGGGCCATCTGTATTCCAGGGAAGACCCGTGATGGATGTTCAGAATGGCAATTTTTCTGTTAACGAGTACCTGACGTGCAGCAGAGGAATGCTAACTCTGTGTCTGATTCTTTTGGCTTCCTCTCCATTTTTCTGCGTGAGCGCAGGGCTCCAGAGACACACCAAGTGCACGGGCAGCTCAGCTGGGCCCCCAGACTCTCGTCAACCTCTTCAATTCTCCTCTTTACTCTGATGTCATCTTCATGGTGCAAGGTAGGATCAGGCTGATCATTTAAACGTACGCACATTTTCAAATGCACGCGCAAGTCTCGCACGGCAGAGGAGGGTCACATTTTATCACCCGTGATTGAATTATGATCCAAGTCGCCCGGCCTGGTCATCCTAAACAAGATGAAACGGTCTGAGCGATGTGATCTATTCATGTTTCATCTTGATAAAAGCTCCTCTTTTTTATTAAACTGGAAAAAAATAACCTAAAAAAAAAAGAAAAAGCCCCATAAAAAAAAAAAAGGACAAAGCAATGAGCTTTTCCTGTATGTGCGCCTCTGAGCTGAGAGTTCAACTTTTAGAGGTCACAGAGTAAATTTATCAGGGAATATTTTTTGAAAAAAGTTCATTTCTGTTTGTTTTTTTTATGCTAATTTGCTTGAATACTGAACAGAAGGTTGTCACTGACAATGACTGTGATTATGCCGGGTCTTGTGGTCGGCTTCCCATGTCTGTTGTTTCCTGTTAAACTGCACATTATGCCTGATCATCACTTGAACTGAGTGGACTCTTCTGTTATGAAGCAAAAACACATTAATGAGATGAGGATCAGCTGATTTTTTGCAGCTCGTCCTGATGAATTTTGATCCCACTTACCATCTTTTAATATTAAATACATTCCATGTAAACTGTTTGTTTGTACTATCAAGTCTCTCTTTTGGGATTTTTTTCAAGTGTTGGTCTTAAATTTTAAACCAAATTGCTCATGATCACGTGTGTGTGATTTTAGGTAGTGTATTGCCTGCACACCGGGCCGTGCTGGTGGCTCGTTGTGATGTGATGGCAGCCATGTTCAGTGGGAAGTATGCAGAAGCCCGGAGCAGAGTGGTTCCCATCCACGGCGTGTCCTCGGATACCTTCCTGTCCTTCCTGGAGTACCTCTACACTGACTCCTGCTGTCCTGGTGAGTTTACTGCAAACAACCCAGAGGCGTACTTGCAGGCACTTAAAGCGGCTTATCCAAACTGATGGAAACTAAGACAAAAGTCGCTTTCCATGCTGTGCACCGGATCCTTATTTTCACTTTAAAGTTATGTGAAAATGAGCACTGATAACAATACACTAAGCTGCACTCAGAGATGTGCATCAGCGTTTTCCTCTGGTCTTCAGCAACAAAACAAAAACGCAGCCCATCTGTGTGACTGCAACATGCTGCCAGCGTCACTCTCAAGAGGCACTCATGGACCAGAAGCTTGAACTGAAATCAGATTTAGCGGGCACAAAATCAACTCACGGCATCGCTGCTTTAGCTGGTGCCAAGTCACAACCCCACTCATGTTGTTGTCGTCGTTTTCTTCTGTCACTCTCTGCCACACAGATAATACTAGAGTACATTACATGCACAGAGCTTCACCACAACCTTATATTTGCATTAAGCAGAATTAACGCCACGCTAAGTATTTCATCTTTGTCCCTGACTAGAGAGCGGTCTGATCATGTTGGTCAACTCTTTGCTTTACAGGTTAGTCAGCAACACAGGATGAGCTGCAGTGTCATTTTTTTATGTGCGTTTTAGAGTTTTTCTGTCCCCTAGTGGCGTGAGTTTGCTAAATACTGTTTGAATAAAGAGCTTAGGCAGCTGCATCTGAAGCCGCAGCAGTTTTTTGTGTTTGTGTGTTTAAATAGAAACAAGAGACACACCGTTCCAACTGTTGTGCCTCTTACAATCACGGCTTCAACTGCAGATTATTACAGGTTCAAAAAGAGCCAAACTTCTGCATCAGGCTCATTAATTATGAATATTGAGTTGCAGACTGAGTTAGGAAGATTGCGTAACAAAGCTTCTGAAAAGAAAAATCTCCTCTCAATAACCGTGTCCCAGCAGCTGATGATCCCATTTCTTTGTCGCAGGAAATCTTATAATGGAAAAAAATAATGAAAAACCCAACAACAACAACAAAAAAAAATCCTTAAGATCCAGCTTAGTTACAGCTGGGATAAGTATCTCTTTTTTTTCCCAGAGATAACAGCTTGACAACAGGAAATTAAAGCCGTGAAGCAGCTTTGGAGGCTGTAGCTATTCTTCTGTTATGCAAGAGGGTCTGCACTCAAGGTCAAAACAAGGTAACTCCATGAGCATCAGTGACGAAGGGTGTGAAATCACAGCAGGAGGGCTATCAGAGCATTTCATCCAGATAATGTGCCCTGTACATATGACAGAAGACACCCTGAATGCACATTTGAGTAATTGCGCAGTGGGATAGAATAAAGCTTCTGTGTTCCCGCTGCTTAGCTGACGGTGCAGCAAGCCCGTCTGAGGCACACAGGAAGAGTCAGAGTGTATCTGAAGACATGAAGGATGATGAAGGTGGTGGATGACATGAATGGCAGGAATCCGGATCTTTGATTTGACAGCTAACATCATGCAATGGGATTGATAGTTTTTCTTTGAATGATGTTGCATGTCTGGATGCGAGTTGACAGCACAGGAGGTACCGTCTGAGCTGACGCTTCAGCCTCTTTGATCAGAACACTGGAGGGTTTCCATTAAATGTGAAGGACAGTGAGTTGCTGCATGAAACAGTGACAATATAATAAAATGGTATAAAAACACAATGTTTGTATTTTAGGTACAAACTGCAAACAACCCAATGTTGTGCGCCACCTAGATTTGAATTTATCCTTTCGCTTGGAAAGCATCTTAACTTTGTTTGTTTGACTCTGTGCCTTGGAGTTCCTTAAGAATCTCTTGTGAATTTGTGAGCAGTGGACTGATATGACATTGCTTTTACGCTTTGTGCTCAATTTCCACACGGCTCTATTCTCATTTGGTTTTCTTGGACCACTAATTAAAAAAAAAAGACATTTAAAGCTACATTTCTAAACCCTTAATTTCCTCCATAGTTCACAGCTTAAGCTTTACTTGAATCTATTCTGTAATATGTTATAATACGTAATGTTTTCACGCTGTAACGGAGTGAAATCGGCGATGCAGTACATCACAGTGCCGTGTGTGTCTCTGTGTCCAGCCAGTGTGCTGCAGGCCATGGCTGTGCTGGTTTGTGCCGAGATGTACCAGGTGAAACGACTGCAGCATCTATGCGAGGTGTGCGTGTGCGCTTACCTTCAGAGCATGCCCAGTAGAGAGCTGGCATCGACGGGTATCAGCGTGGTTCGACTTCTCCGCAGAGCAAAGGTCAGTGCTACCACTGAGCATGTGCGGGTTCAAAGGGTCAAAGAACAAACCGAGTGAGGACAGAATGGGTGTGCAGCTTGACTTTATAAAGCTACGACTGCCTAATTATGATAGAAACACTTAACATATGTAAAGACTTCTTTGTTCTAGCGGCTTGTATCTGCAGATACTTATGATGGTGTTTAGATGAGCGTAAAGATTATTTACTCATAGCTTCCATCTCTCTCTGAATTCCCAGTGCCACAATGCAGAGCAGCTCTACGTCTGGCTCCTCCACTTCATCGCCAACAATTACCTGATCTTCAGTCATAAACCCGACTTCCTGGAGCTCTCAGGTTAGTGACCTTTCAAACAAATACCTCATTTTAAAACAACTTTACAGTTATAGTCTTGTATAGAAAAAGTAAAGAGAAGTATAGAAAATTACACTGTACAAACATAATAGTGTTATAAAATGGCTGAAAGCAGGATGTCCATCGGTTAGTTGTGGATTAAAATGCAAATGCTTGCATACAGCTGGAGTGAGTAATCAAGCATGCAGTATCACTTAAAGCCAAATGATTCAGAACTGCATCACCTCTTAATATCAATTCTAAGTTGTCATGTATTTGCTCTCGTGAACAATCAAAAACAAGACCACACCAAAAAATCCTGGCCCCAAAGTGACTAAAAACCTGATTACTGGAACATTTCCCTCTTTCCTGTTAGCCTTCGTTTTAGACCTCTTGGCTGTTTATCTGCCGTGTGGGTCTCCATGAAAACAAACTGGCTGAGGAACTGACAGTTCTGCCTGCGAGACTTCACAACAACTACAAACATTTAGCTCTGAAATATGGACGGTCAGATTTAGATGGTCGGGAGAAATTTATCGCACTTTGATGGGCGTTTCTGATAAATTCTCCCTTGGAGCGAGTGTGAATGGTTGTTTGTCTTTGTGTTAGCCTGATGATGGACGGGCGGGCGACCGGTCCTGGGTGTACCCCGCCTATCACCTAATAGGTGCTGGAATAAGTTCCAGCTCCCCCCCTGTGACCCTGCACTGGAATAAATAGATATAGATGGATGGAAGGAGTTTAGCATGTTTGATGTGGACATACCCAGGACCAACAGACGGAGGTTGTTGTGATAATGAAGAGCAAAAGATGTTGTCTGATGTCATTCATGCATAGCATCATGAATGCTTGTGGATAGAATGCTGTAGTCAATACTGGCTGACAGGAGGACTCCCAGTGTCATGTGGTTTAGCTGGTGAGGGATCTCCAGTATGGTAACAAAGCTGCCAACATTACATAACTTTATAAAGAAGAAAAGAGCTTTGACCTGACGAGAATGGTGCTGGACAGTTTTGGAGTATGAAGTGTGCTGCATTGCATGCTGGGACCAGAGCTCCATCTTTTAAGAATTGCTCTCCTCTTTCATCTGCAATACAATTATTTTGGCCTGCTTAGTTTTTGTTTTTGGCTAAAAACAGACAAATCTTGGAGGGAAGAGATGGAGAAATCTGCTAATTAACAAGCAAGCATTGATCCTAAATCTGACCCTCTTTAATAATACTTAACTTGTATTTTATAGATTCATATGTAGTAGGCTTTATAAATCACTATATTGATTTAAAAAAAGAAAAATTCAATCTTTAAACTCGTTATAAACAAGTTTTTTAACCTCCAGTGGGGAATGCAACTGTGTTTAGCTTTTGGTTTAGAAGAATAGAAATGTATTAAGAAGTTTATCATCCAGTTTGAGCTTAAAATATGATCCTGAAGTTAGAATTCAGGGTCTAACAGATCCAGAATCATGAGGTGAACTTGTCATTCCCTGTAGAGAAAGGCTAAACAACCTCTCCAGCAAAGCAGCGTTGGAAAAAAAAAAAAGTCTCTGAAGCATGGCTTAACTTTTTCCCAGACTTTCCACACAGAAGGCACCGAGTTCATCAACAAAACCTAAGTAACACAGTTACAGCAAGGCGATGAGTCTGGAGCCATTTCACATCCCAGTAATCCTGCTCAGGGTCTATCTGGTCTTCTATGTTATTCTGGAGAATATAAAGAAACTTATATTTTCATGAGATAAGTTTTGGTTATTAAACACGCTTCTTGACACATTGGTAAACCCTTGTCTTTTAGGCCATATTACCATGCAGCATAATATGCCAGTATTTATGGTTTACACTGCAGCTTTAGAGCAATGTCTGTTTCTCGTTTTGTCTTTTGCATTTAAGAAGAGACAAAAAAAAACAAAGACAGGCTAATTGCAAAGATTAACATCAACATTTTGGAGCAGAAGCACATTTTATTGTCATCATTGGCCACAGGGACACATAAACAAGACTTATCTAAGCATGTTGGACGGGAACTGACGGGCAAAAGCAAAGATCAGAGGAAGGAAACGGCAAATAACCGATCATCTCTGATCTTCATCTGCTTGTTAGTGGAAACAAATTCTTCGATATTTAATCCTTTTAGGATGTGTTTGATAGCAGCAAGCCAGGCAGTTACTACCGTTTATGTATGCGCGAGTATGTGCCCAGTACAGTAAATCTCACTGTAACTGTTTTTATTAGCGTAGCATCATAATGTCAGATCTGCAATAGATTAGAGTTATACGTCTGTGTGTGTGTGTGTGTGTGTTCCAGAGGAGGAGCGCGAGCAGGTGGAGAGGCTACGTTGGCCGTCCAGGGGATACCTGCAGGAGCTCAGCGAGTACCAGCAGCGTCGGCGCAAACTCCGCAAGTCCCGCTGCATAGTCATGTGACCACATCTGGAACGCCAAAACCCTGTGGAAAGGGGGATGGGACAGAGGAGGGAATCCAAAGAGAAAATAATTAGAAAGAGGGGGAGAGGATGGTGGTTAATACGGGGAGAATTCTGCTGGATTAAGGCTCGATTCTGAAGGACATTGTTGCAAAGGGGGGGAAAAAATAAAAATAAATCAAAGACGAATCAAGTTGTCAAGCAGCTGAGCAACTGCAACACGCCTCTCCCCCTCCACCCTCCACTCTCCAGAGGAAGGACTCTTTGCATAAGGACTATTTCACCATGGGCAATACATAATGATCCATCCTTAAAAGCCGATCTGGTTTTAAAAACGACCGCCTGGCCTCTGACCGGAGGCTCTGTGATAGATTAAATTTTCTACTGGCTGATGCTGACGATGAACAGTGACACAAACTGGCTTCATTGTGAGTATAAATAATACATGAGATACCCAGATGTTTGTTGGGGAAAACAAACAGGCCTCGTGTGCAGATTAATGGGCTAACGTAACTTCAGGTTGAACAAGCGGGGAGAAATATCCTGGATGTTCTGCACAGGACGGCCGCGTCACACATTAAACTCATGATGGCATCTTGATGCATTTCTATCCTGTTGAAGCTGAAGATTGTGAACATGTGCACACCCAGCGTTTCTAAAGCTGAAACCACTCTTTTTTTTTTACGTGTCAGAGGCTAAATCAGCATTTCAAATGGCGTAGTCGGATAAAACAACGGCTAACGTTGCTGGTAGCACAGGCATACCGAGTCCCATCTGTAAAATATCTGAAAATCTGTTTGGCTTATGAGCAGGACCAATTTCATTACAATTCTTTTATTAGATTCCTTCACATCTATCACTCAATATCGGTGAGTGTCTCAGAGACAAATGGATTTTATTCTCTTCCCAGATGGAATATATTTTTGATCGTAGTCCGAGTCCAATGAGGCCATTTCATTTTCATCGAAAAAGATGGCTTGAAATGAAATCCTCACATTTAAATACACTTAGCTTCCATTACAATCAAGTGCTCGGTGCATCAAATCCAGAACCAGAACTTATACAGTATATCATTTTCATTTAAAACCTGCAGAGCTTGAGTTGTAGAACTTTTTTTTAATGAGTTTAAAGTCAATAACTATATTGAAATGAGTGTCTGGAATAATGCATAATAAAGATCTGTAAGTCAGAAACAGGTAGAAGCCTTTAGTAGCATACACAGAGGTGGAAAGAGGAAACACATTGTGAAGATATGTGTTACTCAAAACCTTACTGCCTCTACACACAATGTTTATTTTGCCCTTTTTTTGGCTCTATTGTTTTTAATCATAATGATATTATGATTTCTGGTGCTGCAATTATTTTTGTAACATGTGTGGACATTTTTTTAAAACACGAGGAGTAAAGACAACAGGGTTGCACTGAGTTACAGTCTAATGTTTCACTGGTATTTATCAAGAAGTTGTAAGAAAATCTTCATTTAAAGCAACTAAATGAAATCAGTATTAACTTTTTCACCCAATTGTTTTTCTATGGATTGTAAATAATAGTCTATAAAAGTCAACGAAGCATATTAAATATCATTTGTATCCCGTTCTAGCAGTATTTGAGCAGAACTGTGATAGAAAGGTCTGCACATAATATCCATCGAGCAACCAATGTAAGGTTTTGACAGCGTGCAGGTGATAACAGTCGGTATCTGGAAGCAGTTGGTATGCATTTAACCTGCAGGTGTTAGAACAACTGTTATCAAAGTTTATCTGATTAGAAAGATGAATCCAAATCCACTGATGGGATCAATAAAAAGCAGGTGAAACTCTGGACTGTGACATAAAGCGTGCCCCAGTGCTGCATCTAAATCCAGTGTGTGGAGACGCCCGTGAGGCTCCACTGGTCAGATCTGTACAGAATGTAGATACCATGGCGTCTGACTTTAAATAAAGACATGTTTTAGAATTAACATACTAGTGATGTTTGGATGTTATTCGTTGCAGTTATTCCTTTACTATTTGATTTATAATGCTCATTTCTGCACACAAAGGGTCCATTTCTTACATATGTGAAGGTAAAGAGTCTGTGCAGCGTCCTGTACCTGGAAGTTCTGGCGAAGGTCACTGCAGGGCCCCAATGTGCTGCAGCATACCCTCAAGTTTGCCATTCTTATCCAGTTCTGCCACATCACTGCCGCCTCCGATGCACTCCTCACCGATGAACACCCGTGGGACCTGCAAGAAAACGGGGATGAAACTAGTAGATACACTAACTTAATGCACTTATAAATACTGCAAGGCAAAGCGATTCAAGTGCAACTATTTCCCCGTGTTTGGGCTTCTTGTGCTTTGAAGACAGGATGTACACACCTGTAGTATCTTACTCATGCACACTTCTACATTTGGACCAGCTGTGGTCAACTTATTAGTTACACTCCCTGTCCAATGTGGAACCTGGACTGGGCTTGTCCTGCAGCAGGATGAATCAGCCATGACTATGTAAAGCAAAAGGGTTCAGCGCCACTCCTTGATCAGGGTGGGGTCCTCATGCAGAGTAACGAAACACC
Source organism: Atherinosoma microstoma (assembly GCA_037177055.1). Taxonomy (NCBI): domain Eukaryota; kingdom Metazoa; phylum Chordata; class Actinopteri; order Atheriniformes; family Atherinidae; genus Atherinosoma; species Atherinosoma microstoma. The sequence continues at coordinate 31,477,828 of JBBBVU010000003.1, forward strand.
TGCAGCGTGAGTGACACACTGTTTCATCAGTCTTTTTCCTGTTTCAGTAACTTATTCATTAGCAAAGTATGTTTTTAAAATAACCTTTTTTTCTTTTAACGCACAGTGAAATACTGCAAAATTTGGCTTTGTTTGACTCCGATTTGCTTCAGTTTGACTCGTGACAGTTCCAAATCGTAATATCTTCCAGCATAATTTATATATAAAGCCTCTTGTATGTTCAAACTGTTATATAATTCTGGGTTTCCATCATATGATGATGATGCTGTTGCTGACTTCTTAAAGCAGAGAGCACACTGCAGTGCAAGCAGCCTGGGAACGTTGCTTTTCTATTCAAATGCACGTTTACAATGAGATTCTTTTATGTGGTGATGAATGTTAAGTTCACAAAAAAACAAGTAGGAATTCATTCTTGAGTTGTATGAGTGGAAATGATTCAGAGTTCAGTAGAATGAAACGGATGTGTGATGAAGCAACTCCACCCACTGTTACTGGCGTTGGAGCAACGTCTGATGCAAGGAAGAAAAAAGAACCCCACCCCCCCTCATAAAAATAAAATCAAGTATAATCTTTATAATCAGCTTTTGCTTCCAAAATATTGTTAAAAGCTTAACTTCGGGGTCCCCTCCCCTTTTTTTTTTCCCACAAAAAACGGAACATTTTGTCCGTGAAGCGAGATGTATGAAAATACACACTTTATTATAAAAAAGCAAACTGTTGCGTGTCCATGTGGTTTAAAAGAAGTGCTTCCCAAACGTGCGTAAATCATGGTGAATGCATCTTTGCGTTTACCGTGCGGGCCCCGGTGATTTCCAGGAAGTAGTCTTGCATGCTGTCCATGTCGCTGCGTTCACTAATGTCAACACACTCCAAATGCCCCGGCTTGAACTTGTATTTGGACAAAACCTTTTTAGCCATGACACAATAGGAGCACGTGGGCTTGAGAAACACCACGACCCTGTCGCCTTTGATCTGAGCCTTCACAAACTGCTGCGCCATTTCAACCAACTTGGAGAAGCAGTTGGAAGATGTTACGAATAAGTGGGGAAAGATGAAAGACGATCCCCCTTCTCCGCGTTTAGGTTAGATCAACTGTGACGTGGACACGTGTCAAACATCTTAAAGACACAGTACTTCTTGGTTCACGGCCGATCCACAGGGGCAACCCACTGCTGGGGTTTCTTTTCTTTCTTTACGTGGTTTAATCACTTTATTTCACCGTATTTAAGGTTTTATTTTCTTTTTTGAAAAAATATTGAACTTGTTCTAGTTTAAAAGCTGCCCTGGGAACTAAGAATACAGAGCAATACAAAACTCATCCAGGGGGTAATAACTATATCTGAAAAATATTAATTATATAGATAATGATGGATATAAATGATTTTTTTTGTAGTGCTGTCAGTGGATTGACATTTTTAATCGCGATTAATCGCACGAGTGTCCTGAGTTAACTCGCGATTAGTGGCATATTAATCGCAGAATTAAAAAAAAAAAAATCTTTTTCATTTTATTCTATTTCATTTTATTACCATTTTTAACAATGTTTTTATTATTATGATAACGATCTATTAATTATCTATTGTTATAATACTTATTTAAGCTGTAAAGAAGCCTACATAGACTCTTAACCATCTGTGTCAAAGTCCGGTCCTCGAGGGCCGCTGTCCTGCAGGATTTCAATGTTTCCTCTTTCAACACACCTGACTCAAATTAAAAGGATCCAACAGCCTATGAAGCTCTGCACAATTACTCATTCAGTCAGGTGTGTTGGAGCAGAGATACATTGAAAACCTGCAGGATTCTGGGCCTCGAAGACCGGAGTTTGACCTATAATGAATCCTGATTTGTTTATTTCTTAATGTTGTAGTTTTCATTGCATGAAGTAGACTGTTAGGGTTGTGATTCCCGAGCTGCATTGAATGCATCCCTGCTGCACGGCAAACCGTGTGTCACCGGACCTTTAAGTTTCATTTTTTATTCCTCAACCCATGGCCTGGTTTGAGTCTCCTTCTCTTGCATTATTTGGAGAACTTAGTTGATAAAATACCTAATTTTAGGAAACAATGAAGTGATTATTATATCTTAAGCAAAATTAATAAAAGCAAACAGCCAATGATATTTGTAATTGTGAATTTTATTACTACTGCACAGTCATAACATCTGGTGGTTTTTATAACCATTACATCCTGCATAAAATTTTAATAGTTTGACAAATCTCATTACCCATATAGTCAGCTGGCAACAAAATGTTGTATGAATGCTGCATTATAATCAAGAATATGGTATGCTGATGTAGAACTAGCTCAAGATCTTTGCCCTTTCTATCATTTTACACGCGCTCGGGCTTGTACAGTAAATGAACAGATGATAAGTATCGATTAGCACGAGAAATGGATGAAGATGAAATGAATAAATTATATTAAAAATGTATAAATGACTCTTTCTTGACAAAAGGGCATAAGAGCTCTGTGCGTGCACACATTTGAATAATGTCGGGCTGTAAACGGGGGCCAGTTTTCACTAGATACTTGTTACATAGTCTGTTTTTGGGGTGGTAGCCTACTTGAGTGGCTGGTCAGATTTTTGGGGTGGCCCAATAACCCACAGGTCACTCATCTGGCCCTACCCTTGGGGAATTAGCAGGGTACAGCTTAGCCCAAGGACATTTTAATATGAGATTAACAGAGCCCTGGATCAAACCAACAACCACCAGAGAGGAGAGAGTTGGATCATTTAATAATGGCTCCCACCAAAACTTTTTACTTTAATGTTCAATGAATTATACTAAAATAATTCAAATATCTAGTTTTATTTTTCTATCAAAGTAAATTTTTTTATATTTTGACAAAGAAGTGATGCTCAGTTACCACTCACCTGTCACTCAAAAGGAATCACACCTGTCTATAATCTCAATAGAAATAGAGTTGTATAAAATGCTGTCTGTAAACATGTTTAGGCATCAAAAACAGGTTTTTGAAGACCGAGCCAGCCTCTGGTGGTAAGTTAAAGAAGTGCAGAGTGTAGCTCTAGCTATGACTTAACTTTTCACCCTCTTAAGGTTGATGCTTGTGCACAATGCCTTTTGTTTATTAGCAAGTGATTTATATTTTGGCCAATAGTCATATTAACAATCTAAAAACTCAGGTTTCCATCAAGTGTGCAACAGCGTACTGCACAAAAGTGGTCCATTCTTGACCTTCTCTCAGCCATATTAAATCTAGACGCCATAATGCCCATGTTATGTTGTGTCATCTCAAAATGACTCATAAGAAAAAAAAACAATAAATAAATAAATGCACAATGTCCAGGTTTCACAAAGTTTATTTTTATTGAAATGTCTTGTACATCTTCAGGTGGGCAGGATGACATTTCAATCCAAATTCACTTGATTTCCTGTAGTTTCTAGTCTCTAAACACTGCTGGGACATTTTTAATTTCCTCATTAAGACTTATTCAACCCCCTTTCTTCCCTTCTCCCACCACCTCGAGTCACAATGTGCTAATCCATGTTATTCTGACCAGATTCAAGAAAGATTCTCCAATTAAAACAGAACTATTCGGAAGACAGAGGACGAAAACGGGTGACAGACTGCACCTTCAACACGAACGTTAAGCTCCAACATCAGGTTGTTGGGAATGACTGTAGCTTCCAAGTCTGTAAATTTAAAGAGAGAAAAAAAAACAACCTGACCCTGTGTGACACACCCAACATACAAGTGCTGATTAAAAGTAACTGGAGATGAGTTAGGTGAGCAGAGTTGGTAAAAGATGCTGAACTGATTGCGACAGCCAACCTGGACAGCCAGTCTACTGCAGAGACTGACTGCTGGGCAGAATGCCACAATCAAAATTATCCAAGAAATAAAACTATTTACTTAAATCTCCATTTTTTTTAGGGAATTGTTTCCTTTATAAATTGTGCCATTTTTTTTCCTTCACTCCCCAGTACAGGACACAGACTCTAGCTTGAATAGACGATATCTCAGCTCAAGATCAAGAGGCTGACCAGTACGACGGCGGCGTTTACACCACAGCGCCCGAGTTTCTCTTCTGGATGTTTCCCAGTGAATGCAACACACGTTTCAGTATTCACGTCTCCTCAGCTTTACACTCCTTTTTAGAAATTTTATTCCATGGAAGCAGTACCAGAAAGGCATTTAATGTTTGGCAAACATTCTAACACAAGATTGTAAACAATTTTTCCCTTGTTGAAAAAAAAAAAGAAAGACTCTCTAGAAGCCATCCATCCATGAAAACAAATCTGCATCAATGCTGGGAAATAAAAATATATACAGGTGAAATACTTAATCTTTCACTGCTCTTGAAATCAAACTAAACCAAATACATTGAACACAGGAAGAATGAGGCCTCTGGAGGATAATAAAGTGGCTTCTTTTTTAAAACATAAAACAGACTCTCTGCCACTGGATTAAGCTCATGAGGTGGTTGCAGTCCTTTCCAGGGTCTAGAGAGGAACCACTCTGGAAAATAAAGATCTTCTGCATTTCTTCTACGAGGATCAGGTTCTGTTACTCCAGCCAGGTTGATCCTGAGTGCTCTGGCTGGTCAAACACTATAGCAGCTTGTTTTTTTGTTTGTTTTTCCCCCTCCCTACCCTCATATCTCTAATTTCTCCACATTACTATTTTTTTCTGTTACTCAACATAATTCACAACCATACAAACAAACACACAATTTGTTACACTCCTTTCAGACGTATACTCTCCCCGTCTGACATTTGCATGAGTGCGCACACAAACACAAACACACTTGCATACATGACAGTTTGTAGGCAGTTGTAGTTCCTTTGCATAATCTGTGGACCCCAGGAGCAGTTCAACTACATGTTTCTGAATGTAAACGCCATAAGGCACTGTGAACATTACATATTAATTAATGCAAGGAATACTGCTCCCACCCCCCCCTCCTCCACCGATGAGTGACAGGGGATGACACGTCTTTATTTTCCCCTAACCCCATCAGCTATGTAGTCATTGCAACTAAATTTGCAACCCATGCACACATTGTTGCTTCTCCATACTGTCACATTTCCTTCCTCTTCACTCAGCATTGGCAGCAATTTGTTGAAGCAACATTTTCCAGTACAGCTTTTTTTTTTTTTTTTTTTTTTTTTTTTGGAAAAAGGAGGAAAGGAGGAAGCAAAGACATCTTTTCCAAATGAGAGGAGGTATGGATCTTTCGTGCAAAATGGCTTCACAAAGTCAAAAACACATAAGGCCCGTGGTAATTTCTTTCCTTTTTCACTGTTAAAGAAAAATTAAACAATATATCATCTGCTGACTCTTGCTTGCACTACGAGTCTCAAAATAAATAGATCTTCCTCTTTTTTCACTTAAATACACCTTAATATTCTATTTGATGCTCAAAAATACTTTTGTCTGAAGAGTGTCCTTCAAAAGAGTTAGAGTTGAAGTTTTTTTTAGCACACCTCGTTGCTCATGCAGGCGGCCCCTTCCACTGGTCCAATGGTATTAAATTCCACAGGAGCTAATTATTTAAGAAAAAAAAAAAACACGTTGAGAAACCAAATGAAGGGAGTAAAGTCTAAGTGAGATTTTAACTACTGCAGGCAACAAAATAAAAGCCTGTGGAATCAAAGAACATAAAATAAGGAGGGAATGAAGGACGACAGGAGAAGGAAAAAAGGGAGGAAGGTGTAGAGGCAGGAAATGAAGGGGTGTTAATAAATAAGCGCGAGTTGGTCACTCCCCTCCTGGTTTGACACTCCATTCACAATACTGATCAGTGAAGATGCCCCGTGCTGCGCTCTCAGCACCAGGCCTGGGCTCTGCGCTGGTCAAAATCAGCTATTAGCCGCTTGATATGAGCCAGTTTGTTGTGCAGGTACTCGCAGCGTAGTTTCTCTTCATGGTAGTTCGGGTTGTGCTGTAAAAAAAAACCAAAACACATAAATTAAAAACCAAAACACATAAATTAAAAAACATAAAACTATTATATTGAACTACCGATGTCAGCACCATATAAACTCATGCCACATTATGCCAGATCAGGTCTTAAATGAAGGCAGCAGCGTAGAAGACAATGTGACTCAAAGAATCCAATTCTTAAATAAAAACAAAAAACTCTGCATCTTCACTCAATTACCTACCTTTAATTAAAACAACAAAAACTATGCCCTCATGCAATATTCTCCTCAATATACCGTCCAATCGCATGTGTTTGAAAAATATCACTGACACTCTGTGGCTCTCTCTCTCGTGGTTGCGGGAATGTCTGAGTGAAGCTGCGAGGAACATTAACAGGAACATTAAAAGTGACCCATGTCTGAATGCTGTCACTTCAGATTTATGAAGCAATTAATGTGTATCCGTTGTCTGAAGAAGGCTGACGCTAATGGACCAACTTGTCCATCTTTGTGAGCAAATTAATACTTAGACCAAGGAGGGGAGGACATTTGTGGGGAGTTCAGGCCAGACCTCATTTTCTGTTTGAGGGTTAATAATTCAGATTTACATCTGAATTAGCTTTCAATAAAAAGCTGTTGTGCATTTAGTTGCAAGGTTAAAGTTATGGTAAAAGGAAGGGAGATGCACACACACATATACAGGACATATCTACTTACTTGTTTCATCTTTTTGTACTCTTTCAGGACTTCTTCTTGCACTTTCTGTAAACAAAAAAGATAACAGACTTCATCAAACAATGCTACATTAGTAAAAATCGGTGAGTTCTCGTCAACATGTAGGCCTACTGAGTGAAAATATACAACTGCATAGTAAAATGTCAAACAGGGCAATTCATTTTTATTAGGAATGGAGGTTTGTCCATTTTTAATTAACAAACATTTTTCTTCCTTTTAAATCTACTTTTTCATTCACATGTGGAGCTGTATGTTTTCAAACAGGGGAGGGTTGTAATTTAGATGCATGTCCTTTGTTGAGCAGGAGAAGAAAACATGCCCGGGTTTCAATTTCATTACAGTGTCTGTTATAATTATACCTGTGGTGTTGACTTAAATGTGAATATTTACTCTGTACGTGTCCATTCCACCTAAAAACACTGGGATATGACCAACCAGACAGGCAAACAATCTTTTAAGCCCAATGTAAGGACTTAAGTGAGAGCTCGTATTATTGCAGGCTGTGTTTCAATATGACCTGGTGCTCTTTGGTGCCAGGTGCCAGCTTCCTACACTGGGTATCCAGCTGGGTAAAGCGGCGTGTGATGTTCTCCACACGGGCGTGCAACTGGCGGTACTCATCATACTCTGCGTTGAAGTCATCCTTGAAGCTTTGTCTCTGGTCGAGGGACACCAGCGGTGTGTACTTCCTGTAAACACAGAACAACCTTTTCCCAAACTTTCCTTATTCTGATTGCATGGACGGCACGTACCAGAAAGATGGGACCTTTAAATAATATCCAAGCTACTCACACTACATAGTCAGGCATCTCGATTTTGGATGAGAATTCAGTGGACTGGACCAGCTTCTCTTTGTCTGGAGAGACAGATGAGAAAAAGAGGAGCATGCAGATACTGAAACAAAATGGAAATATGGGCAAACACTTGTGTGGTTTTTATTTTTAACAAGCTCTGAACAGACCTAAATAAAACCGTTCGGGAACAGTAACAATAAATCTGTTTGGTTCAGACAAAAAACATCTTTTCAGGAGGAGGACCTCATTAAAGAGGCAAGGGGTTGAAAACATTACAGTTCTGCTAACATCTAGACCTTTAAAAAAAAAAAAAAAAAAAGCTGCAAAAGAGGGCTAAAAAAGAAATGAAAGTTTAAAGGATGACCAAGTCAAAGTCCAGATTAGAGTCCCACTGAAATGTTTTTGGGTCTTTGATAAGAATCAGAAAACCTTCACAAGAAAAAGAGATTTGGATATTTTACCAATTCTACCCACCGACCATTTGATGGTTTAGAGCAGGGCTACTTAATTCAGTCCCACGAGGGCCGCTGTCCTGCAGGTTTTCAATGTGTCCCTGCTCCAACACACCCGACTCAATGAAATGGATCCAACAGCCTATGAGGCTTGCACAATGACTCATTAATTTGAGTCGACAGATTGAAAACCTGCAGGGCTGCTGCCCTTGTAGGACCGAATGAGTAGCCCCAATTTAGGAGGCAAACAATGCATTAATCAGAGTTTGTGTACTGGCAGCAACTGCATGGTAACTAAAAATGCATTTCCATATTAATAAGTTACACAAGACTAAAATATTCAGTGTTTCCTCAACCATTGAGACTGCTTGCTCCCCAAAGAAACAAAGTGGGAGATGAACACGTTTTAAATTATATGCAAAAAATAAAAGGGGGGGGGGGGTGACCTATATTTTTCCTATGCACTTGTCTTATTGCAGTTCAGTGTACAAGTCTGCTGAATTTTTGTGATATACAGCGACATATACAGGAGTTTTTCTCACTCCCTCTGCTGTCACTGTGTGTTTTGCCTTGCTCCATCCTAACCCCCTGGAGCACAGCAGACGGGAGGGGATCTGAGTTGAATTGAGATGAAGACATACCTTGTTCTTTGTGGGAATATTTGTCCAGAACTTCTCCATTCTCCACCTCAGCACTGCGCTTCTTTTTGGCTCTACGACTCTCCTCAGGCTGCTCTGCTACAATGGGAGGATTAATGCTGGCTCTTTCTGTTCGTTTCCCTTTGTCCTTCTCTCGATCCTTGTCTTTGTGCTTCTTGGATTTCTTTTTGAACTTTTTATTTGTATTGCTGGGTAAGGGAGGGCTGGTGATGACAGTGGAGGTAACTGTAAGAGAGGTGCAAGGAGGAGGGCTGGGGGAGGTGGCTGGTCTCGGGACAGTGTTCGGATAGCGGTCTTGCAGGGTCCTGTCTGAGGAAAAGGGGCTGGGTGAAGGATCTCTGCAGGAAGAACTCTGGTCCATGGGCAGGTCCTGGGTGCCACGGCCCTCCGGGGTGCTAGGTGAGTTGGAGTTGGAGGCTGGGCTGGGTTGCTGGTGAGAGGGTGCAGGAGGGTGGGATGAGATGGGGAGATGGGTGGGTGGGCCTGAGGTAACATTGGGGGGTAGGGACAAGCGTTTAGAACTAGGGATACTCTCATCCTCGCGGCGGTCAGAGGAGGATGAAGATGCAGCTGGTCCTCGATTGCTGAGGTGAGAGATGCGGGCTTTCTTGGGAGCCAAGGGATCAATGAAGTCGAAGTCTGGCTGGCGCTTCTAAATGAAAATACACACAATATAAAACAAGACATCAAGACAACGATGATATGCTTCTGTGGATTTGCGTGTTAATGTGCATTTGTCCAAATACCTGAGGGGATGTGGGGACGCTTTCTTTAGGAGAACTATTTGAGGCCGTCTCAACCGGAAGACCTAATTTTCTGTTAAGAGAGGAAAGAGTGCTGTCAGAGGGGATAAGTGTTTGGATACAAGTATCCATCAGCACCGGTTTCACAAATGCACCTTCATGCTGTAAAATTTAGCTGCTACTTAGGAGCAGTCTTAATATGTGGAAAACTGAGCTGTGGACTGCTCATGAATGTGTTAGTGGTTTCCCTGTTTGGTGCTCAGTAAAAAGACAAAAATGAACAATGATCTGTTTAGTGATGAAGTGAAACCAAGTGCTGGAACAACACAGATTGTCCAGTTTAGATGATGTTGCTTTTCACCTCAACTTTTTCTTGACAAATCTTTTTTGGCACATTTTCATTGAATGAAATCTGTTGTGGACACACCCAATAAGCATTTGATCTATGCATAATTTCAACTCCGAGGTCTAGGTGCTGTTAGGTTTGTGAAGAATTCACAAATTCATCTGCATTAATAAGAAAATACCTAAAACCCCCCACTCTGAAAGGGCTCAGAGTAAAACAGATAGACATCTCTGTGCAAGCATGAACGGGTCACTTAGCTGCTAAAACCATTCCTGCAATGAAGTGCACTAGTTTTTTTTTTTTTACGACAATTATGCTTAAAGCATAGTTACTGGGATAGCCAGTTTAATGCTTTTAAAATGTAAAGAACTTGAAAACAACAGATTAAGAAAACGACACAGGAGTTTCTAACTTAAATTAAAGGAATTATATTAGACGTGGGCTTGACAACTTCCATACTATCATATTAACAGTAAAATGAGCACAACAGTGCCTTTCATAAAAAAGTCACATGTTTGGATCTGCTGCCTGTTTGACTTTGATACATAAAATTAACATTTTCTGTCAGTTTTTAATTAACCACCTTAGCATCATGCTAAACTAAGTTTTTTAAAATGTAATGCAGGATGAAAGAGTGTCAATTCACACAGTTTGGATTGATCCTCAATTGGCATATTGTTGTATTAAACATACTTTGTGTTTGTTGTGTGTAATACATCAAATTTTGTCAGGTTAGTTGCTAAACAGCTATATCAAATGCATCTCAAGTGGTTAACACATCATAAAGTATAAATGCATTAGTTGTTCCAAGTATGCTTGTCTTTAAGAACAGAGCGTTACTGAACAACCTGAAAGGGACGGGGTGTTAGCCATCTGGTTGAGGCTCGTGCCTTATGACTGCATAAGGCTTGCTTTAGTTACAACCTGAGGAACTGCTGAGTGCCTGTCTCCCTGTATTTCATTCTGCATCTTCACTGCCTTTAAAAAAGAAATTCAAGAAATACCCAAGCCACATAAAAAAAAGCAAAAAAAAAAAGCCTTATAGGCCATTTCTGTACCGAGCCAGGATCCGTTCAATCTGGGTCTTCTCATCTTCAGAATAGCCAGGCCAGTCTCGCTGGACATCACGATAAATAAAGTCCTTCAGTGAGTATGTGTTGTCTTTGGGGTTCAGGCTTGCCACCTGTTTAGAAGAGACATATGTAGAGTTTCAAAGTTCAATTATGACAGTATGAAACCTATAGAACATGTACAGAAAGTTCACATTTCCTGTGCCGGCCATCTGTGCATGCAAATATGAACAATTTACTGATTAGTTTCTCATCAATGAAACCTTTATACGTGGACATGGTTTACTCAGGCAGATATGCATGCTTTGATCTCATGTTGAACAAGGGTATATTATCTCTGGGTCAAGTTAGATACTTGAAGGCCACTTATGGTGCTGATTTACTAGTTACTGAATTATATAGTATTAGCTTTATGCAAACTCAAGCACTTTTATCACCTCCATTTTAGAAATAGTTGTAAACTTTCAAAAACAAAAAAAAGAAATCCTGCGTTACTTGTTGCAAGGTAGTCCCCAGTGAGTTTCGGTCCTTTTGGTTGATACCGTCCCGCTGCAGACGGCCGAGCACTTCCAGCTTTTTGTACGACTTCAGCGCCAGCAGGTGAATGATGCGGTCCCGGAGCGACCTCTGTGATACAGGGTTATTGGAAAGGCACTTGCGTATCGTGTTGGCTGGGTTGATAGGTGTGGAACGCTTGCGCTCTGGGACGACATCTGGAGCCGACAGCGCAGGCTTGCGAGTATGCACTTGCTTTCCTAAAAGCAGAAGAAAAAGACAATGTTAAACCACTTTATAGGGAAGAAGTTTCATCAGCATATCATTCAGTCTATTACTTAATGAAGTCTGCCACAGCTTAACCTTCACACATTACCGTCTGCTCAATGTTCATTTAAACAAAAACAGGACTGGTACTCTAATCTAAATTTACAAATCTAAGGAAGCAGCTGCTTGATTTATCTTCAGCGTTTGAAGCAAAGCAGCCCCATAATGGTGATGCAACAGCCAGTGAAAATCTAAACCACAGAAATCTGAGATTCTATTACTTCAAGGGAGTTTGGATCACCGATAGGAAAGTGCCGAAGTGATGAAGACTTAAGAAAGTGCTCTATATAGCTGGGCCGTGAGCTTTACCAGGTTGCTTGTACATTCCTCTATACTTCTTCATGGCTGTTATGAAATTCTAAAGCTCTTTAAGAGATTAAGGTTAGAGAGAGGAAGAGAAAGGGGAAAACTCTCCCTCCTTCTTGCCTAAAAGTAGACTAGTGGAAATGCAAGCTCACACTGTTATCTAACAGACAGCTTGCAGCCTGTAAGAAAGTTTTATCCTTGTATCATTCTGTGCGGATAGGGAGTTTAATAATATACACCATCAAATGCCACGGCAGCATTTATAATGACGTAGATCACAGCATTAAAACAAATAAGATTACAAAGAATGAAAAAAATAAAAATGCAGGTTATACACTGCTACGTAATTGATTGAATGCTAGAAGCAAAGCCCTTTAACATTAGTAAATGTGGAGAGAACTTCAAACCAGCTGTTTCAAGTTCCTGACCCACTTCGTTGCTCTTTGGGCTCCTCTCGTTTCCCAGTTTCTATCTGGAGCCACTATATGCAAATATATGCCCAGGGCTACATTTCAGGGAATATACTGTACGCCTTTTTAAACAAGTAAATGAAACTCTTTGAGTTTGCATTCCAAGTGCCAGCTCCAAATACCACACAGATCATTCAAACCTGTTTAAATCCCCGGGTTTGCAGCTGCGCCGTTTCAGTGTGTAAGAGAAGAAAATATATTGTGTAATGAATGAAATATACTATATCCTGTGGTCTAGATATGCACCTAGAGAAATGGCTTAAGTTACAGGTCAAGGTATAAGCTTCTTTCAGTCGCATGATGTATTTTGTGTCCAGACCATAGAAACTGCTGAGGACTATCAAGATTTGCAGACATACATTTGTCCTAACTTTTATAGTTTCTACCAGAGTTTAACCTGCTGGTACCAGACGTCCCGTGGGTGGGACATGACAAATGTATTTTACTCAGTCTCCCTTCCAAGTACCTACACATTATACATCATTGGAAAGCTAAGATTCTTGAGATGTCAATGAGTTCTACCATTCAAGGCTACAATCATAACTGTACATTCAGTAAACACTTATTTCAGACCAGCCGTAAATACAATTCACCTTTGAAGCCATACTGTACTCCAGTAGCAGATGATACTGCAACAATCCTGTTATATCAGCAATGGTCCAGTAAAAGTAGCCCAGTACTAGTGTTTTACCCATAAAAACCTGCAGGATTTTAAGGGGTTAAATAGTCTACTGACAGAAGAGGAACTGTCTGTAACACTATTGCGACGGGTAAAACATACGACTGCGGTATCAGTCATAGTTCCATCAAGTCACCATTAAAAAAAGGATTATGTACCGACAGCCTAAAACAAATGTTATGTTCGCCTTCGACATAATTCTAGCACAATTCAGTGTTCTGAGAAAAAAGAAAGAAAATCTGCACTGAGCCCTCAAAAATGTCTTTCAAAACTCTGTCTTACATTTTCTTCAATGTCAAATTGCCCCCTCGGCATTACAGCTTCGTTCGAGCTTGTGGGAATACAATCCACACAAACAATATTATGATAACAGCCGCTACCCAACAGACTAACATCTAACATAGATTTCACATTTTTGTGGTGACACTGCCATCAAACATAAAGTAATCCATGGGGTATTTCATTCCAGAGCCTGGGGAATGAATCATGACTTTTGTTTGCAGCCAATAACAGAGCTTCTGGCTTACTTCGCTCATAGCTGAGACATCTTAGTGTTAGCAGAAGCAGCTCTTGTGAGGAAACGCCAGGAGTGGTTCATTTGGAATTTAAAAAGGCAGGTCTACATTGTTTGTTGATACTCAGACTGATTATTAGTCAGAGGCTGCACTTTGCCTCTCTGGCAGTCACAAACCTGAACAGCTCATTCAGACACACTGTTTTACATATACAGCCGTCCTCAAAATGATTCTTAACCTTTCATTAAAGAAAAGGCTAAATTTACAATAGTCACTCAAATAACTGGAGACTGAAAAAGTAATAATAAATAAAAATTTGCGAAATTATAATTTAGTAAAATAAGGCTTTTTTTTTTTAATTGAAAAGAATAATAAAAAACCAAAAAAAACCAAAATGGTCCTGGACAAGTGAGAGCACTTTGCTGATGAGCAGTGGGCCATAATTACCTGTCAACAGGTGTAGAAGTCTGATTGAGAGTTACCGAAAGAGTTACTTGATTGTCTCAAAAGGATTGTTCATCAAAATATTAGCTTATGAGTTAAGTAACGTATATTAGTTTATCATATTTTTTGTCTTCTAAAAATATTTCTATTGAACCACAATTCAAAAACAAGGATTTTCATTAAATCATTTATTATTATTTTTGTCAATTTCAGCTTATTTCAGTGACAGATGTTTTTTTAAATAATTTTGATGACGACTGTACATAGATGGACAGGAGGAAAATAGATCCTTACTCATATTTTGCTAGAAAAAACATTGGTGACATCTAATTTCTGGCTGCAAAATTGTTGACAAACTGTCCTACATATATTTGAAATGAACAATTGAATTGTTTTTATCAATTTTAAGAACAGTTACAGTAAAAGGGAGCAGGAAATTTGAATCACAAATACCATTTAAAGAATATTACTATTTCTGGCATCAAATACTGGAAACTATATTTTTCTATTTGTCTTTTAGGCCAATGTTTTTTCCTGCCATCTTAAATTAAAGAAAACAATTATGAAAAATATCCAAATGTCTGAAATAATTGTGATAAAACAATTATGCAATTCTGAAGGTCTGACTGGGTTAGAATTAAATGAAAAAGAGGGTTTCTTTCTTGATATTAGATTCCATTTTTTCCATGAAAGTGTCAAAAATACTGTTGGCGTTACAATAACTTATTACCACACAAACAAGTTTAGGTGGTTTATAGAGGCTTGTCCCCTGAAATAAATGAGCAGTATGAAAATTTAACTCTTCTTTAACCACCTTTCTTGTTGGCAAACATAACTGTAACCCAGTCAAGGAAATCTGCTTATTAATCTGTATTATTTAATGGCGTTAGTATTCAACTCAGACAGGGTTAAAGGCGACAGCAGAAGATCAGTAACAACGGCATTCAATATATCATAAATTATACAAATTATGCAGCTCAGTAGCCCCATCTGTGATACATATTATACCAAGTCACTTTATAGTTTCTAATTTCTGTTTTTGTTGTTATCCTTTGAGCAGAAATTAAATTATCATTCTCTAATTATTTTCCAACCATTTTGGCACACTATTGGTCAAATAAAAAACTCATCTACCAGCTGTTGTTATCAGATGGTTTAGTCAGTCGTAATATTGGCTTTGAATAGAGTTTGGTTTTCAGCTTTCACCTATTCAGTCTCTCAAAACATGCAAAGGTTAAAAAGGGGGGGCGGGGCGTTGATAGGATGTAATGTCACAGTGGATAGTGGGAATCTAATAGCTGCTGCAGATAAGCAAAGAGAGGACCTTACCTCTGTACTGGCCCCCAGGCTTGATGACTTTGGTCCCACGTTCACGTGTGTCCTCTACAGCCTGGGTCATACGTTCCCGGGTCACCTGGTACGAGTCATTGGTGGCACACACAGTGACCTTGTCCTGTACCGTCGCCAACAATGCCAGGTGTGAGGCCCCAGAGCTGGAGACAAAGAGGGAGTACGAGAGAGAAATGTGAGGCAGAGAGGGATTACCTTCCAGCAACGTGTAGTAAGACAGTAACAGTCGATTCAGCTGAACAGTGATTATTATTACCTTGACGCATACTGATGGATGCACTCGAAGCTTCCCTGAGGGTTGTCTTTGCCCACATTAGACAGGTAGAAATCAAAATTGTGGAAGGTGTCCGAGGAGGAGTCAGTCTTGGGAATTTTAACGCGCTGTAAAATAATTTGGACAGAAAAGTGAGGATATAATAACTTTTATAATCCAGTCATGAACATCAGAGACTATAAACTCTGAATATTAGAATATGATCATTATTAATCTTTGAAGCATCTGCAATGCAATGTAATGCTCAGAAATGGGTTAATCAATTTTAAAGACAACCTTGTTCAACCAGCACTGGATTTCCAAATCTTGGAGCTTGTGGCCCCTTGCCCTGCATGCTTTACATATTTTACTGCGCCAAACACCCCAGACTTAAGACAGACTTTTTTTCCCCTCCTAACTCACTGGCTCTTCACACAGAGGCCTGCAGAATCTGTTTGATAATTACCAACTCATTAGATAATAAATGCATTATTATTAATAATATTATTAATAGTAAGTTATTATTAATATTATTTCTTTTTAAATAAGGAAAAAAGAAAAACACAATCCACAAAAGTCTGAAGAGCAAGACTGGGAAAACTCCAATTTTAAGCTTAACAGCATGGGATCATATGACAGACATCTTGAGGAGGGGAGGTAAAAAAACAAAACCCAAAATAGAGTACCTACCCCTTGGAGTCCCTTGAATTGTATTGTAGGCTGCAAAGAAGGTACATTCTGAAAAAAGAAAGGACAGAACACAGTTGAACATTTTAGCAACTAAATGAATATATGAAAATAAATTAAATAATTCTAAACACATAATTCAGAGTTAAAACCAGATGGATGGGTTACAAAGACCAGCATTCAAATTCAACTTTATTGGTTAAAAATTTCCAGAGTATGTTGGAATATTTACCCAATACATTTGAACTAAAAATAAAAGTCTAGGAGGTACTAGGTTCAGGTGGTATCTGTAATCTTAATGCAAAAGAAGAAAAAACACCAGAACTACACTATACCAAGAATATGAAACTGTCAGATGCAAAGTATTCATAAAACATTCCTGTTTTGTATATGCTTGTCAGTGTCAACTTGAAATGGAGTTGAAGGCCACAAATATGCAGTGGCTGCTTTGGAGCAGTATACACTTGGTTAAGATAAAAAAGCACAGAACTCCCAGTTTCTTCACATAGCCTAAGCACACAGAAGAACCAGTTAGCCAGACTTCTGAAACACTGCATAGACTGGTTGGAGTGGAATGTACATTGTATCAACAACAACCAATCTTCAGTGCTGGACATCAAAACTTGCTTTTCAACCTAAAAGAAATCTTTGCAGGATAAAATGCACAATTTTAATAGGACAGAGTATGTCCTGGTTGTAAAAGCTAAGCTACTCTGAGCCACAGACTCCCTCCCCCACTCACACACAGTTCTGATCACATT
This sequence comes from Atherinosoma microstoma, assembly GCA_037177055.1. NCBI lineage: Eukaryota > Metazoa > Chordata > Actinopteri > Atheriniformes > Atherinidae > Atherinosoma > Atherinosoma microstoma. The sequence continues at coordinate 31,494,801 of JBBBVU010000003.1, forward strand.
TCACATCACCACAGAAAGACAAAGATAGCCAGCTTCCATAGTTCGATGACTGGTTCAGCTACAACACACATTACTGAGAGGGAGAGAAACAAAAAGCAGGCAGTTTTGGCTGCTCAGTCAGCAAGAGATGGCAGGCTGCCGTTCAGTGCAGTGAACTGACCAACACACCCAATAAGGTTGTAGCATGGGCTGTTACAAAAGAATTCCTTCAACTTGGTGATAATGCAGTCTGAACAGACAGCAATCAACGAATGATCTGTTAAAATTGAGCTTTTTACAGGTTAAGAAATGTTTTTTTTTCCTATTGATGATGCCAATTTCAACAGTAAGTGACAGACATGCAGATATAATGTACACTTTACTTTAGATAAGAGTCCAGTGTTGAATGATAATCACAAAAGTGACACAGATTTGCTGAACTTCACATTTAACGTTGTGTGTTGTCTGTTTGCTTGAGTAAATCTGTAAAATAAATAAAATACTAAAAATCAGCTGGTAATACATTTCATATTTAAGCTAAACTGTTAAAAGGAAAGATGGGGGAGGGGGTCATG
>JBBBVU010000003.1:31495454-31506719 GCA_037177055.1 Atherinosoma microstoma
TATATATAAATAAATATAAATAAAAGAGTTTTAGAGCATAAAACAGCAGCAGTTAAACAGATAACAGCCTTTTCGTTCCTGATAGACAATGAATATGTGCCAAATTATAAATCAACAAAATAATGCAGTTCCACTGCAGCAGACAGTTGTTTGTACTGCAGGTGTGTTAGCATGACAAAGGCATCTTATCTTCACAATTATTCAGTCTAGCGTCACATTATTTCAAAATTTCTAACACATTTTTGTAAAAACAACCCAATAGGGTGAAACTGAGCCAAATTTTCTCAGTGTGTGACATAAAGACACACACCATGTGCCATAAAAAGCAATCGCAGAGACCTCTGAACACTATAGGTCCAGGCTAAGCTATAGTGCACTGGTCCTGAGTGAGTACCAAGGCAGAGTCCCTGTGATTATGCAACTGTATAGTTGTTGGAAGCCTGACAAAGTTAAGTTCAGGTAACTTCAGGCATCTTCAACTCAAGACTGCAGAGGCTTCTCCAGATTAGTTCACCTGTGTTCACCTTAACATGATTACATTACATGAACAGGTTAAGATTAACTAGTTATATTTAATCTGTACAGGTATGCAGTACCCTATAGTAAACTCAGCTTGTATAGCTTGAAATCAACTGAGTTCATTTGCTTAAGCAGTTTGTTTAAATACATAACACATTGAATTGAGCATAAGGTTATTAAAAATGTACTTATTCCATCAGATACCATGCATTTGTCACTGCCCAAACTTCTTCAGCTAACTGATGTGGATGGAAATGTGAAATAAGCTAATCTGTTCATAAATAATCATTCAGTATAGAAGCTCGTTTGATTGGGAGTTTGTATAATTGGGTTAAACAAGCTATAAAAAGAAGAGTCTGGTAGGAGCTCCGTATCCCTGCCAGGTTGCGGTGTTAGGTTTTCCAGCTAACTGAAACATGTAACCATATGGTAAGATGACCAGTCACCGACATGCTTGAAACGCCACGAACTTAAAATACAGTTTCAACAGGTTTTATTCATTTAACAACATGTCCACCATGTTCCTAACATACATATCATCTCATCTAAATAACCTTAAAGTTTAGTTAGTTAAAAAAAAATTGGCATTTAATTAAAAGTTGCCTTGCAACGAGGGTTTTAACTCGATACGTAGCTGCTAATTTCCTAATTTGACAAGTAATGTTAGTTAGCTTGGTTAGAGAGAGAGAGAGAGAAAAAAAAGGAGTTGGATGACCAGCACAGGGGGGTTTACACCAGCGTAGAGCTAACACTAATCAGTGTCTAACTTCACAAACAAGTTTTCTAAGTTAATAAACACGTGTCAGCTCTTAAAACCAGACCAGAACACGAGACCAAACCCTCATTTATCTCCATCAATTAGTTATTTCAACGACATAAAAAACTAATACGATCAAAAACAAGCAGAAACTCGGCTCTGTCAACAGCTTAGCTAACTTTGTAGCGTTAGCTGTGCGTGGCAGTTGAGCTTCCTGGCTGAGACAAGCGGTGTCAGCCCGAGAGTCTAGGCTGGTTTCTTTTTTTAAATTTTACCGATATTAATGTCTGTTTCACTCACCATACAATTTTGGTAGCTTTCTATCGCTCTCAGCGCCGTCTCGGTCAATTTGACGTGTAATACGGTGACTCTTTCTGCGCTCTGTTGGCCACAATTTAATCCGTACCTCCCATCCTCGGAGAGAGCCGCCATCTTTACCAGCCCTCCACCATCGTCCCTCTGAAGCAGGAGCATTTAGCAGCCCAGGCTCCCTGTGCTCACTCTGCTCCTGGGAGGGATTATGTTGTTGCCTACAGGGCTGACAGTTAGATTGGCCCTAACTTGCAAAGTTGTTCGTTTTCCACTTTTTTTTTTTTTAACCCACAATAAAGACAGTGTTGCATATCTTATTGTGTTGTAAGAGTTTATTGTGCTTATTAATTGTTTAATGATTTGGTTTAGTTTTACTATTTGTTTTAATGTTTGAACTTGCTGTGCACTTTGTGAAACCTGCACAGAGTCACGTTTGGTCTCTTTGACACTTACTAGAAGTACATTTCTAGCTTCTCGTTTCCTCTTTCTCTGTAAGTCTGTAACCTTCCTCTCAAACACAAACACTGCTGTTTTGCTGACATGGTAGAACTAATTCTAGCCTACTGAAAATGTTAAAGGTAGCTTTTGTGAATACACTGCAGTGAAAACTCACTTTCAGTTGAGGTTTTGTTGCATTGAATTGAGAGTTACAATGTATTTACAGTATTCTTCTGAACTGTGTATATGTTAGATAGATGTTCAAATTGATTTCTCAAATCAACTACCTCACACTAAACACTGAAACACATAGAGTTATCCTGTATTTCAGCAACTTTTGAAACTTTACACTGATGTTGGACTTTACAAAAATCTCTTTTTAATAATATGCCAGATGAAGTGACATCAGCACAATAGGTATGAGTGTTTTCCCTTGTCAGCTGGACTATCTACCAGTGTCAGTTCCCTTGACATGGTGATTAGTGGCGTAGCCCCAGGCAGGGTGGGGAAAGGCTTGTGTGAATCCAGCAGATTACCATAGCTCTCCACCCCACCCATCCCCATGACACACTTACATACAAGTCATATGTTTACAACTTCTTGCCATCAACAAATTTGCTTTTCCCTAATCCCCAAAATAAACTGTTATAGTTGATTTTTAAGATGAGCGCATTCATTAAATGTTAAATTGGACTTAAGAGCCTATTATCAATGTGAGTGACTTTACCGTTTACTGCTTAAAAATGGTAAAACACAGCAGTGCCTGGATTAAACGGGTTTGCCTCAGAGCGTGATATTGTGCCCTCTCTTTCTTTGAATGTATGCAAATTCTAAATACTTTGTTTATTTCTGCAAGTGCTCTTGTTTGTCTGGCATGTTACCTGCTATGCAAACAATAAAGTAAAGTCTTTGGTGTGGATTTGACTCATTGATTTTAGAGCTTCTGTGTTTACAGAGGTCATGAAGGTGTCACCTGATAGTGGTTTAAGAACACCTTAAAGAAACACCCCCCTTGTTTCAGACTAAACAACAAATACAAGATGCTTAAGAGTGTTACCAGGAACACAATGCCTTCTATTTGATTACTATATTTTTAATGTGGCTAAATCATTTGTTCAGGTTGGTGTCTACCGAGTTACTGTTTCACTACTCTCATGCTATGGTGAAACGGACAATTCTTAAAAACGGCAAAGGTTAACCATTAATAGATGTATAATTCAGCCAGGCTCCAGCCTTAGAGCTATCAAGGCTGCATGCTTTAGTAGCCGGGGCTCAGTAGCTACAATCAGTAACAGTGATAAAGATGCTCCTGCTGTCTTTCTAGATCAAAGAGTTAACATTTAGAGGGGCCATTTTCCGTTTCAGAATGAGATTTCTCCTCCCTTATGGGATCTTCACTATACGCTAAAGTAAAGAGTGCTAACACAATATAAAATCTCTTCATGGCCCTGTCCTTTATCATTAGTGTAAACATTCAAAGGTTCTTTTAAAGGTTGTGTTGATGAAAAAGAGCCTTTTGTGCTCATATGCATATAATATGATGTAGAGGATGCATTTTGACATTATAATGTATGACTTATTTTCAATAGTTTGGATGGACTTATGCTTAAGTTAACATTTATTAAGCAATTACGGGGACTACATTTAGGAGAGAAACAGTTAGATGAAACAGAATTATCTTCAGCAGTTTAACCCATAAGTGACACTAACAACTAGCAGGCACAAGGAGGTGGCACAATAGCTCATTAGCTATCTGTGTTGCCACACAGCAACATCCTGGTCTGGATCTTATCCAGATGCTCCAGCTTCCTCCCTCACTGCAGATAAAAGTAGGACAGGTGGGCTGTAGACTCCTTGGAGTCTCTTGGTTTGAATGCTCATTAAAAAGCTTTACAGATTTTTGTATGTAGATACAAAATCACACCTGTAAACTGATCATCTGTATTTGTGTGAATACGTGAACCTATGTGAACCCATGTTCATCAGATTGAAACACAGGACAGATTTACGACAAGGAAAGCCTCATTCTTCCTCAAGGTAATAACTGACGCAGCTGTTAGACAAATAAAGCCGTCTCTAGGAGCGGCTGACTGAAAACTGGTCTACCGCAGAGTGAGCAAAGCCAGTAATGCAAGCCTGAACAACTATTAAATATCTGTGCTGTTTCAAAGGTGACTATTTCTTCATATATTAAACTGTGGCCAAGCAGGAATACTAATTAACCTTATTTTCATTATGAGAATTTAAAAATTCTCTATTTTTGCAGATTTCTTTTTCAACACAATAAGAATTGATTTGCTGATCTTTTTTAAAAAAAGGACATTTGCTAAAGTAGCCTCTTTCTGTGCTTTATGTTATAGGCAATAGGCTCCCTTACCACTAGTAAACCACATGAATAGGATTAAACCAATAAATCTTTAAACTGCATTACATAATGGTATGAAAAAGGATACTCTGCATGGATCAGACCAACTGAATGAAAACAACCTAAAGCCTGTTGCTTTTTACTGTATATGCAAGATAAAAGTAAGCACACAACCATGCAGTGTCACAAAAATGTTAAATTATTTAGATGACGTATTAATCTATGAATAGATAGAGTATTTTTTCCCATGATTATAATTATAAACAAATACTTTTGGAAAAGATTTATTATGTCCCATCAGCCTTTTTGCATGCATGAATGCATTATGGCTCCACATGGAGAAGACCCAACAAAAGACACTTAAAAGTTTGATGATCAAATAACACAAAGAAGAAAAAACACTGAGCAAGATTGGTAACCAAATAAAAATCTGATTGTGATTTAAAGAACAACTCCTAGGACCACCAATCAGACCTATAGGGGCCTGAAACTGATGCCAGTGTCTTTGTGCATCATGTTAAGAGGTTCACAGTCCAGCTCTGAAAGGCAGACTGCCAGGTGCTTTAGACAAAGCACAGAGGTTATCAGTGGAGATCAGGTTTTCTGTGACAGCTCATCCAGCGTGAAGGATCGAGTTTGGTCATTAGCACGAGAAGTTAAAGAAGTTAAACTTCTGCTAAAGAACAATGAATACTGGGAGGAAGCTGTTTGTTAGATGAAACCAACATATTTGTTTTGATCACCTGTGAAATACAGAGGGTATAGAGTAATGTTAAGGGGCAGCATGGAAGCAAAAGGTAATCAGGATTTGATATTTATAGGTAGCATCTGTGGATATATCAAAATCCTGGCAGACAAGACGGCGGCAGTCTCCTAAATCGAACCTGAAGAGGAATATTCCAGCATGATGAAGAGCCAAAGCAAACTGCCTAAATGACATAATTTTCTAAAGAGGAAGACTTTAACCAGGCGAGGTATGTTGCCTTACCTCAATTCAAAACCAACAATTTTGAGGAAGAACTACCCTCCCACTTTAGTGAAGAGCAGCTGAAAAAATGCTTTTAAAGACGGGGGGGGTGTATCTCACCAAAAATGTGTGCAATGCTTGTATTTTCCCTCCAGAGTAGGAGTAGTCTCCTATAACTGTTTGAAAAGCCTTTTAATTTTTGTTTCATTGAGACCCAGGCCTGTATTCTGATGATGTGGATTTATGTTGTTATTTTGCATGAGAGCAAATACTCTGCTGCTCTATAGCACATTAGAGAAAGACTAAATCAAGACTTATGTGAAATAGGCAGGTTGTTTGCTAAACAAATTCTGCAGCTAATGATAAGCTGCCATTGATAGCAGCAGAAAATGAATTGGCCTACTCTTGTATACGGGCTAATTCACGATATATCCCATATTTATCCACTGCATCATTTTCACTCAATGCACAGTGAGAGATTCTGAGTGTGTAACCAATGCAGCCGGGCTTGAGTGCGGTCCTCCATAAGACTAAAAGCTGCTGGAGACGATGCGGTTGATTTGTTCAGGTACAAATTTAGCTTGAGCTAGAAAAGGACCAACATTTCATCACAAAGAAGACAATTTTTAGATAACATTGAACAATGAGAAGGAACCGCCCTAGATAATAAATATAATTTCTCAAAAATTAAATTCACAACACTACGAAGCAGTTCTGTGTCACCTATGACTGTGACAACAAACTGGAAGAAACATGCTACAACAGGCAGATGTGCATTAACAAAACTAGGTAAAGCACAAACGGAAAGCAGGTGCAGAACAATGCCTGGACTCCTGCCGAGTGACCCAATGCATCACCTCACCAAGATATCGGCACAGCAAGGCTAGCAACAGACTAGTTATCACCAGCGCAGAGCTAGCAAGCCACAGAATGGGACTGAAAAATCTGTTAATGTTTGCATCTCTTTAGCTAAACCAGGCACACTTAAATTCATAGTGTAAACATTTAGTTTTAATCCACATAGTTTAGAGACTGGTAATAGGTGATAGGCTTCCTGTCAATAGCAGCACTGATGCAAAACTGCAACCAACTTTAGCCAACTGACCTCCAACCTCCAAATTATTGCCATTAAAGACCTACTCTAGAGTCAGTGTTTTGTTAGTCTCCTATAGGCTAGTGTTATAATTTAGAGGTGTCCATGGAGGGCAACCTGCTGAGTATTTAGATAAGCCTATATATGTCTCATTCTGACAACGAGACACAAATAATCACAAAGGAAAAGACAGCCATGAATATTATGCTGCATTTCTGTTAATAGAACAAACAAGCTGTATGCCACATAATGGACCTTTGTTATAATAGCTTGTCTTTGTAAAGTGGGGAAACGTTCAGACTCCCTCTCATGCTAATGCTTGGCATACTAATGCCCAGCCAAAGCCGTAACTGATGCAGGGAGTCAGCAGGTTAGACACATTAGTCGCCGCTTTGGTTGAACGCCTTCTCATTGCACATCCCCGGCTTATCAGTTACAAATACTAGCTTATCACTGGCCAGATCAGTAGCTGCTTCAGGTCCATTGCATGGCCTCCACTGACTTCCCAGCAGCTTCAATTTAATCCCTTTTTTCTCGTGTCATAACTGTCCAACTTTGAACAAATGCAGTTGTAGGTGTAAAAAATGTAGTTTTGATTAATTTGACATTTAAAGGAATTTCTCCAGGATGCTTTCCTTTAATTTGTATGTTGTTAATGACACATGCATTCATTCCCAAATTATTGCAGGCTGTTTCCAAAAACATATATTTTGCATCTGTTCTTTTGCGTTTTGCTTAGTTCTTAGATGTTTATTGCAAATTATCAATGTCTAAAGAGGTTACCCACCTCACTTGCCAAGATTTTGAAAGTCATAGACACCAGCTGACTAGATAAGAAAAAGGGCAGCTTAATCTAATAACACAACAGATTTGCACGACAGATTAATTTAGCTGGAAGTGTGTCTGGTTATATTCTAAACCTTAGACTCTGATTTTAGGAAACATCTGCACATGGCAGTCGCTCTGTGGTATATGGTTATTCTGATATGTGAAAGCTGGGTGTTATGAGACAGAAACTTACAGTCCATTGAGCAGTTCTGTTATAATTTGAATAGAGTTAAAGGAAATGTGTATACTGATAATAACCCTCCAGAAGCACAAAAGTTTCATGGGATTATTTGAAGTTCACCTCCAACTCACTCCACGTGGCGATCTGGGCCCGAGGACAGATTCTGCTGGCAGTGAGAAAAAAACATCTGCTCCGGTTTAACCCTCCCATAAAAACATAGCACACAAGCAGGAATAAGCAATGTGTGAATGTGGGAACATGTTTGCGTTTGTGGGTGAAAGTAAAGCAGACAACGTAACAACCAGAATCAGGTCATTTGGGTTTATCATTTATTTGAACTTATAAATGACACAAAAACAATTTGCAATAGAGTTTTTTGGGACTTGAACCGTTTTCAAAGCGGTTTTCTCTTTTCCTATCTTCAAGCTTTTCGACACGTGTAACCTGGAGAAACAGCATCCCGTTGGATCTGTTTTCACCCACCTGGCTTTTAAAGACCTTGAAACGGCAGCTCTTCCAGTTAATGATTGGCCACTGTGGGGAAAGTGTGCACTTACACTGTTGACTCTTATCGCTGCTGACCACAAAAAGCCGCTGGAGCAGTATCTCTGAGACTGACATTAATGGAGACAACAGTGCTTCGTTTAAAGAGACAGGCCAATTTCTTTCTCTTTTTTTTCCCATCTGGGGCAGAGATAACAAGCATACAAAGGTGCTGTTGACACAAACAGATGTTTAATTCAGTGCAAATGGTGCAGTTTAACTGCAGACTCTTTTTTATTGACCAACAAAAGAGAACATCAAATAAAATTTCAGGTTGTTATGAAGATGACAGCATTATGAGCTTTCTAATCATTTCTTATTATGTGCTGTCTTGTCATAACACTACTTGGTAATATTTGACCAGTTATTCTTAGAGTTAAATCTGTATCTCTAGCTCAGTGGATCCAGCCTGTAGAACCTTAAAGCTCTTTTCATTATATGATTTCAACAATGGTGTTGCTCTCTCATCTGGATATCATAAGCTGCACATTGTCTACCTAAGGAGACTAGCCTCCGTGCAGGCACACGAGCAGCAAGGGGTGAGTCCCACCAGCTGTACTCTGGTGACAGCACACAGGTCGGCCTATGGTCAATCAGATAGCGGTTCAGGTAGCTTTCCTCCAGCCCTCTGGCCATCACTTTGTCTGCCTGATCTTGAAGGATAAGTAAAGAGCAAGTACGAGCCAGATTGTGCATCTCGGATACCAACCCGCCGTACAACTCTGATGTGTAATAGTAGTCACCTTCATCTTCCTCCACGCAAGCTGATGAGACTTCTTCCACTTCATAAGGAAATGCATTTCTTGGCTTGCCATACATTTCTGGATGTAATGTAGCCACTAGTTCTCCTAGGATTTCCTCCTCTACCGGGGCCACAAACTCCTGATCCACATCAGCACAGAAGATGTAATCAACCTCGCTGCCAATTGGATCTCTGATGGCATCAGCAAGCAGGACCATCCGACGATAAGCTAACCTGTCCCACCCAGGCAGCTCTGCGACTTGAACCACCTTAATCTGCCGTCCAGGCCCCAACTCAACCGGTGGATCCAAAGAACGGGGATTGTCTGTGAGAATGTAATATGTGACCATCTGACCGGGGAGGAAGTGGGTTTCAGCTGAAGAGATGAAATGTCGGACAAACCGGGCATAAGTTCCCACCACAAGGACCAACAGACCTATACGAATTTCCCGTTCTGGAAATTTGGCCCTACGCCACACCGAGTAGCGGTTGTCACCCCAAACTAAAGGAGCACCCCATGATGTCTCCGGTCTTGCTGCCTTGTCCACCGTCATGTCTGGCAGTATCCTCCCCTTTTCCTTTTCCAAGACATCATAGACGTGCTGAGCTGATTCCAGACTGATAGGAACTTTACGTCCATTGAGGAAGTCTAAGGAGATAAAAGAGAGTTTACAATTTCAAACACTAAAACTATTTTAAGCAGCAAAACTTTTGGAAAAACACATCCCTTATGGAAGAAACTCCCAAAAGAAGACATATTGTGAAGACTTGAGAGAGACAAATATTTCAAATAAACTGTAAAAGTAAAATGTACAAATTCTGAACAGGACTGAAAATAAAGTTCACAAACATGAATTAAGGTCACTGAAAAGTAGACAGCAAAGTTCTTTTTGCACATTTTTTTTGCGCATGCAGTGTCCTGATACAAAGTGTGAGAACAGAACGTAATCTTCTGTATACTCACATATGATAAGAAACAGGAGAAAACAGCACAGAAATAGTTGTATCCTGGTCATTCTGATTGGGCCTGTTTGAAGGACAAACACACAGATGCACGCATCAGACATATACAAACGTCACCTCAAGACATCTCACAGAAAATGTCGAGAATTCACATCTTGAGAGAAATCTCTGTTTGGAAGGTTGGTAAATTTCTCACACAATGCAGTCTTTAAATATCTTTCTCCTAAATGTAGCTGCATCTTAATGTGTACCACATTTCATAAACAGTTGTTATGATTTGGAGGAATTAAAAGACAAGAAAAGAAGCACGTGACACTCAGATGAATAAAACTATGCTGTCAAGAGCATCTTTGCATCACGTGATGCTGTAGAGGCAAATACAGATCTCTCAGTACCATACAACTCCTTTTCAGGGATTGTTTGTTTACCTCTTTTGGTGTTTAAGTTACTTATTGGCTGGAGTAATCCAAATGTCCTTGCATTAAAGCAACTTAACTTTTGGGCAGCATGCACATATACAGCAGTCACTAGTCAGTGAGAAGTTACAAAACGTATAATAAAAGCAGAAGAGGTGGAGCAGAAGCCGAAGAGATTCTACTAACCTGTAGTTGTCTTGCAGAATGGGAACAGTGCCATTCTGTGACCGACTGGTGGATAAACACTCAAACCTGTTTTTGAAGGCTCTATTTTTTGCTTCTTCTTACGAGCTTGTTTCTCTGAAGCTCACCCCGTCTCTTCCTGGAACTTTGTTGTTAAAGTCGCTGTTGTCGGCCATTGATTTTCCTAACTTGCCTCCGCTTTTCTATATTCTCTCACTGCTCTTATGATATTTTCCACTCCCTTTTTTCCCCACTATTCTTATTTCCCCACTTCATCCTCTCACATTCCTTCTCAGACTTTTGCAGTATTCACTTTTGGAGCAAAACCAAAGCAGCCAGATGTGTGGGGGAAACAGGAGATGTGTGGGGAGGAGCTGATTGAGGGGAGAATAAAACACCAGGGGAGGACAGTCTCTCAAGTTATACAGACACTGAAGAAAACAACAGGCATTCGCATTCTGTCTCCACGCTTCTGTTGGAAGTAAAAACTTTAAGCAATAAAATGGTTCATTCTACAATTTCATTTTCCTTGTAAGAAAACCCCAAAACAAAACAAAAAACAATTACACCTTTCACATTTTTGCACAGATGACAATAAAAAAAGAAGAAGTAAATAGCCAGTTTTTACAAACAAGAATTTTATCCCTGTGTTAAACCCATTTTGTCCACAAGGTGGAGATGTTCTATTGGAAATAGACAAAAAAAAAAAAAAAGCCCTTGACACAGAGGCACTATGGCCTTGATCAAGAGAGAAAAAAACTACTGGGCTTCTGAGCAGGGCTGGTTCACTGAACATCTTATGTGGTGTGCACATTCAAACACATGATTCCAGACCATCTCATTTTACATGATGGGAGGAATGGATTGTTTGGTGGATGATTTAGTCTGAACAATAAGATGCATTCAAACAAAGTAAATACTTTGTTCATCCATGTTTGCGTATATAAAGTATATATAT
>JBBBVU010000003.1:31513251-31525438 GCA_037177055.1 Atherinosoma microstoma
TATATATATGCAGATTTTGAGGCATATCGTCATTTATTTTGAAAAAGAGCTAATCCTTATCTCTCCTAGACAAGAATAAAAGGATTTTCGTGTTCAAGCTGGCCTAAAATTGCAGGGGGTTAAAGACCATTAAGCACTGACGGAAATGTAGACCCAAATCCTTGGGATTAAACAGCGAAATAGTAAGGTAATAGGGAAACTGGGTTTCTAAGCAGCATAAGTTTCATGGCAACAACAGTTTTCTATTAATTTACTTTGCGCGCTAATCCCATACAAAAAAATGAAAAAAAAGAAGAAGAGCTCTTATTTCTCCTGGCAGCATTTGGATTTGGATCTTTAATCTCTGTGTTCTACAATTCCAAAGATTTGCTTTGTTGGACCTAAGAGGTCAGGACAAAAGTAGGAGTATCGTCTCTGCCAAGTTGTATTATTCAGCTAAATCTACCATTTCTAACTGACCATAGGTTTGTAAGGAATATTCTAACAGGCAGAATAATGAAACAGACTAAAAAAAGCTGCACACCTTGGCTGGAAAGAGTCATCCCTGACGATACACTGCTTTTTTTCTGGCACATGCTTCCAGGTGGCTGGGTCAGCTAGGTCCACCAGGGCTTTGGCGTTAAGCAGTCCAAAGCCAAAGCGACTGTTGACCATCAGCCCTGCTCCGTTCCTCTTCCAGCCGGGGTTGTTGGCCAAAGGATCAAACTCTGAAGTCCAGACCACAATATGCTGCAGGTCTCTCCAGGTAAGATCAGGACTAAGTTAGCAAAAATGCACAAAGAAGCAGATCAGTGAGAATTTAATGAAACACATGAAGCCATACAGCATTATTATATTGTAAATTTTAGTTTACAGTATATTATAGTAAACAGATATTAGGGATGAGTGTTTGGATTGCAGATTTTCATACTTTTGCTCCAGTGCCAGGGCAAATATTCCAGCAGCCAGCGGGGCAGAAGCTGAAGTTCCAGTGTGAGTCTGAGTGCACTCGTTGTGCAGATCAGCGCTTGTCTGAAAACCAGAAAGCAAATAATGACTAAATAAATCTATCTCTTATCAAAACTACCATGACATGACACAACCCAAACAACTTACAATCCTCTGGTCAGTGTAGTCTCCACTGCTGTACGCTGTAGCCAGAGTGGAGGAGCACTTCTCAGCGTACCACGGTGACAGGCCCTGCTGGGACGCACTGCTGATAGAGATAGTGTAGATGCTGTCTGTGTAACCATCGCAGTCACAGTTATCGCCCTGTCGGCCACCGTTACCCGATGCCCAGACAAAGATAGATCCTTTCCCACCACGACCCTGCATAAGGCAAGAAAAAAGACCAGTAAACACTGGATATGTTGTATCTCTTATGCCTACTCTCTGAAATATAATGCAAAAGTATTATGTATATAATAAAAGTCATTTAATGCAGGGGGATGTCATTTTTTGTGCAAATTATTTCGAGTTAATGGATTAAATAATTCTGATAGTTTCAGTGTTATATGTTGATACAGAAGCAATTTGTTAAAAACTGCAAACAAGCTGATGACATCTTGTCAATAAAGTCTCATTCTTAGCAACTGCATTATCTTTATTGATCCTGTTCTACTTAATTTCACTCACTTCTGTATATATTAGGAGACTGCATCAATAGATGCAGTCTCAAAAGCCCATCAATAGCCCATTTCATCAATTTACCTTCAGAATGCCATATTCAAAAGCCTTCTGGGCCAGACGACCAGGGCCCTCCACTGTCTTGCCATCATCGTTTGGTCCCCAGCTGGCACTGTAGATATCCACATGGTTCGGGTTGAATCCAATAGAGCTCGCCTCGATGGCATCGGTCACAATCCCATCCAACATACGAATCCCTGAGCAGAGAAGGATGGGAGTATTAGAGCACAGCACAGGACTGTTTTTTTTTTTTATAAAGGATTCAAACCCATGAAAACATGAAAGATTCCAAGCTATTTTCATTAGAGTTGAAGACTGAAAAGTAGAAAAAAATAATGGCTGTAGAAATTTGAGGATGAGGTGCTTCTGCGACTTGAAGGGCCAGCTTTCATTTAAGAGCAGCTCTTATATGTTAATCGTTTTTCTAGGTGGACCGGAGCTCAGTTCTTTAAAGAGTGAATTACATTATGTTTCTTCAGGCCTCAGTAATATTTACCTGCAATAAAACTCTGTATATGGAATCTGTAAAAGCATTCTTTATAGCAATGAATGCTCTTTGTGTCCTGTTGGACAATAACTCCTCAGTAAATATAGATTCCATCAGCTGTATAAAAGACACATAAAAAACAAACAAAATGAAAAGTGGCTTGAAAAGATGCACTCAGTGAGCTGCTGTCACGTTTTCTGTTTTGTTGTGTCAGGTCAGTGTTGTTTTAACCAATGTTTTGTTTGTCCTCGGGGCTTTCACACCCAAGAGACAAACTGGAACAGCTCCTACATCGGTCACAGTATCTGTTTCATAATTCACAATGTGTGCGGTGTCACAGCTGAGTTCAAGATAGGATGTAAATGCACACACATATGGGAAGCAGGATGGAGGAGAGATAGAAAAATATGCTTTAGCCTTATCAAGAAAAATTCAGCAGGCAACAAAAATCCTTCTGTGTGGTGATAACTGCTGATTATCACATCACAAAGAGTCTAACATACAGAGGAATAATGGGATGTAGTAAACAAAGACACCTCCGTGTCTGAGCTCTTACCTCCAACCTTTGAGTTGTACGCCACTCCAACTCCACATTTATTGTTGTCTGCCTGCATTGCGATCTCCCCTGCACATCTAGTGCCATGCCTGAAAAGAAATGGCACGCTCAATTAATATGGCTGTTTTTTTCTTTGAAAAAGAAGTATATTTTATTGTAATCCAGCAGAACTTTGACAGTAGTGGAGGACAGGGTTATTTTAAGGGGAACTGTAAATCTAAAAATTATTATTTATTTTTTATTTTTTTAAATACGCTTGGAAAAGAAGTTGTCAATTTAAAAAAACAAATCTGCCACTTAGTATTGAAAGATCAGGATGTCATCAAGAGAAAACTGGAAACTATCATCTTTTACTAAAGTGAAGCAATTATCTTTACAAAAATCTTTTACAGCAGAACATCAGAAGTAGGGGCATGTTAAATGTTGTAAACAAAGTTGTAAATAAAACAAAACGCTTACTTGTTTTCATTGGTGGAGTCATATCTGGGAAATGGGTCGGGGTCGTTGTCGTTGAAGTCGTAACTGGCTTCTGCGTCCTTTAGGAAACATGAAGTTTAGTCTTTTTAAAAAAGCTGGGATTACATCAGAGGTCATTGGTGATAAAAAGCCTCAAAGCAGACTTGTATGGGACAACCTGTCGCTATGGCGATGCCTACAGTGTGACTGATGATGTGGGAAGAGTTATGGCCAAATAGTGAGTCCACACATAGTGGTCAACTCTGATGATGCCTGTCAGCGGCCATCAGCACCGAGACTATTTTTTGCCTGAGAAATGGATCATGGCTTGACTAACTAACATATATCAGTGGATGGCAGGTGCTCTGGCAGGTTGTGTTTGGTTTTATGTCACTCTAGTTGTACATCTGGGATATAAAATAGAATGAAATCTACAAATACTCCTAATGGGGATGAAAATAAAGACCTTTTTTTATCTCCTCTCAGGTCCTGTTTAACAATGAGTGCTTTCATAATAAATTAAATCAGATGCCTGTGACGATAATTTTACTGCTATCAAGTTATGCAAATGTATGCTGATCATATGCCTTGATTGTTAAGGATGAGCGTCCCAGTTGATTGATCCCTGGATTCATCAGCATTAACTTAATTACAGAGGGAGTTGTTGTCATCCATTATTTCTTGTCTTTCTTCCCTCTGTGGTGATGCAGCAGTGGCTGTGCTGCTGAGAGCGTTGCTCTTTAAAACCACACCACAGATCCGGCTTTTAGAGTTTGCTCTGCACAATAGAAACTTTGAAGCCTTGTTCAGCTCTCATTCATTCACGCTTGTAATGGTCTGCATCTGCTTTCAGACTGTCAAACCATTGTGTGTAGAATGAGAAATCCTACAAATTTACCAACACGAACTACAAAGGGTGCAGTTGTTTTTACCTAAATATGTTTTTTTTTTCCTCCAAATGATTAAAAACCACACAGCCTCCTCGGAGGTAGGCGTTATCTTAAAGCAGATTCATTACTGTCTTTATGAATCGCCTTCTAAGGTGTCACCAGCAGCGTTGCTATGGTAACGGCAGGCCCAGACGACAGAGGCTGTCTCCATGGAAACGGTGTCTTACGTAGTTGGAGTAGATGTCTGTGTGGTTCCACTCCAGACCGTCATCGAGGACGGTGATGACCACTCCTTTCCCAGTGATGCCTTTCTGCCACACGGGGATCACGTGCAGGTCCAGCTTCGGCAGCGAGGACGACGTCCGCGTGTCTTGCTGGAAGAAGGGGACAAAAAACATAATCCAATTACACACATGTGATTATTTCTGACCATTTCACTTGAACAGGCTGTTTTAAGTGTTTTCATATGGAGGGTCAGCTGAAGTGGGGTCTTCCAGCCTACTGAGTCTGCCAGTGACCTTTACAGAAATTCATTACTGGATTGTCAGCTTTTCTTTTGTCGTAGCTTGAGTGCACTCTCACTGCATGGTCTCTCTTGAAGGTCAAAATAATCCAGGCTTTTGTGCTGTGCACTAGAACAAATCTACAAGTGAATTTAACCCTTAATATGTCTTACAGTGACTAGACATGCATGAGGGGAAAACAAGCAGGGTTGATGCTTGCTTGCCTGCTGCCTGCCTTGGGAAGAGTGTGATTCAGAGCAGGAGACAGCTAAGACTATAAAAAGAACTCCGTTTTTTCACTCTCTGTGCATTATGCACAGATACTGCGGAATGCCACTCCAAGACGTGAGTCATCCCTGTGATTTATTGGCCTAGACTTTCAATCCTTTTTTTTTATTTTGTTCAACCTCATCCTCTCACATATCTCACACATAACCCATCTTTCTCATTGGGCAGCTACCACTTCTAACAGCATATGCCACACTTTAAATTGAAAGGCTTTAACCCCTCGGCTAGCTCATAACGGCTGTTCGCCAGTTATCTGTCAAGCCAGATAGCTCACTTGTTGATGCTGGTAGCAGCAGAGGGGGTCTCAGTGATCTGGCTTGCATTGATTTTAATGATGTACACCAAACACACACAGCAGCATATATGAGTCTCCACTGCACTGACTGCTTAATGAGTGAGTGGAAACAAACAGCAGAGCACAGAGAGATTCCTCAATGCAAAATGAACACAAACTGACACCCATACAGTCATTGATATGCACCCCCCCACACACACACACATATCGCCACGCAGACAGGAGGAATTTCAGACTACAAGTATGAGTCACTTCTTGATTAAATTCAGATGGTCACCCACTCGTAATAGATCAAGATCCCAGTCTTAGTCCTAGCTCGCCACCTCTGCCATCATTACTGCCGCCTGCTCCTGTTACACAGCTCCACCCTAACATCAATATCCGTGCACATCAGGCCTCCTGACGTCACTGTCTGTGACATCTCTTTGCATTCCCTACACACTGCAGTCTCTCATTACCTCTCAGTCTCTGCGTTAACTACTTTAAACCATTTCTTCATCATCATATGTGCATTGCATATCGACGGATGCAAGAGATTTAAAAAAAAAGAAAAGTATTTTACTACAGTGACAAATGTAAAAAGGTGACAGCTGAGATCGTCCAAATTTTGTCTTTACCCAGTGGAGGAAGACAATAAATTGCACTGCCTCAGATGAGCTGTAACGTGGCTCTTTCAGTGAGACGGACATGGGCTGATGTGGAAATACAATAAGCGGCACTTTAAGGCCAATTCCATTAGGGTCATCATCCCTCATCGGCAAAAATGATTCATCTCAATTTGTTTTCTCATTCCCGACAAGTGTGACTCATGCTCTGTTTGTGCAGGTGCAAAAAAAAAAAAAAAAAGTCGAGCCTGAGAGATCAGAACTCTCTCCTCCCCGCATGCACATGCATTTCTACTTGCTTCCACAACTGTGTCAAGTCAGGGGTAAACATTTAACAGCGAACAAGCAAAAAACAAACAAACAAAGATTGTTTACTGCGACAATCGATCAGCCTCACCTGATGAACCCTTTAATCCAATGGATGAGTCATACAGCCAATAAAAGAGCTCACATTTGGTGCAGAACATGTTGTGATATTTAGTGATCATTACATGTAGGCTGTATTTGGGAACCAAAACCAACAGAAAAACCCAGCAACATGATGCATAGTTGATTTTTTCTTTAATTACTGTACAGAGAGCTAATTTTCATTCAGTCATTTTTGCAGCGTGGCTATAATATGTGTGTGTTGCTTATTCATTTTAAACTTACAGATTCAAATCTGTAAAGATTTTTGGCTTAGTTTTGTACCCATAGAAACTAAATCTGTTAGTTATGGATGTAAAAGAGGAACATAGCACAGCTGTGACAATGCCGTGGCCTTCTACTTGGCCTCAGTGGGCTAAAACATCCTTTTCCGGGTAAATTGGGCCTTAATGCACGGCGCTCTACTCTGCTCCATCCTGCTGGATTATAGTCTCCCCACCCCTCTCATCTCCACAAGGGTTTGTGTAACCAATTAAGCAAATGGCTCTTTTGGCTGAAACTGCTTGACAATATTCTATTGCTTCATTGTTGTCTTTTTTTCTCTCAGTACACGTGTTTACTGTTTTGTTTCTGCGTCCCTGACAGTTGCATTAATGCACATATACATTCATGCATATAAACTAGCTGCCGCACCTGCTGTAAGTGTGAAAGTTTTGCACGCATGCACTCAATGATCCCTAGCTTGATGCACATGCACGAGGACAGCATGTGGAGTGATCCAGCACTCACAGGGCATTATGTTTGTCTCGGGGGAGGGCAGACAGGCAAACAGAAGACCAAACTGGACCCAAATTACACAACATATGAATAGAAGGGCAGATATCAATCTGGATGAGAGGCTTATAGTTTTGCACACATGTCACATTCAGATAATTTCCATGAATTGGTTGATTTCTCTTTCCATCCATTTAATTTTCTACACCTGCTTAATCCAATTCATATTAGGTGAGAGGTGCAGAACAACCTGGATGTGTTACCAATCCACCACATGTCCAACACAGACACAAATAAGACAACTGCTAACGCTCACTCCCAGAGTCAGTTTTCATTGACTGTATCATGTAATGTTGAAACTTTCTAGGAGACCTACCAGGTACCACTGTTGGTTCCACATGGGATCATCAAACAGCTTGTCTACGGTACAATCCCGACACTCCCTGAGGGCCGCTCGTTTGTTGCGTCGTTTTTCATACTGCTGCTCAGCCCACAACACCTGCACAACCACATAAAAACATTTCATTTTATGTTTCAGAAGTCTTTTTAAAGAGGAGATAAGATATTTCTGCACAGACTAGATTGAGATAATCTTGAATAAAAAAGGAGAAAAGGAAAAAAAGACCTACCCGATCGTCTTCTGACAACTGCCTGGTGACATGGTGGGCGCTACGTTTCATTCTGCGAGGATGAGCGCGGTGTTTGAACAAAAAGAGGTCTTCCAGGGCCCCAATCTGCAGAGAAGAGAAGACAAGATGTCAGACAAAAAAGTTTTCTGGGAAATGACATAACACCGGGCGTCTGGTGACTTTGGTTTGTCACGCAAATTTATATTTGCTTTTTATTTAACCTGTAATAGAGTTCATAGTGTTTCATCATTAAAAGCCCAACAGTTTATGAGCAGGTGTGCAGCATTTACAGATTTTTATTTCCATCCATTCAAATGAAAGACAAACAAAGCAAACCAGGCCTATACAGCTGTGTGGGTTTGGGGGATTTTAAAGCAGCATTAGTGGTGTGAACAGTTAAATACCCTGAGTAAACTATCTATCTGGCTTTCTGATTAATGTCCTCTGATCAAATCCAATAAAAAGTTTAAAAAAAAACCACTGCATATTTTATTATGTTGTTTAGAGCTACAGATATTTCTGAATTAATTAACTCTCCCTGTAATTCAGACTGAAGGTCATATGTTTGTATAAGAGGGGAATGAATTAGTCATGCTGAATTATGGGGAAGTCAGGGATGTACACAACTGGCCACTTCCAGTTATGGGTTATCAGAAGTGGGTAAACAATGAGTCATTGCTCGATTAAATCCCTGTCCTATATTTAAACACTGTGCTGACAATGAAGATGAAAAAGCTGTGAGTTTTTTTTTCTGCTAATTGGTTTTTAAAGGACAACAAAATAATTCATACCTATATTGTCTGGTCTGCTGTAAAAGCTCAACACATCATTCAGAGGGCTAGGATTAAAAATTCATGAAACATTTTGCGTAACTGTTAAATGAGAAGCTTGATGTTAAAATGAAACAGTTATTTCCAGCCAGTTCATAAATAAATCGTATTAAAACTGTCAATACACACCGGTTTGGACTCATTTAAGCTATTTTTTATTATCTTCTTTTCTATTGTGGTGCTTTGCTCGAGGGCGTTGGTGTCATACCTGTCGGACCAGTTCGTAATCCAGCTCCTTGGCGATCGCCTCCGCAGCGGACAGCCCGCCAGGGATTTCCACTGCCCACTCGTTCAGGTACTGTCTGTCCCTGTAAGAAGACCCCAGCGACCGGGGGAGCGCGGAGCAGAGGACGGCAAAAACACAGCACATCACCGCTGGAAGACATCTCACTTCCATGTCAGAGGGAATTCAACCAGATGAAAAAAATGGATATTTACAAGTAGCTTTGTTATCCCCAAGAAAAGCAGCCAAAAAGTCCCAAATATAGCTGTCGCTGTGGTGATAATAAATAATTTTCTATCAGTAAATTCTTTTTTTTCCCGAAGACACCGCTGGCTGTGATGGAGGGAACGTGAAACTGCGCGTTATTGGTCCGCCAAGCAGAGGAAATATGGGTAGGCAGGGCTGGTCTGTGCGCTGCGCGTGTGTGTTTGTGGTTTGTGTGGGGGGGGTGGGGGGTGCTCACACGTCAAATTACTGGTGCTCTGACGTCAGATTGGCGTCTACCTTTGGTGAGATTGAGTTCTCTTCCCTGAGGGAAAAAGTCTAAACGGGAGGGGGGGAGAAGATCTAACTAAAAATATCTTATTGTTTATCCCTAAAGGGGGACAAGAGGGGAGGGGAATAGGTGGGAGGAAAAAACAAAACAAAACAAAAACACAAAAGCAAATCTTATGTGATCCCGTACGAATGTTTATTAAGCCTATACGCAGTATTATGAAGAGGACATCGTGCAGCATCTGTCCCTCATCATATCCATTTCACATGCGTGATACGGCTCGTGGAATGAATCTTTTTTTGTCTAAAGCTCTCTGTGTGCTTCTCTTTGTGTGTGTTGTCCAATAGATAAAAGAAATCTGTTAGATTTAAGCACCCCTCTCGTTCGCTTCACCAGAAGAGCGAGACTATTTCAGCACCGCGGACAGCTCCTCGCGCACACCGCTGATTCACATCGCTAGATGGAGATGAAACTGATCCGAACACACCAGGGGGGGTTGAGGAGAAGTTGCTCCCCTGCAGCAGCTGAGACAAGAAAAAAACATTTTGTTCAGATTAAAGCAACAGATACTCATCAGCTGTTGGGATTAGAAAGAAATCAGCTGCAGATAAATGCGTCTTTGAGAGATGAGTTATATTAGTGGAATGCAATCGAGAAAATGTAAATATATGGCATCTGGTGGACAAAAATAACAATGCAGCATCCAAGAATTGTACAGTACTGATCACACAATGGTGCGGGAGTGTCCAGCTCCGGTCCTCGAGGGCCACAATCCTGCAGGTTTTCCATGTTTCCCTGCTCCAACACACCTGAATCAAATGAATGAGTCATTGTGCAGAACTTCATAGGCTGTTGGATCCATTTAATTTGTGTCAGGGTGTGATGATGCTGGGATACATTGGAACTCTGCAGGACCCTTGCAATAGTGTCATTTATGAATTAATTTACTTCATGTTCTTTAGGATCTTTACAAAACTGCATCAGTTTTCTATTCTTTTGCCCCAGGAAGAGCGTATGACTTACATAAGGCACATACAGAGCAGCAAGTTCCATCTCCCAAAATCAGAGAGCACGTGTGAGCATCAACTCAATGAGGCAAGTGTGGTAATAAACTGCAGCTGTTGTGTGTACCCTTTCTTTTTTACCTTGATGTTTTTAAGCTCCCTTTGCTGAAAGTGATGAGCCAATGGTGTCAAAAATAGTTATATGTGAGGCTACTCCATATTTATGCCTGTGGCATCACAGTAGTGTACAATGTCTGTTAACTTTAGCTTTTTGTAAATAAACATAGCACCACAACCTTAGAGACCTAACTTATTATTACTACTTGGTTTGAAATGATACAAAATCGTTCATTTTTATGCAGCATTTTAACCCAAAATAAGGAATAATATGAATGAGTAACTAAACTGCACCATGAACTCAACAACAAATAAACTCAATAATTGTGTTTATAAGTATGATAACATTTAAAGTGGCTTGTTACGCTCAGGTTCCATAAGTTTACTTGCCCTTGATGAAAATCAGTGAAACACTGAGAATTGTTTTGCTTGTCTGTGATTTTTAAGTAAGCAGGAAATGAGTCTGACGGAACATGCTTAATATCTTGGCCAGTTTCTTTTAGCTCATTTCATTCAATCAATCATGTTTTATTTATAAAATGCTTTTCATGCCAAAAGCAACACAAAGTGCTTCACAGTACACATTTTACAATAAAACAAGCCTTCACACACCAGAGTATATAACATAGCAATTTGAAAAACACACACCTGACTCTAGTCTTACTTTCACACAGTCTAACACGCACACACACACAAACAAATCGCATGTGAGGAAACAATATCTTGGGGATCCATCCACACTAGGAACCAGCCCACCCATGATCCACCGTGAGCTCCAGCACATTAACCGCCCCGATCATGGCAGGCTGGGGTCCCACACCGCAGCCATATGGACCCCCAGCCAGCCAGACAAGGACAATCACCATGGCAACAACCCTGCTGACCGAGCAGGCAGAGCCCCTGGTGTGGTGACGTGGAGTGCAAATAAAAGCAGACAACCGGATGTCAGATAGTCGTGACTTTTACACTTTTTGTGATTTCTTGATTACGTTTAGTCCTACGCCATGTCTTATGAATTAGAAAACAATACATCTAATTGAGAAATGAACACTTCAGTTCATTGGAGCGTTGATGTTTGCAGAATGTATCTTTTGCGGTTTATCTAAATCTGACATATTAGATGTGACATTTATGTATAAAAACATGTCAAAGCAGATTCATTTAGCCTTTATAATGTTGAGCATTCACATGGTTGTTAAAGGTAAAACTAATGTTAATGAAACCAAAATGTTTGTTGTCTGAAACATCAGTTACAGAATTAATGAGTGATCTGAATATCATCATTTTGTCATTACTTATAGAAGAGCATTTAATCATGTGACTTTAATAGATGGATTATAAATCTTTCCCTCATTGAATTACAATATGTTCAGATGACATTGTCTTGTTCCGGTAGTGGAAACTGTGTGTCAGTGATTTATTGTGTGTACGATGATACAGAGATAGTAACTAAGCCTGATTGAGGGTAATTTATTTTCCTTTTTGGACACATTAAAAAACAAAAAGCTCCAATTCATGACAACCAAACTATAAATGAAGAAGAGAGAAATACAACAATGAGAGCACTACTGAAGTGAAGGACTCTTCAGTTCCCATTCCGATGAGCAGTGCTTTTCTATAGAGGGAGTTGTTAGTCATTACCTTTGGTCATCTGGCCGTGTGTAAACAGGTCTGCGCCGCATCTATTGTATAATCCATCTCTACCTAGCAACAGCTGTTTGCTCTGACCCGAGCACTCACTCAGGCGCACAGAAACACAGAGCTAAGGAGCTGCAGGCATATTAGGAAGCTGGATGTCTGGAGATCCTGCTTTCATTACACATCAGCAAATCTTTGACTTATCCTCCAACATTAGCTCGGAGCTGTCTGTGAAACGTCATGAGATCAACACTCACACCTATGCACAAAACCAACAAACACACATCGTTTCCATTAAATGAGTTCAGAAGTCTGAACTGCGCTTCGTCATCTAATCATTTTTCCAGCTGCACAGACCCACGGTG
>JBBBVU010000003.1:31564146-31576046 GCA_037177055.1 Atherinosoma microstoma
AAAACTTATGCATCAAAGCTCATCATCATATGGATTACAGATGAGCACAACTATTTGTCAACTTTGTTCCAGGGCAAGAGCAAGTCAAAGTCAAAGTCTAAAGTAAGCAAATTGCTTGCTGCATGAAGTTGAAGATGCACAAAGTTTTATTTTTTTTTTTGTGTGCGAGTGTGCGTGTGTGTCCATAACTGAGTCAAAAACCCAAACAGTTTTCAACAGAAACAGCTCCAGTGCCTGCAGAGACGAGTGACAAACTCTTTACACTCTTTTTTTTCTGAGTGTTGCTTCTCCTTTTCCTTTTATTGATCTATTACATTTGTTTTTCAGACGCACCATGCAGCCGAGCCGCCCGCCACTGACCTGCTATCAGCTCAGCTAAGCTCCGACGTCGTGCCATCATCTACAGCTAAGGGAGACAAGAGCTAGTTCACATGGTAAGGATTATTTTTTTTCATCTTTTAACTGGAACCAACGTCCAGGCTTTTCACTGACATCTGAATGTTTGACATGTTGCAGGTCGCGGGTGTCACTCATCCTCCAGGCCACAGGGATGCATCAGTGAGGGAGCTGCTCTTTGGATAATAACTCTATTTTTCTAAATCATCAAGAATGTAAACTGAATGACCCACAGATGTAGACATAATCCACAACGCTTGCCCAACACACACACACACACACACATCAACATATCTTGCATTTCTTGCAAGGCTGTGCATTCAAAGATGAGAAGCTTTCAGTTTCTGTCTTTGGAGAAAATAAACAGAGAGACTGTAAAGAACGAGCGAAGAGATGAAAGAGAAAGAATGAAGGGAAAACTATGGGGAAAACAGAGGAGTTTAAGACAGAAAAAACAATACTTCAAGTGGTCAAAAGTCTTGTATGTACATCTCAGCTGACATTCTCCAGTGACACACTAATATTGCAACACAGTAGTTACGTAAGCCAGGTGGCGTTGTGACGTTGGTCGCTTCGGTGTTGGCTGTCAGCTTGTGTGGGAGCAGAACGGAGTAGGTGTATGGTATCGGGATGTTTGTGCAATCTTGATATACACAGAAAAGTCAAATTTTATTATCACGCTGTGGTCGGATGCCATTTAAAACACTAGTGTACAGCTAAGTTTGCATATATTTTGAACAATGCATAGTTTACATTATCAACAATGTGGAGGATTTCCAGGAGGTGTTCTGCTTTTTTTTTTCTGTAGAAGAGAACTTTTTGCAAATGCTTCTTAATTTCTGTCGGGGAGTATCTGTCCAGAGATTTAGTCTTTTTATGTATTTGGCCTTCTAGGAAAAATAAATCATTGCATTCAGAAGTGCACTTAGTGAAGCAAGGTGTTTACAAGCTTCGTAAACGCTCGTTTTATATACTGTAAAAAAAAAAAAAGAAGAAAGTTTTTGCTCTATAAAAGACAACACTGTATAATTTACAAAGGTTTGTGGCGTTCGACTGTGGTCAAAAGTCCCAACGTTAAAGGTTTTTAGTGGGAGGGAGACTTTTGATGGAGGGAAATTAAAAAAAGAGATAAAGAAAATTGGAATCGATAGATCTGGTATCATTTGTGCCTAAAAAGATATATAAAAGCTAAAATGAACTGCCTTTAAAATATTAAATATAAAAGAAATGAACAACAGGGTCATCCTAAAGGTGCAAGGGAAATGTGTGCATGTGTGCGTGTGTATTAAAGTTAGAAGGAACAAATTCTCCTCCGAACGTGTCTTTCTTTTCTCCATGACGTGTGGTTTTTCACTCTGTATACGGTTGAAGCAGCCCACTTCCTTTTGACTCAAGAGGGGCTTAAAACAAATGTATTTTGCTCAAATATTGTATTTTTGTGCCAAGACCCTGAATGACTGGTGGGGATGCAAATGAGTGGGTGATATGTGTGTAAAATAATGAAATAAATATTACAATTCACTACAGAAAGAGGGATTTTTTTTTTGTTTGCGTGGATTTTTATATTTATATATTTTTTTCACAATATGCAGGTTTAATTAGATTATTATTGTTATATTTTATATCCCATTTTTATCAAATAATGGGATGTGCATTTCTATAAAAATATGATTTACGTTATCTTAAATTAGAGTTTCAACCTTAGAAATGTTTGACTTATTACAAATGTTTTTTAATGGTTATAATTTTAGAAAGTGAAAACAAGCCAAAAGAAAATCAAGCTTTAAAATCAACAAGAAATTATAACACCACTTTCTTTATTTAAGAAATTTAAAATATTACAGAAGGATTAGTTTGGTTTAAAAGAATATGCAGATAGAAGTAAAGAATTAAAACTGGAAATTGAAATGGTTAAAATGTAAACAAAACAAAAACAAGTATGTACATTCTTTGCATAAATTCAACTTGAAAAATTAGTATAAACAATAGTTTAAATTTCTCAGGATTATTTTCAATTACTTTCAGCATTAATGGTAATTTGATGTTTCGTATCACATAATTTCATTAAAAAAGAAAAACAACATATCAGTCAACATAAAACACATAAATCAGCCTTCGGTGAAAAACTTCACGGGATATTTGATTTATTCAGTTCTTGAACATTTTGTATATTTTCTGTCATGCATGCTTAAAAACGTTTAAAGTTTGCATATTGAGCAATTTCCCGTTGATGAGACTTTGCGTAATTATATCAAAAACAATTCTGCGGAAAAAGCGACTGTAAAAAAAAAGACAATGGAATAGTAATGGTAACTGCATTTTGAATAAATGCGAATGAAACTGCAACGTTTACATCAAATGTTGGTCATCATTTTCTCAGGAGCCCCCATCCTCGGCCTGCATGAGACAAAAATGATTATTAAAGGCTTATTTCATGTTGGAAACAAGGAAACAGGACAACATGTAAAATTAAATAAACGTTTGAAGTCAGGTAAAAAAATATATATTAAAAGAATAAATATAAATTGGCTATTTTTCTTGTATTAAATGGGCAGGAAAAAGACTTTAAGATGATATTAAATTTCAGTTTGAGCTATAATATTGCAAATAAAAATTCATAAATGATTTCCTGAGTTGAATTCTGGAAAAAACTATTTAATTTGGTACAAATACACAAAATATTAAAAAATGCCTCCTTTTCTTGTTGTTGGAGGGGAAGTGCACTAAAATACTTAATCTTAAATTATGGCCCCCGTATGGAAAAACAATACCAGGCTAAGAGAGAAAAGAGACTTACTTTCTCTTGTAATGGTGCGGGCACCTACGTGTCCTTATATCTACAACAAAGAATTTTTTACAACTCACAAATGATCCCTTAGAAAACAACAGCAAACTCCACAAAACAGAAATTGGACTGTAATTTAAAAAAAGGGTTTAAATTTAGGTGTAATTCATCAGACAGACTTACTGTTGCAGTATACGGTGACGACGATGAGGAGCAGCAGAAGAAGGCCACAGCCGCCGGCCAGTGGGGCCAGTATGATTGGATCACAAAGCATGGGAGGCCTGGACACTGCATACACACATGTGTATGTTTACCACTTGTTTCTTACCACTGCATCATTAACTAATGAGTCATTACATGTTAACGTTCTGGGAAAGTTACCTATCTTGTCTTTACAAACACAGCTTGTGGTAGTCGTGGATGGAGTTGGTTGGGTGGTGCATGTTGGTGTCGCTATTGTTGTTTCTTTCTTTTTTTCTTTTAGAATTGGAAATAACACAAAACATGACGGGCTCATTCCTCTAGAAATATCCATAATATGAGTATTAGGCCACAATAGAAAGAAAAGAAAACTCACCTTCATACAGTCGCGTGACTTCTCCAAATTGTAATACATTTCCACCGATGAGAGAGCCACAGCTGTAGATGCCACTGTCACTACTTTTGTAGGATTTCAGTGTTAAAACAAACTCATTCTCATTTGGCTTTTTGACACTGAATCTAGAAAAACTGGATCCAGGTGACTTTGTTTGGCCAGAGGGGCTTAATGATACGATGAATTCCATGCCAGATTGGTCATGCACTCGAAACCAGATGACCATGGTCCCTCCCCCAGGCTTGCAACTGATTTCAACTGCACTCCCTTGTTTTACCATCTTATCAATAGCTGTTCCTGGGGTGATTTCTAAATGTTGTGACGAAATAAGAGCATCAATCATTCACTTCTCAATGTTCCACATACAGGAAAAAAAGGCAGTAAAACATTTAAACTCAACTTACGCTGATAAAACACCAGAATCGCCAGCATCCCAATCCATTTTTGGTCCATTTTTTTAATCTTACAGACAACAATAGCTGCTTAACTTGTCTATGCGGTGTTTATTGGAACCTGTTAGGAGATAGCTCAGTGAGATATGAAACCACGCCCCAGCTGCAACCTTCTTCTCCGCTGTGTCAAATGGGATCATTGCAGCTGAGCGTTTGCAGAGCCCTCCTGCAGCACGATCGTGGTCTGCATGATGTTTTGAAGTGGAGCCCACTGGAGCTGAACTTCGCTCCTCTGTCTTTGGTTTGAAACGTCGAAAAGCACGATTTGATCCAAAAGCTATCGGCACACGAGTGCAGAAGTGTGCAGTGTGTGGGCTGAAACAGATGAGGAAGTCTAAAAACCTACATGTGGGGAACGAGCTATTAAGTGTGTGGCAGCCCACTTTACACAACTTTGCTCTGTTTTTGCACAAATCAAATGCAGAATTTCATCTTTATAAAAGACGCAGGTAAAAATCTGCCCTGATGAAGTCTTTGCATGACCTTTGACCTCTCCTTCGCATGGGACTGTAGAAAGAATCCACAATCCGAATCGTTCTTCCATTACTGTTTCTTCTTTCTTTACGAAAATGACATGGTGCTTTCAAGGCCGTAGCTACCATTGAGGACACTGAGGTCTGGATCTCGGTATTTTTCCGCTAAATGCTTATGAGCAACATGGTTATCTGAGAAGCAGGGATGTGGGGATTGATACTGGAAAGTGTAACTTCAAATGTTTTTGATACACTTGGCAGATGTGGAAGAAGAATGTTCAGAGGAAAGAAGACGACAGAAATAGATGGAGAAAAGACTGGACATGTAAGAGAGGGAGTGGGCTGTGTGGAACACAAGTTACATCCATTTTAAATTATGGTTGTCATTTTGATCTCTTGAGATGTGTGAGCCACAATGGGTGGTGGACCTCGGTATTTCTACAACCCCTGGCTACGGCTCTGGGTGCTTTTAAACTGAGAAAACAAGAACAAAATCATCTCAGTGGCCTCTGGTTCTCCATGTACACGCATGCAGCTTCAACAGACTGACCTGAGATGCAGAAAAAAGAGCTCTATATCTATAAGTAGCCAGTATAAATGCAGTGAGGTGTTCCTCCTTGTCTGCTGTTGTCTGATTTTCTGGTTCAACGGACAAAAAGCAGAGTGGAGGAAGATAACCTGAACAAAACTCATGCCACAGTCTGTGTAAATGGTTTTCTTCTCATCTTTCCATTTCTCTTCCAGCTAGGTCTGGATTCAGTTTTTATCTTGTGTTTAAGGCCACATCCATCCATCAGTATGAATGCACCATAATTATTCACTTCTGATGCCTGTAATTCTGAGCCTCAACCCATCAGCTAATGATCATATTTACTTGTGACTGTGTTATTTTTGACTGATATTATGTTCGTTCAGTCGTTCTCAAACTTTTTCTGCAGGGCCCCCTTTTCATTAACAATATTTTTGTTTATGTTTATGTAAAGAAAACACATAAATAAAAAGTTGTAAAGTAAAACTTCATCGTGGTGCAGAGAGATGGAAAATGAAACCACCAGATGGCAACAGAAGCCGGCTGCTCCTCTGGGCTTAAATGACTAAATCATGGATCAGTTTGGTGATATTAGTGGGATATCTGTAAGAGATTAAACATTTCACAAGTGTCTCATCTTATTGGCAACTCTTCATCATGCCTCTACAGGTGCATCAACACTTGAAATAAGCTGAGGAGGAAAACACCTGCTCTGACATCCGTGGTGGGGCTGTGGGCTGTGGCTACACACTCTTACTGTATGTTTGGACCAACAAAGAACCAATCAGAATTGATCTCTCATGTGTTTTCTAGTCCGATAAGTCAATGTTGAACATGACCGTGGTTATGAGGTTTTATTAGCTGGAGAAATTGGATTTTAATGGACATCTAAGATCATATTTAACCAACCTGAAATATCTGCTTCAAGTGATTTGGCAGCTTCATCAACACTAGAAACTAAAAGTCAGGTTTATTTTAAGCTCTGCTGGTTCAACGTCAGCAATTCAAAAAAATAAATAGATAAAAAATAACTTGAGCAATCTTTCAATAGTACCTGATCTAGCTTTAATAATTAATTAAAACTAATTGGGAGGAAGTCCTAAACTACAATATATTAGACCCCAAAACAGTAACTGAATAAATGACTGTAGCTCGACATCCAAAGCATGGATTAATATTTTCTGTCTCTTTATGTGAGAGCTGGTCTGACAGTTGTTGGGGAAGTGAAACTCTCTTTTAGATGAGAGCTTCAGCTGCTGTGGCGCAACTCAAAGCCCGTCACGTTTCCTGTTTCCTGGAAGATAAATGCGCAGATTTGGTAATGGGCAACAATGGCTGACATTTTAATCTTCTGTGGGCGATTGTTCTTTTCCATGGGTGGGAGGAGATTGACACAAACAGAAGGTGGGAATGAAATAACAGAAGAGAAAGAGACAATAACTACACCTCATTAACTTGTGCTGTAGGAGCTTTTTTCTTCATCCTGACGCAACATTCCCTTAATATGCAGGTGCTGGTCAGCAGCGTTAACCCACTTTATTTTAATAAATCACTTTGAGATCTATTTTAGATTAAATCTAGACAGAAACCAGGTTGGTTTCGGTCTTAGCAGCGTTTTCAGTAAGCAGGGGATTCTGTTGATGCTTTGTGTCAGAGGGAAGACCCAGTCAAAACGCTCTCAATAAGCCCACTTCACCTTTCCATATCTCTGTTTCAGGGATGAGTCACTCACAAACACACCTGCATGGGCTTCCCTATCTTAGTCACACAGGGGGTCTCCAACCTGAAACCTGCATGTGTGTGTGTGTGTGTTTATGTGGTGGGTGACCAGGGGGAAGCCAGTGAGAAAAAATGTACATCCTGTTCATGAACACTGAAAATGTAGCGAGAAGACTCGTCCTTAGGTTCTGAAAAATGGCGGCACCCCTCAGAGCCCGAGGATGAACATCAATCCTGTCTCCTTGTTCGTCAAAACGTCACCAGTTTGGCTCCACTGGTCACTGCTCTGCCGCTGTCATATGGAAACTGAGAGCACAGAGAGCAGTAAGCTCTCAGAGGAAGGAATCGAACACGCGCAGGTAGACGTGCATTTGTTTCATCATCCAAGACTTCCTGTTCGGATGCAGCAGCATCTTCAACTCCATCAGAAAGAAATCAATATTTACAGATATTTGTTTTTTGATTTGCTTGATGAAGTTATTTAAAAAATGTCCATTGGATGTTTATTCAATATGATAAAATGTGTGTTATTTACAAGAAATGTTCCAGTATACATTATGTCTGCAGTATTAGTCGATTTTTATACCATTTAGGACTTTAAGCTTTAAAAAAAAGTAAATGGTGTGCAGAACATTCAGTAAATATTACTCACTAAACGTTAGGGATATTCAGCTTTTGTGTAAAATTTGTAGAAAAAGTAAAAAGTTGCTGCTACACTGCTATTATTTCATGAATGTTGGGTATTTAAGTCGAATCCTGCATCAGTAATTCCTTCATCTTTAGCTTTTTTATTGAAACAAAAGCTAACAGTGATGGGTATATGTCAACATAAAAATGTTTCATCAGCTCTTAATGTGTTAGACGTCGTCAGAATGTGAACAGTATGATGATAAGGACTTCTAACCAGTCTATTCGTGGTTCAAACAGCTGGATGAACAGCTGTACACGTGAATCCAAAAGTTTAGGGACGGTAAAACTAAGATCACCTGTAAAGGTTAAAGTGCATTTTAGGTTCATTCGGACATATTCTTAACTTGTGAGTAGTATGTGTGCACACAGAAGAAAGAAAATCTTCCCTTTTTTCATCCATTATACACCATCATTCAACTCACGACAATGAATTATCAAATTATAAATCTTTTTTTTTCAACATTTGCTGTGGAAGCAGACTTTTTAAGATAAGAAAAGTGTATCATTTGAATCGTTGAGGTTTTGTGCTTTACACCATCGTTTCATTGTCTCATGGCTTGTTGACTGGAGAGGTTGAATTTCTACCGTCAGGTTTAAATAAATGTGTGATAAATTAGGCATTTATAATATTTACTGCATCCTGTACCTGCAGACAGATTATCATTTAAAACAGACATGTCTTATAATATATACGTCATGCCAAAACAGCTCATTATCATATTTTTCATGGTCTGACATAATGTGTGTATGATCATATTTTGTCCTCAAACATTTAGACATACCTGCTGTTAAGCAGCTCCTTTAGTATATTTTCTATAAATGTTCCCATATGTTGCTTTTGTTCCAGCTGTATACATACTGAGGTCAGACGTCTTCATCGTGTAGGACTGTTAACTTTTAAAGTTCCTACTAAAACAAAAGATTTAGCTTTTTTTTCTTTCCCTTTGGACAAGGATAAGAAGAATCAATGTTTTTAATAAATAGTTGAGATGACACCTAATAATATATAAAAAATACTGAAAAACAGTAATAAGATAACAAACGCGTACTTTTAGCATTACATGCTGAAACCAAGTGTGAAAGATGGCTCAGGCAGGTTTATTTCCAACATTTTTTAAATAAAATTCTTATAGTCACTGACAAATTTGCTTTAGAACAAGTTGTAAAAAGAGTAAACATTTTACAGGACAGTTCAATGACTCAGAATTCTACAGAAAGTCAATTACCTGGAGCCAAACTTCTGTTTTGGAGAAAAACTATTGAAACATAAATGAATTTGTCTGAGCATACGCCTAAAGGCAAATTCAAACCATCACAGAAAACACAACTTAGGCTGATTTCTTTGGAAACTCACAGAATCACAACATATATGATTTGAATTTTAAAAAAAGCAATGATTCTTCATCCACACTGAAATTATTTCAATTGAATTACATTAAAAGAATAATAGCACACATGGCTTTGGAAATAATTTGTGCATTAGTTTTATTTGATCTTTATTGGGTTTTAGGACATGAAAAAACTAATCTTGGTTTATTAAAAAGAACCAAAAAAGCTGGAAAAACACTCTGTACAGCTGCCATCTTCAAATGTTCATTTCCTGGAACTGATGAAAGCAGATAGATTATTTCCTCAAACGTCGACATAGAACGACGACATGCAAACGTACGTGCTGCTCATTAGGTTCATCTAACAAGTTCCGGCTGTCTGAGGAAAACATCCTGCTGGAACTTTGACACTTTTAATGGATAAATTAGAATATTTTGCAACATTAATTCAAATTTTTTATCATGAGCCTGAACTGTATTGTTTTAGATCGTTTATAATCCAGTAAATGAGGCTATTTGTCTATTTTTCCTTGTCTGTGTAACAAAGGAATCACAGTATTGTTGAGTTTTTAAATCTGATTTTGTTTTACCCGATAACATGATGTGACTTATATTACCTCCATTTAGATATCTGTGTTATCATTTATGATTATATGAACACACATTACCAGTATAATCCCACTTCACCTGGGTATCCCCAGAGTTATGTGTAAAAGCATTTCTTGGAGACTTGTATTGTGTTATTTGAAATGCAATAAAATCCAATGCAACAACAATCTACAGGAGTTTAATTGATTTTTTTTTTTTTGTTTGACATATTTTACATGTCTTAACACTCTTTCTCTTACTGACTCTCTGTTAGTGCTTGCGGTTGGGTCTGCGGTATTTTTTGTGGTCTTTTTGTTTCAGAGACGAGATGAGCTCAAAGCTGAGCGAGGGCGATAGCATCTCGGTGAACATGGCTCCGTTTATCCTCCCTCTCCTGCACACAGGAAAGAGTTGCGCACACTCCCTGAGACCCGGACGACCACTAACTCGCACTACTCACTCACACAGGTGTGAACATGTGCCTACTTGTGTGTGTGTGTGTGTGTGAGAGAGAAATAGACTCACATTTTACAAAAAGGGCTCTGTAGGCTGTATGTTAAGATTAAAACAGTAAAGCCTCTTTGCACATAAGGGAGGTAGTTTCACCAGAAACTGAATATGATGCAAGTTTAAACATCAAAAGTAAGAGAAGAAACCAAACTCTGTCACTCTCCTACTCAACTTCCGCTAAACACAATATTGACGATGGAAGTACAACACCCACTTCCAAACCTCTCCTTACACACTCAACACGCATCTTAAAGCAGAGACGGTCCCAGGACCTCGGCTATTTACACTAAAGTCATTTCCATCAGTGGAAACAGGAACATCCGTTTGGCCAAGATGCACCTCGACTGTTTCTGACATGCCCCCTGAATGTCATCAGTCTTTAAGGAGCACTTATTTGTATTGAAGGGGGACAGATTTGTAAAAGTCCCAACGCTTTGTAAACCATTCAACATGTCTAACTGAGACAGATGTGTGAATTAAGAAAAAGATATACAGAAAAGTGCAGGAAATGCAGGATGAACGAGAGAGAAAGAAAAAGTTTTACAATTCATCTGCTGTAGTTTTTGTATATACAGTAAATAAACATATTCAGGCTACATAGTTGTTTTTTTAAAGTTTTTTTTTATTCATTGACACCAATATAGAACAAGAAGACAAAAGAAAACAAATCATAAACAAAAACATAAAAAGAAAAAAAGAAAAACACGGTTGTACCAGAACAAAAAACATGTGTTTTGGTGTAAGTTGTGTTCAGGCTACATGTTTAATGGATTATGATGTGAAAACTATCATGATAGTTTTAAACTTATTATTTCTTTAAAGTTCCATGAAATGATTTGTTCATTCTTGCTGTACAAATAAATTGAATCATATAAACAGATCCTGATCATCTGCTCAGGTAAACAACCCATCCTGATATCTGTCACCATGAAACTATTCTTTGTTTTGAATCGGTTCAACAATAATCGGACAAAGTCAAACAATATCTGAAGAGAAAACAGCCGGTTTATAACCGATGACAACATCTGCATAATGTTTAATGACAGAAATATTACAGATGAACATAACAGAGTCAAACACACAACAAAACATCACTATATGACAATATGTTACACCATCTCCGCTCTTCACATGTATTAAACATGAAATGTTGTCATCAGCGGAGCAAATCTTCCAGATGCTTCACCTCAGGGTCGGACGGCTCCAGCTCAGCACCTGCAATCCCAGAAGCAGCCCTTCGTCAGCTTTAGTTAGCTTCACTAATCTCGCATCAGATAACACATTTAGGATGCTTACTTTAAGTTCGAGATGCATCGCCTCAGGTCATCATTCTCTTCCTTCATACGGAAAAACAAAAAAGGTCGAATTTAAATCCTCTTCATTACAAACTGTTTCAGAAGTGACATTTAAATGTTTTGTAAAGCTTTTTGTCTTTATTGTAAAGGAAATATGACCAAAGAAAAGAAAAATACAGCCATAGTCACTTACTTCACAAAGTGGTGCTGACACTTTTTGGGCAGTCCTATCGGAAAGGGATGTTTAGAAGAAAGAAAAACATCAAAACCCTTTTTTTTTTTAATTAAAACCTGTTTCAGGATTGTTGCCGTTTGATGGCAAACTGAAGCCAGTTCTCTGACTTCATGTCAGTGCAATGAAGAGGAATACTACTCACGGCTGTAGTAGTACAACGTGCAGAGGACAGCAAGAGCCAAGCATGCTAGAAGTCCAACCAGTGTCCACTGAACATAGGCGTCACAGCCGGCTGGAACAGTAAATACACCTCATGGTTTTCTCACATTTGTTACAGATATGTTGAAGATTTGGAGATGGTTACT
>JBBBVU010000003.1:31583950-31599775 GCA_037177055.1 Atherinosoma microstoma
GATGTAGGACACCAGTTAAAAATAGTTCCGGTCAAATAGCCTGATTGTTCTAAATTATTGCGCTGCCTAAAATGCCATACCTCGCTAAGAGTGGTATGTTCACCCACTAATAGGGAATGTGAGCTGGGTTTAGACCACCGTGACATTTTTTTCACTGTTTACTTAACTCAACGGCGAGACAAGAGATAAAACGCTTGGTTTTATAGTTTCCTTTGACCTGTGTGGTGAATGTGGAGACGCGCCGCTGTGATGCAGCGCTGGGAAATCAGCCTGCAGGCTTATTAGGCTCCGTCAGTCCAGGAGAGACGAGAATGGAGCAACATTTTGTCGTCCCGACCAGCGGTGGTCAGGGTCCATAAACGTTAAATCTCCCTCCTTCAGATGCCTCTATGATGCCAGTATCTCTATCACATTTCACCATCAACGGCCATTTCTTGCAATAATATGACAGCTGCGGCCGACCGAGCTGCAGGTGCTGCGGCCAGAGCCGGTTACCTTGGCAACGCGTCTCAACAAGAGATGTTAAATAGTCCGCTCAGCCGCTTCTTGTGAAAAACGTACGATTCTAACGGTAAAAACAACATTAACGTTTTAATAATTGATTTAATATTTATTTCCTTCATGAGTGACCATGGTCTAAGGGGGATAATTCCCTTCCAGGTGTCCATAATCAGAAAATAATGGACTTTGCGGAAGCAACACGCCTCCACGTAGTCCATTATTTTCTGATAATGGACACCTGGTCGGGCATTATCCCTTACGTGTAGCAGAGACTGATGTGGGTAATGATGACAGCTAACATGGAATGCATGTGAGCAAAGGTTTTCTCTTACCTGATCTGGTGTTTGTTACCCTGCATGTGAGCCTGATACGTCTCCACAGAGTGTAAGACCACGCCACACATATGACACATTAGGTAGTTGGCTGGAGATAAAAGAGTGCAGAAAAAATGAATAATGGCATAAAAATCAAATTTCCTTTGTTCTATTTTAGTTTTATTTTCTAGCTCATTCCCAGAGGGTTACTCAGATCACATATCAGATTAGGCTTTAGATAACTCTTTTTGGACATTTTTTGCTGTTTTTTCCCTTCTAATGATTATTTTCATAGAATATAATATGTTATACAATAAATAATATCATATATAATTGCTGTAATACATATATATATGTATATATATATATATATATTGCAGCTAAAGGATCTTGTGATACCTTTTTGCACATCTTCTCCGAGCTCTTTGAGCAGGTGCTGTCTCGCCACAATCCTCTGGTGTTTCCGTCCATTGTAGTGCTGGAAGGCCATCTGGGGATTGTTGAAGGAGGCATCACAAAGGGAGCAGTACTTTTTAGGATCCTTCAGAGCAACTTCTGTGCTAGGGGAAGCAGAGCCATCTGTTGGGTCCGTACAACGCTCCGTCTCACCCTCCGGGGATGATTTCTGGTCACATTTCTCAGGATCCTGAGTGAGACTTGGCGGCGTACACACTTCTGGGTCTTTATCTGTAAATTCAGGGATAAATGATGAACATCAGCTTAATTTGTGTTCACTCTTCTGACATTAAACAGAGCTGAACAGAGTGTGGAATCATCATGCTGTCAACAAAATATATCACCAATCTGTAAATATTAAAATCCAGATCACCACGGTCACACAACGAGCACTTGCCTGGTGGGTGAAGACTTTGTTTACGAAGATTTTTTGCATGGACTTTGCCTTCATAGTGTGATTTTGCCACCACGTGGGAACTAAACACCATGTTACACAGCTCACAGAAGCGATTTTTATCGTTAGGCATGGCCTGCAGTAAAAAAACAGACATAAGACTGGAGACAGACATCTTTTCCGGCAAAATAAATGAACTGAGCACAATAATACATATACGATTTTTATAAGATTTCTTCTTTACGTCCTTCATATGTTTTTAAAAAAATCAATGATTAAGGAGGGAACTAATCATGGTCATGTTATAATCAAACCTCATCATAATTTAAGAAAAAGATTATTCCCAAAGTAAGAAGTAAAATCTCTAAATAAAAACTGACCTGGGATCCCGTGGCTTTCTCTGATTTTACAGCATTCAGGAACACCCTGACTTTCTGAGCATGTTTCTTTCCCTGCAGTTACAGAACACAGTATGTGAGATATTAGTACAAAGACTCCAACTTTTGTTGTGTCAAAAATACCAAAAGCTTGAAAAGCACTGCATACCTTGTAATGGGACAAGCGGTGGGATTCAAATAGCAGCTCAGAGCAACACACATGGCAATAAGTCTCAGTAAGGAGACCCTTAAGTAGCACCTCATCACTCCTTTCCCCTGTCACAGAATGGTGAATAGAAAGGATGATTATTTAGGAATTCTGAACAATGAATGATGAAACTAAATTCAGTTAGTGGGTCATACAGTTGAAAGAAACACTCTCCCCATTCACAAAAAACATGAGAACTTCAAATATGTTTTGCTTGTGTCTGATGTGTTTATTTATTTTTTGTCTTTCTGGGCATTCATTTTGGAATTTAAAAAAACAACTTCTTTAATATAACTGTCAAAGCAGCTAACTTTAATTTATATTTTGATTTAAAATGAAATAAAATTCAAAATAGAGCTCAAGTTATAATAAACATACACACTCATTCACAATTTATGTATCAAACATTAAAATGATTTATCAGGACATTATAAACTAAGGTGTTTTTTATGTTTAGAACTTTAAAAAAAAAAAAAAATCAATTTGCATTGTGGCTTTTAAATACCAGGATACTTTATTGGTATGAGGAGCACTACTAAACAAAACACTGCTTGGATAACATAAAATCTGAATCTTTTCCCCCACTTTTTTGGCCTCTTTTCCCCTTGTTCAAGGCTTAATGTGTGTTCATGTTTTTCTAATGCAACATCCTTGCCACTAAGTCTTGAGGGTAAACAGAGCATCCAATTTGCAATTCCTAATAAACATATTAAACAGTACTCCATGTATCATGAACAAAATGTGCCAGAATTTAACAAAAAAAAGGGAGGAAAACTGAGAAAAGGGTGCTTATTTACTTTGAACATTCAATATTTGAATCACAATATAAGGCTGTTTGACAGTTGTTCTCTAGTCAATTTAAATGGCATTGATAAATAAACACCAATATGTAAATATGAAATCAGCTCAATCAAGAAGCTAACTAATGAAAGGCTACACGTATTCAACAAATCACAGGTTATGTCCAATAAATGCATTTTAATTTTTGAGAGGGCTGAAAATGTGTTACTGGAGCCGTACTTATCCCTTTAAAACTCAACCAGTTAATTATTTTGCTTTAAATCAACAACCTTAAAATGATTTTCAAAAAATATTCGATAATTTTGTTTTAATAACTGCTCACTCCTAAAAAAAAAAACTACTATGCTGGCAGATTATGATTTAAAAAAAATAAATAAATAGGACAATAAGTTTACAGATGTCTTGGGTTCTGATACATGTAGTCTATGAAGACTAAAACTCAAAAACAAGTATGCTGTAAGTAAAACACAAGATATCCATATTTGCTGATACATTTGAAATACTGTACTTACCTAATGATAGTCTCATTATAGTAGACAGTGGAAGCAAACAATAGAACAAATTGGTGTCTCGAAGTATGTGTTTGTACAGTGTTTAGGTACAACAAGACTCTTTTTAGTCAAATCCTCATAAATAGTATTTTATTTTTTATTCTATTAGTAAGAGAAAACGCCCCGTCAGGGACATGCTGCCACTTGCTGGTCTTTACAGCCTTCACAATGACAGCTTATACCCTTGCGCACCTAAGATTGCAACCAGATTATGTATTGCTTCACTATCATGTTATGAGCAACTCAATATTAATGGAGAATCTATTCAAATTAACGTAAAATACTGACGTTTTCTTGCCTCTCTGCTACTAAAAAGAAGTACGTAGCTCTGCCAAATAACGCTAACCACTGACGTGGGTTGCTGTTTAAAGGTTGTGTAAGGCTGTTGTGGACCCAGTTCGTAGACGCTAAATAACAAGACGGACCAGTCATCTCCCAACTTAGTATGGTTTAAATATCAGGATGGCCAGAGGAGTAGGGAGATAGCTTAGGTGGGCCACAGCGTCAACGTCTTCCTGCGCAAGCGGACCTTTGAAACATTAGCTTCGGATGACATTAGCGTGTTTGGCTAAGAAGCTAACTAGCTCACTAGATTGACGAGCTGGCTAGCCAGTTAGCTAAACAGCTAACGCTGCCTCGGCAGTTAAGGGCACACAACGGCTGAATTTTCACGTTCTAGACACAACTCACCTTCAACCTGGGTACTATCAATTTTAGTGTTTATTACTTTGTCGGGACCTACAACAGAAGCCGCGTTAGGGGAACTGGTAGTGTTATTTTGGGGGTCTGACTCCGCAATTTGCGGAATACAGACGCTAAAATCCTCCATCCTTTTCCCTAGCTGTTGGGCGCATGCGCAGTAATGTCAGGGTAATTTGGGCGTTTGCTCTCTAGTTCCTCTAGCTTTAGAGATGTTTCCATATCAATAAAAAAAAAGCGATGTGGTCTGCTTTCTGCATTAATCTTAACATTATTCTACCGGGTTTTTTTTTCTTAAATGGATATTTTTTATGTGGGAAAATATATGGCAAATGAAAATAAAGCAGGTGGCACCTCATTCAAAAATGATCACATCAGATACAGTACCAGTCAAAAGTTTGGAAACACTTTTCCTTTTGGATTTAATGGGAAGGTGTGTCCAAACCTTTAGGTGCGTATATATACTCAAAAATAAGTATACACAATGAAAACAGAAAAAGGATAAACATTTATTAAAGACGTACAAAACATCAGATAATAATCATAATCATTTCAGGGAAAACCAGAGGAAATAGTCATTTCTCTGTGTATTTTATTTCTGCCAATCTGCTTTTAATTTTTAATTCTGTTCTTCCAGCCTAGCAGTCCACACAGAGCCTATGCCTTCAAAACAATTCTATACACTTAAAAATAAATGAATAACAAGGTTAATATCAAAATAGACATTTTATTTGGAGTCATTATTTCCACATTTGTTTGCCACAGAGAAAAGAAATGGAATGCTGGAAAACAAATCTACAGACAGATGCAACAAAAAGATCACAGAATTACTTCAAGACAAAGATACTGAGGAGGACGGTCACTATGGATAGAAAAGCAGTGAATGGTGGGAAGTAGTCACTTTCTCTTCTGAAGCTCTCTGGCCAAGGCTTCCAACTGTGAAACAATTAAACTGAATCACATTTATGCTCAACATGAATAAGGAGTTATATGACATTAAGGTTTAAACGTACAAGGATGTTTCTCAGGATATTCCTCCTCTGGGGTCTCAAGTAGCTGCATTCTCCTACCTCACACAGTTTAATCTCCTCTGAAATCTGAAAGAAGAAAAAGCAAAGTGAGGTTCAGACTGGGAGGAATATCCTCTGTTGCAACTAGAACTGCCTGATAAATGACCAAATGATGCTGAGTGAAGCCCAAACACTTATCCCAACCTCTGATGTTCCAAAGGAGTCTACCTCCCTCTTGCCTCCAGGGTACCAGCCATGGGACCAGTGCTGAGCGTATGAGAGCTGCGTCCCCACATATAAAAGCAGAACCAGCAGCAAAACTAGCCGAGACATGATATCACCTAAAAACAGACGTGGTATTTTAATGTTTTTAGGTTTTTATACCAGAATATTTTGCATCTCAAGACAAACAAGCAAAGACATTTATATGAACCAGTTAAACATCATAACATTACTGCATTTATGAGAGTTTCAGCAACATAATTTAAGAGATTTTTATCTTGTGCTCGCCTTTTATCAGACTGTGTCCCCAAAATGACACTGTGGTGGTTTTACTTCAAAATCCTCAAGCTGAACAACAACTACACATTAATAGTCTTGAAATATCTGATCTAAAGTCGGATAAAACTGGGAGACAAAAGACTTAAGAGTAAAGATGTGTGGAAATGTCTTACCTTATTCTCAGCTCTCACAACAAAGTTAAAACAGTTCTTTCAAGTTATTGCAGGAGCTCGAAGCTGATTGTAAAGCTGATCAGGTGCTGAACTCTTCGGTATTTCTGTAAAGATTCTCCACACTTGCCTCCTCCTTAATATATGTACCAGCCTCCAGAGCCCCCCCCTCCCAACACATGTGCCTCACCCATCATTGACCCCATGAGTCTGTGTGTCCTCAGGGGTTAAATGAAACATCTCCGGTCATAAGAGGTGGAGATACCCAACCATTTCCAATTATCACCTGCAAACAGCATCGACATCCTTGGGTTGCCCGTCTTTGGACACAATCCCCCAAATACTGATAGAATTGTGAGTCATTAAAGACCTTTTAGTTATGTTGAAGTATACACGATGAGGAAAACATCTGAAACAAATGGTCCATACGGATTCATTTTTGGATTGTACAGGTTCACCCTCTCAAAAATACATCTTGAAATCTATTTTGAGTACAGACATGCATCATTTTCCAGATAAAACTACTTTCCATAAATGTTTTTACAGTATATGTAAATCCCAAAAGCTCCCAATTCTTGTCTTTTTTCTCTCATTTAACTACAATGATGACACGTCATCCCTCTGTTGACCCTCAGTGAGGAGAACATTAGCAGCTTCTGATAACAAGGGGAACAAACCTAGTGGATTCCTGACCAGGTCACAGATGACAACATTATCAATTAGAGACTGAAAGGTAATTCCCTTCCACAGTGTCATACAGAGCTGTTCTAGCCAAAGAAGTAAATGACACTTGTGTCTTGCAAGACAATCATCTGCTCAATTTGACATTCACAGGATGTAATTCCTGGTTTTATACTTGTCAGCGTGAGAGAAGATCGTCTCACCTTGCAAGATCTAGTGAACAGGAATTAAAATGTTATCTCATCCATTGAGTCCATAGCAATCTTTCTTTCTCTTCCCCTAAATCAGACTGACAGGATCATTGATATGTTAAACTAGCTCAAATAGTTATGAAGCAGAAGGCTTGTAGTAGGAACCTTAAGTGAATACCTTCTACAGTCTGAAGACATTTCTTAGAGGTTAGAATGAGCATGCATAGGTGTTTCAGCTCCATGATGGACTAGATGCAGTATCACTTCACCTAATTTCTGGCTGAATGACAGCTGGGTTAATAATAAAAATAATAAATGTATTAATCCCAATTGGGAAACTGTTTCTCTCCATTTAACGCATCCTATGTTCACCAAGATGCATGAGGAGCAGTGGGATGCCATATTATGGCGCCCAAGGAGTAGTTGTAGTTAAGTTCAGGGGCCCACAGGGGTTCACCTTACATTACCAGTCCAGCGACTTGAAACTGGGTCCTCCAGCCCCAAGTCCACCCTCTAACCACGAGGCCCCCACTCCCCTAATAGACAGATAAACTGGATAACTGGACAGACTTAAGGATGTGTGATCTCAACAGG
Source organism: Atherinosoma microstoma (assembly GCA_037177055.1). Taxonomy (NCBI): domain Eukaryota; kingdom Metazoa; phylum Chordata; class Actinopteri; order Atheriniformes; family Atherinidae; genus Atherinosoma; species Atherinosoma microstoma. Next base: position 31,591,399 of record JBBBVU010000003.1, read on the forward strand.
ATAAAACACACAACCCAGATAATTGTTGGGTGTAGAGAATAAAGTTATTGTTACTACACTTTAACAATACTTGGATGTATTATTAAATGGTTTTATGTCATAACTGATAATCAGCCAGAGTAGCATTGTAGTTGTAGTGCAAGGCTGAGGCAAAATGAGGAGAACTAAAGCAGGTCGTGGTATTGTTTACATACATTTTTAAAGGGGGACTCATTAAAGCATAGTGTGGGTATTCATTTTAGAGTGATGGACTTCAGTGACATTTTTAATTCAAATTAGTCCTCCCCCATTCAATTTAGTCTATAATAATGAGCTAGAAACTCCCATTACATTGTATTTGTGACAAAACAGTACTTCAGTCTATTTCAAGACAATAAACACAAACGAATGTTAAAATCTCAAGCACTTTATTAGGTTTTCAACAGTATCTTGCTTAGAAAGGCCATTTGGCATTATATAATTATATATAATTTCATCATATATATAATTATATATACATATATTCAAATGTTGAATAACAAAACACTAGAAACCAACTTCAGCAAAAAAAGGGGAAAAAAATCATTTGTTTAAGACAATTATACCAAATTAAAGATGGCCAAAACAAAAACATCTAATACATTTCAAAATGGTCCCAATACAGTTCAATATACATCTGTTTAAAAAAAAAAAAAAAGAGAGAGAGAGAAAAGAAAAAAAAATGGGGCAGAAGGAAATAAGCAAGGCAGCAGGCAGGAATGAAATATAAATAACCTTACATTATGTACAAAGGGAAGTGTGTTGACCACCGCGACAAATGGTCCAAAGACAAAGTGAAAGAAAGAAATACGTTGACAGCGGTGAATGGAGCTGCAGAGGAAACATAAAGGACGTATAAAAGGTGGCAAGAAGACAGACGTTGGATTCTAGTTTTCTGTAGTCTCTCTGAATAGACTTGGAGACGAATTTGAGTTTTCTGGAGCATTCAAAACGCTCCGCTGGGACCAAACTCCCAGAGGGAAAAGGGGCAAAAGTTTTGCCATGATGATGAAAGATTAAACTATATTTATTAAAGGGAATACAACCTATACATTTTTTTTCTCAAAATTTAGGAACCCACAACTGATTACTTGTTATGGATTCACATTCAATTGATATGGAATGAAATGAAGCCACTAAATTAACTACACGAGAGTCTCTGTATTAGTTTGATCTTCACAAATCAAGAGATTCACATTTATGCAACTTAAAGGAATGTGAATAATAATTGGAAAAAAAAAAAAAAAAAAAGAACGGTGACTGACCCAGTCTTGGTCTTAGCCCCTGTGATTTGCCTCACACAAAAGCATTTGTTACTGGTCTTCAGAAGACAGCTGTGGAAATGCACGCCAGTTTAGAGAATGCAAAGGAAATTTGGAGAATTAATTAAATTTAGAAAGCCTACTAATGAGGCACTTTTTGTTTCAGCATGAATGATAAAGCATCTCATGGGTTGGCACAGTGTCATGAGTGGCTATAAAACCTGCAGTGAGACATCATGACTGCATGATCACAACAAGCACAATAAACACCATGCAGGTAAAGCGCAGGCTGCACACAGCTAAGCTCCTCATCCATTCGTCAATTAAAGACCAAGTAAGCTGCGATGGAAATAAAAGAAGAAGAGTTAGATGGCACTTAACTATGAGCGTGGGCACTTGTGATGCTTTGGAAAGAAGGAAGACCTGACATGAAGACGAGGATGCACAAACAGCCAACGGTTTCAGTGAGTGGTCTGCTACTTTAAGCCTGTACAGGGGCCACACAGAGGTGAAAAGCTGCAGCTCTGAGACCTGCAGGAGCTTCGGACGACTTCCATACAGCTTTCATATTCTAAATGCAAAACCATTTCATCATTCGGACCTCAACTCTCATTTGGTTCCGTTTATTATTTTTTTTAAGGGCTTTGCTTTTGGTGCAAATAGTGCATGAGTGTTCAAACAATCGACATTGATTAAATTGTCCTCTCTCATTGCTCGGCATGTAATCTTTGATAATGCAATAAATACATTTGATTGTGCTCATTCCTTTAATAAAAGGTTAATAAATATGGGAGTGTTAGTGAAATCTAGATTGTGCATAAGAACGGGGCTGTTTTCAGTTAAAGTCTACATCAAGAATGGTTGAAACCGCTCGAAAAATCCTAAAAGTAGGTATATTCCTACATCATGGCTCTAAAGTTGGTTAAATGACCAGCTGAGAGAAATAATCTGAAAACCTTCACTTTGGTGGGAGCTACAATGGCTCATGGAGAGAACCTCAAGGTGAATTTGTTCAATTAATACAGTTAAACAATGCCGGCGTCAGTCATTTCCGGAGCTGACTGAGCTGAAATTAGGACTGACCCTGCGGTTAAATGACATCATTTATCTTTCATTACAATCACAAAGGCCGCGGCCTCGATAGTGACCTGGGCTGGAATAAAAACACCGTAGTTCAACAGTCCTGGCAGGACTTCCATTAAAATGGAATAATCTGAGCAAACACGGCAAAGCAGGCCTCCGCTAGAAAAGTAACAAGTCATCCATCTTTATGGAATATGTCAGCAACAGCATTCGAATGAAAAGAAACTTTCTAGTGCATCAGTACTCATCTGGAAAAATAAAAAGGGCACGACGGATGAAATGTCATGCTGATCTATATAAAAAATTAAGTGGCAGTTAATCCCGGTAAATACCCGACAGTCTAAAAGAAACACTGACATGTCTGTAAACAAGTAAAACATGCTGGGTGTTTGGGATTAGCCGATTTCTACCAGGAGTAATTTGCGATTGTGTTTCTGGTTTGGCTGGTCAATACAACTGACAGCTACCGATACTGTAACAGGCTTCATCCTTTAACAGAGGCCTCATATTTCCAGATTTATGGGGCAGAAAAATCTTTTTGATGCATTTTTAACAATCCAGAGTTCCTGTTTTATTTCTGTTAAACAGCCTCCTTGTTGAAGGCGTCTAAACACAGCTGGTTGTCTCTCAGACTGCAAAACTACACGAGCTAAAAAGGGGTGAAGGACTTTTTGCACATTGTAGATTGAAGACAATGATGTGAAAACACAAGGTTTAGTCTGCCGGTTTGTGCTCCAGTTCAAACACACACACACACACACACACACACATTTACCAAGATAAAAAATGGCTCCCGATATCAAGCATGTAGGTGTGTGTCTGTGTGTGAAAACCTGAGAATGTGAGCTACATCGCAGGTTCTAAATTTCCAAAAAGGTGAGTAACCTGTGAACACCTGAAACAAAGCAAAACTGTAAATATATGGAAAATTGTTTTTTTTTGCCAAGATGTCGGGGTCAACTTTGTCGATGGAAAATGGCTTTAACTGTGTGTGTGTGGGCGTGTGTGTGTGTGTGAGAATGACCAGCAGAGGAAAACAGCCCAGGATTTGTTGGTGAATGTAGAAACTTCTGCTACCACACGTGTTGCTACAGCGAGGCTCAGGCAAAGTCAAAAATATCTGAAGTCTGTCCCTAAAAAGTTACCAAAAAAATAAAAATAAAAAATCCGAACATCCTCACTTTGACTCTTGATGTTGCACATTAGCCACCGAAACATTTGATTTATACTCATATATATATTCATATTTTTTTATATATCTTTATATACCAATAAAATACATTACAGGTGCCACTCGAAAATGCAGCCAAACTCAAAACTGTGTCCAAAACCAATGTAATAAAATGCAACACAGTAAGTATATATACATGTTGGGGGGGTGAAGAAGTAAAGCAAATAAAAAGGTGAAGGGCTGTATTAACATCATTACAAAATATTCAAGAAGGCATCTCAGTTATCTTTTTATATGTCCAACCGCACTGCCCTGTCCTTTCGGGCGTAGACCTCTGTTCCCTTTTCCTGCGGGCAGTTCCTCCCATCCCGCAGATCAAGTAATGATGAGTCTTTTCTGAGAGATCCACCGGATGGGGAATATGCAGCTTTCTGCATGGCAATGTACGTGTGTGATCTGATAACGCGCTTATGCATGTAATAAGTGTGTGTGGATGTCCGTCCACCCATGGCAGGTCCCTACTTGAAGTTGGCGTAGTCAGAAAAAGCATCGATATACTCTTGGACCACTTTGTAGCAGAACTCGTACTGCTCCTGAGGAGGGGACGGAAATAAAATCAATGATCTGTAAATCTGAGCTTTAAAAACAAAACAGCAAAAGTCACTACGTACGTGTACAATATAAATAAAACTACAGTAGCTAGTTTAGATACTAAATAACGGTCGTGATTACGTCACATTGATCACACCCTCTCCTGCTGAGTGGTAGATCGTATAAGTGAGGAAAGCATATGTCTCACTTGCTGTATGTGGGTTAGCTGGACTCTTACCAGTGTCTGCACCATGTGGGGTCTCTGCAGTCTGAGACTCTTCACCGTCTGAAAGACATCCAAGATGCCCTCTGCCTTCACCCTCTCCAGAACTGTACTCAGGGCGCAGAAAGTCCCCGTCCGGCCAGCGCCAGCACTGCAAACGTCAACAAACGCGGGGCAAAATGTGTTAGCTAAAGCATTCATGCTGTATTAAGTGTGTTGAAACAACCACTATAGGGTACAAAATAACCTAAATATATATGCATATCTAAAAGAAAAAAGAACAGCAACAGCTTTGATGTGGGGGGGGGGGGTCTTAGTGAGGTAAACACAAGTTGAAAATGAAGTGTGTGTGTTCAATGTGTCCCACCTGCAATGCACAGTGATGGGGTGGTTGCCGGACTGCTGCTGTTGTTTCTGCACCGCAGCGATTATGTTGATCATGCCTTTGCCGTCTGTGGGGATGCCCACCTCTGGCCAGCCGTGGAAATGGAACTGACGCACAGCTCGAGCCTTGTTCTCCTGAAAACACATGATGAAGGTTAGAGAGTGCAACAACAATCGGCCTGCGTGGCCTCTGAAAGCCTATTATCAGAGGATGTTTATGTGATACGTCTGGATTTGCTGGATCTACGAAGATCTTTTCACAGGTACAACTGTTGCCCTTTTTTCTTTTCTGAACCACGCTGTCCTGTTTGTCAGGTACAAAGACTAAACTGGGGCCGGGGGTCATATCTGAGCCAACCGCAGCAACTATCAGAGTTGGATAGACGTGTGTGTGTAAGAGAAGGCCGCAGTTATCCACAACATGATTCCACAACACCGGGATGCTGTCTGAAAGCACAACCTGGAACAACACTACACCACCTCTGTTTTACAAGCTGTAGCATTATTGCAGGACCTCTGTGTGAAAGGGGGATCTGGTTTCATTAAATCCTTTCCTACCCTGTTGTTGGTAACCAGGAGGTCACGCACGGTGTAGCTCTCACTCTCATCCTCCCTTTTAAGCTCGACAGAGATGTCCCCATAGGCCACCACTCCATCACTGGGCCAATACTGGGCACATTTTTCCTAACAGGAAAAAGCAGGAACCAGTTAAATGACAACTCTTAATGACATTTAAAGATGTTCTTGAAATCTAAAAAGTCTGTCTGATCCCAAATGTGAGTACTTTTGTTTGTAAAATTAATGTTTACGGCTCAAGCATCTGCATGCCTAACCAGTAAAGGTTACCACATAGAGAAATGTACAGCAAATCCATCATGTTGGCTGGAAATCGCTTTCTATTCTGTTGATTCTTATATTAATGATGTGTATGCCAAATAAGCTTACATTTACAGACATTAAAAAACAAATATATCAAGATCAAGTTAATTTATTTAGATTAGTGACCAGCCTGGCAGGATGCAGTTAGTGTTGGCCATCTGTTTCAGCCATTTATTGACTGGATATCTAATAAGGATATTTGTATTTACACACAAACACAGACACACACACCTGCCCTCTCTCTTCCAGCTCAGTGAGCATGACTATGGAGCAGCTCCTCCACTCCCAGATCATTCTCCAGAAGTCCTCTATAGTGTGCTGCAGGGGCCCTTGGCTTGCCATGTACGCATCTTTCTGACGGTAGCCCTGTGTTTAGATGGAGGAGAGGACAGGAAGTGATGTCCGGACAGGGAAAAGAAAGATTGAGTAATAAAAACTGCAGATTGATTGCTTTGCGTTAATGAAATGAGACGATCCTCTCTTAAAACACTCACATCGATGAAGGAGGCGTTGACATAGTCTGTGTTCTCCTCTCCTCGTTTGACTGGAATGATCACTCTGTTGAACTCATCTGTGACAAACAGAGAAGCATTTGCATTGACTGGAGGGAGTTTTGACATGGGAAGATTTAGAATTTCATTCTGAAATCTTGATATTAATCACTGTGTAAAGTAACAAATAAATTAAATATACATGAAAATACACGAGAAAAGCATTAAGATTCATTTATGACCAACATTAAATACACACACGTGTACAGACGTAGTCTATCTGTCATTTGTGTTATTTCAGTACATTTTAAGAGAGCCTGCGGACATGTACCACCAGAAACTGTGGGGGCAGTCGTGCACTATAGGTCCCGTGCAACCACTGAAAAGAACAAAGAAGAAGCTCTACGGTATTTATTGGCTGCACAGACCACCCCTGTTTACTGCACCTGCTCTTTTTATGTCACTTTCTGTCCATTAAAGGGACACCGTGTAACTTTTGATCAAAATATCAGCCTAATGTGAGTAATAATGGATGATTTCTGGGGGTCAATATACAGTGTTTGACTCATGGCAGCGCTCCGAATGGCGAGGGGGGCTGCCCTCTACAGAAACCAGACATTGTAACTTTGCAGGAGAGGATCCGTCTCTCATGGGATCATGTGACCTGGAACACTTTGTGTTTATAGAGGGGGGAGCTGTAAAGCAGAGGGCTCTGCTTTGTGCTACTTTTTCCTCTTTGATCAAAAGTTTTTCATAGCTGAACGAAGTAAGAAGGTGAAAACGATGTCTGAGGAGCCCAAAAAGAGAAAGACTGTTTAATTTTGGGGGAAGTTACAGGTTTAGCCCCCCTAGAGGCCAAAAGTTACACATTATCCCTTTATAATGATCTCCTCCACCACTGCCATATTCGTTATTGCATATTGATATTAAAACTGATATGAAACTGTGCAACGCCCCATAGTGGAGGTATTGCCTTACAATAATGCCAACACAAAGCATGCATGGAGAGTATGTGGGCAATGACTTTTGACACTGATGTCTTCATTTGTGCACGTAAAGGGAGCATAAATGAGCCTTTACTCACATGGAATGATCTGTAGCACTCTGTTCTTCTTCATGTTGACGGGCAGGTTGCCGGTTCTCATCTTGTCATTCTGAATCTTGATGGATGTTAGTTTCTATAAATCATGAGATCAAAACTTAGTTCAAATCAAAGTTAAGTTTGTTGCAATGACTTCCAAAATACATTGATGATGTCTTGGAAAGAAAAAAGAGTGCACATACACACACCTTAAATTCAGCCTCTAGACCGTTGCAGCCGGCTCCAGGTGAAGGGGCATAGAGCTTAGCCAGGTGGGACTCCAGTGAGGTCACCTCCAGCTCTGTGTCTCCGTACAAGTAGTGCTCTAACAACGCCTGGAAGATGAAAACGTACTGCATCTGTGGGAGAGAAAACATCAATCGCCCTCAGTTAGAAACAGTTGCTGTGTGATTTATGTGAACATTTCTGTACTTTCATCGTTAACGTGTGGTGTTGAGGTACTCACATCTGTCTGGACCATCTGACAGCGCTGGGCTCTTATCCTGGTGACAAAGCCAAACACGTCCACCTTCCTCTCCGAGTTCATCATGTCTAACATGGCATCGATCACTATAAAGGTCCCCGTCCTCCCCACACCCGCGCTGATGGGCAGAAATCACATCTTGTGAGTCGCACGCAGACAAACGCGTGACAAAAATAAAGCGGGAAATCAAGCCACACACACGTACCTGCAGTGTACAACAATGGCGCCAGCGTACTGGGGGTTGAAGGTCTTGACTTTCTTGAGGAACTTGAGCATGCCGATGGGAGTGAAGGGCACCCCGAAGTCCGGCCAGCTGGTAAAGTGGAACTGGGTGATGAGCCTTTGAGGCTTCTTCCCAGAGACATCGCCCACCTGAGACGCACAGAATCATATCACAATCCTCAAGGGTTTCCATTTAAGTATGTTGATTTCAGACATTGTATACGAAACAAACAGCTTCACGCCTCCAACGACAGCATTCAGTCATTCTGAGATCCTTTTTATATGAATGTTTCCCTAAATATGACAGATACTAAGTTAAATAAGTAAGAAAAGGTGCCATCATGTCCCTGGTGGCCGAATACAGTGCAGCCAACAGTTCATACACACATTCACTCAACACACTGATGCTATAAAAGAAAGTAGGAAATATAATTAAAAAGTAAACACAGACATTTAAGCTTATCTAATAAGTTGTTTATGATACCTGT
>JBBBVU010000003.1:31599875-31617954 GCA_037177055.1 Atherinosoma microstoma
AAAAGAAAGTAGGAAATATAATTAAAAAGTAAACACAGACATTTAAGCTTATCTAATAAGTTGTTTATGATACCTGTTGGATGCAGAACTTGCGGATTGTGTAGTCCACCAGAACCACGGTGTCCTCTACCGACACGCGAATGTTCCCATATGTCCAGCAGCCCTGGTCCGGCCAGTACTGTGCACACTTACACTAAATAACAGAGAGGAATTTCAGACTGAGCACAGCAGTTAACAGCTTCCATAAATAGAATTATTATAATTACATGCTGCATCTATGACAGGATGTGTAGAATAAAAAAACATCTAGATTTAAAGGGCACAGCCAGGATTACAAGTCATTCCCACTTTCACATGAGGGTTTTTAATGGAAGTAAAAAAAAAAAATTGCACCTTTATCTAAATTATGGAGGAACATTTTAATACCATCATCACCATCCCTGCGCCTCTCGCTCTCCTACCTCTTTTCTCTCCTTCAGATTAGTCACCATGACGATGGTGGCTGTATTCTGCTCCCAGATCATCCGCCAGAAGTCATTTACAGTTTCCTCCTTTGGCCCTGAAATAACAAGAGAGATAAATCGAGAGTATTGATAATCTAGTTTGTTCGAGAATATCACAACAGTTTGTTATCAATGCAAAACATCAATCCCACCTTGAGCTGCAATAAACTTATTCTTCTCTTGGTACCCCTGGAATAGAAAGAGACAGACACCATTAGATCACATCCATTATATCTGGGGCAAAGTTGTTTCTTATGCAGAAAAGATGTTGTACAAACATTTATAAAGGAGGCGTTGATGAAGTCAGAGTCAGGAACTCCTTCCAGAGATGAGAGATGCACCCTGGAGTGATCATCTAAGAGAAAGAGAGAGGGAGGAGAACACATAAGGAAGAGCAGAGGTACAGCCAAAGCACAAAAACAGCTCACGCTCCAGTGATGCTAAAATGATTAAAGCTCCAACATATAACGTTTAACAACTTTTCCCATCCCAGGTAAATTATAGACCTTCAAACCAACTCTGACAGCTCACCGAGGCTGAACGCAACAGTGCAGGCAAATATTTGTAAAAGCTTGAATTAACAAATAAGTTGTGACCTACATGGCAGTATGTTGACATATCTGTTCTTCTCTTTATTCTCTTCCTTGGAAGCAGCATCGCACGATGCCTGAATGGGGCAGACCGGCAGTGCCTAAACAAAGAACAAACAATTCAGATAACGGATAATTAACCAGCCAGGTGCACGTCAAACTCATCCGTTTTGTGTGTGTGTGCTGCAGCGATCAGGTGAGATCTCAGAAATGTCTCTTTATTGGCTCTTTTTAATTGGTCTCTAATTGGTCCCTAGTCTAGTTTACCTGCTTTTACTTTTTATGCACACTCTTATTTTTGTTCCAACTCATTTCTTCATAGGTAAATATTTGCACCTGGTTGCTTTGTTGAAAGCACTCTGAATTACTTTTGTCTGAAAAGTGCTGTATAAATAAAGTTGATGGTAAGATTTCTGCTTTAGCCACGTTTCATCATGATGCACTACTTAAAGCTTTTTACTTTTTTCATCTAAAATTCTGTGCATTTCAAATGTCTTCGGTTCAGCCGATTCATAAGAAGAAGCAGCATTTTTAATGGTTCATATTCTAACAACTGACAAGCTATTAGTTCTTAGTTAAAGATGTACTGTGATAGAAGTTTTTAACCAATCTGTAAATCTGTTTATACAAATACTTGGGTATTATTTCTTAATGAACTATGAATATTTATTCTGTCCAGTTTCTGGGAGTCTGTATATGCAAGTGGTCCTAATCAGTGTGTGTGTGTGTGAGAGAGTGTGTGTGTGTGTGCCATACATTAAACTCCTCTCTGAAGAGCTTGTTGTCGTCAGCCATGCGGCGGTTCATTTCTTCCTCAAGTTTGTCTACGGGAAGGGGTGGGTACTTCCTGTTTGTGCTGGGTGAACGGGCCAATAGCGGCACACTCTGGAGCTCTGTGCCAACAAGCAGGAAGGGAGGAGGCAGGAGTGAAGAGAGGAGGGAAGGAACGGGAGGGGCCAGACAGGTGGAGATAAAGACATGGGACACAGGGTAAGAACATGAGATCAGAACTGTCCTGCAGCATGTTCAGACTGACTTCATCAGTCATCGGATGTTCTTAAAAATGCCCAGCAGAGGGCGGTGTGAGCCAATACTGGAACACGAGGGAGTCCGTGGCAGTTCTGTTGATTAGGTAATACGACAAACAAAAGCCTCCGACAAACAGACGGTGAAATGTTATCAGTCGGGGAGAAAAGATCAATTGAGGCTTATCAGAAAAACTATGAGCAACAAGTTTAGTCGAGCTGCCTGTAAATATTTACCAATTTGTCATCCCCAAAAATTAGATTGAGTACTCAGCATGTTGCAACTGCTGACAAATGCAAAGCATACACACACGCACACACACACACACACATGCACACGTGGTTGTTTCACCTGTATCATCTGATCTGCCATTGGTCAGTCTGAAGGAGTTTGAATGGCTTCCTGCCTGCTTGTACTTCTTAAATCTGTCAAAGATCAAAGTGCATGTTAATACACAGAGACACACAGTCACGCGCACGCCAACCCGCCGCGCTGCTGTCTCACAGCAGCATGCCAATCAGGCATTGCCATGGTAACAGCAGCACCTTAAGGCCTGTGCTGTTCGAAGATCCTCGACTGTATTTCACCAACCTGAGCATGTAGAGGATGATGATGATGAAGATGATGACCAGCAGGGAGGACAGGGCCACCATCACGGCTATGATTGGCATGTCCTCGTAATTGTCTACATCACAGACACAAAAAAAAAAAGAACATTAAAATCAGTTCTCTCTAGATTCATTTAGATGGTAAGAAAAGATTCAACCATTTATTTATTTCGTGCCTCTTATACAAAAAGAAATGCAACTCAAAAGGGCTTCACAAAGAAAATCCAGGCACAGAAAAGGACCTCTTTTACCTTAAAGAACCTTCTGGAGGTGCTTTCAAGAGGTTTGCCCAGAACCTTTATTAATACCACTCGTGCCTGTAAGCTAACATGATTTTACGGCAAGCAGCTGCTTTGCTTAACTTAGCGGTAAATCTAGAAACAAAAGAAACGGCTAGCCAAAAGGTAACGCTGCTTAGCAGCCACTTTAAAGTCCATCATCCGTATGAAAGAAGAAAAAAAGTCATATGTAAACATTAAACATGTTAAATATAATGTGTTAATTGGTAAGCTTTTGAAGGTGCTAACAGAGGACTGAGATACCTTTGGACTGATCAAACTGTGAGCTCTCCCGTTTCCTGGGGTAACCATCTTTTTATCAGAGTATCAGAAACATCTAAAATAATGTATTTAAACTTTATACTTTTAGGAATATTTCAAAAAGAGTTCTCATGATTTTAGTCCATTTAATTAACTGAAACCACGATGCTGCTGCAAACACTGATGTCCTACTATCCGTCCATCTGACCTGATCATGAGGTCATAATTAAAAAAAAAAAAAAAAAAAAAAGGTATATTTTTGCCTATTTAGCTCCTACTTTTTAGATTTTCATTCTGTCCTCAGATGCTTTCAACACATTTTTTCTGCTCCATAACCAGCATTTTTGTTAATATTTAATGAGTGAAATAAGACAAATAGAGTTCACCAGTCTGTCCTCAGAGTGAGCAGATAAATCACATGTTAACCGAGAGGGTAAACCTTTAGCTTCAGTAACTACTTATACCCACGATGACAGCTGACACGGTGCCATGGCACACAAACCTGAAACATTTAGGAAGTTTGTTGTGAATTTCGTATAAATTTTGTAAGCCGTCGATGTTAGATGCCCTCAACACGTCCAAAGGCCTGACAGCTTACAGCTCTGCTGTTTGGCTTGCGACCGCTGGGAAAGGATTGCAGTCACAACGGCTTGCCACTACACACACCAAGTTATCTATTCTTCATGTTGCCCCCGTAGATTACAATAGCTGAGCAATTTGTTTACATTTCCACTGTATGCAAGAGTATGACTGGTTGAAGGCAACCCTGTGGTCTTCCTGGTGACCTTTCACTGCAACGGGTCGGAACAAAAGACATGAGATTTGCCTGAACAACGAGCGGAGTTTGGTGCACAAAAACCGCCTGCTGTTTGTGTGCCGATGACTGTTCAATAAGACACATTAGGGTGCAACAAAAGAACTGGTTTTTCTAGAAAACTGCACGGCAGTGGTGACAATAGAAAGACCAGATCAGCTGTTCCATGGATCTAATTCAAGAAAGTTCTACACATTACAAAAAGTATGCTGCAAAGAATGCACCATTTGACTTGGTGCTCTATATGCGCTTTCTGGGAGAAGGACTTTTGGCTCGCCCCAGTAAATGTTGCATTCCCACTCACAATTCCCAGGACTTTTCAGCATTCTCCCCGGGACAATGTGTACATTTACAAAGAGCAGGGGCACAACAGGCTGTGGGGTGTCATGGGGAACTGACACGGCCTTGACGGATGTAATGCCATTTAGAGCAGCTCTTCACACCACACTCCAGGATGTCCACAGGAAGACAATGGAGCAATTACATAAGACCTCTGAACCGAAAGTGATCACATTATATAATGAGAACACGATGTAGTGCGATTCATCTGCATATGTTGACCACCGGTATTGATGCTCAGATGAAACTCTACATCCTCTAAAACCATTCTCGACGTGTCCTTGCAGCAAACATCTGGAGGTTTGCAGGAAACTCTGAAACATGCCTGATGTTATTGCATTCCTCTTACCACATGAATGCGTGACATAGGCTGGTGATTTGTGCATTTCTCTATTATCACGTGTCATAAATAATTAATGCAAAAGAAACAGACGAAGGAATCATGTTTCATGCACATAAATCTCAGGGTGCTCGAAAAATATGTGGAATAGCATTTAGAATTCCTAGAATTTAGCAGGGTTTTTTTTTTAACCACGTTGAAGCCACTTTGTTAGAAGAAAGCTGTTAAAAGCATAAAAGAGCGTGAAGATAATGTCCATTACCAGATGCTTCCTTAGAAATATCAAAACAATGTGCTTATCTGTCACATATTAATCCTGCTGACACTTCATGATTCACCATACACTTAACCTCAACTTGGGGGCCCTCTGCGTAGGAGGGTCATCTACTGTGGCTGGTACTCTGATTTCTTGTGGATGACTGGTCAAATGCAGGTATGTCACGTCAGGATATTTCCAGCACAGCTACAATGGAGTCTAAAAGCAGAAAAATGTTCAACTATCTAAAATATTAAAGGTTGACTCTTGGCCAGAGAGCTCACTCGCTCGCTCTTTTCAGCCGCTGCCACAAAAATAACACAACCCACTTTCACTTTTCACGTCAAATTTCCTGAAGCTGTTCTGTTTGTATAAACTACTTGATGTTGGCTTTCACACATAAAATGTATTTCAGGCAAACAGATGAGGGAAGACTAGAAAGAGGAGAGGAAAACACTATTTAGGACCACCTCTGTTACACAAGTGAACGCAGAGGATCTGAAAGCGACAACTTGAATATCATTTAAATAATTAAAGTACACATAACCGAGACCAAATAATCAATTTGTCCATTTTCTGATGAACAGCCAATGGAGCTTTGCTTGAAAAATATAAATCAAATGAATCAAGAGAGCAAAATCCAACCAAAGCAGCACAAGAGATCCATGTCAGATTTATCTGGAAGTCTGAGTCCCTTAATTATTTCTCATGCTTATCTAAGTAACCAAACAGCTGCCGTGAATGCGAGAGGGTTTATTTCTGACATTCAGCTGGAGGTTTTACGTGAATATTTTTTCTGTTGAAATGAAATGCATATAAACCCTCTGATCACGGTCCAACGAATAAAGCCTCATGTCACTGAACGACTGAGGCCCTGTCTTCCAAGGGGCTCTTATACACGGAATCAGGATGAAAAACTAGCAGCGACAAAAAACCCGCTGATTTATTTCATATAATCTAGGTCCTAATAAAAAAAACATCACACAAACACGCTGTAAAAATCTGCTAAAGAAAATCTGTGCCAGTCCAAGAAGAGAGAGCTCACCCGAACATAAGGGGGGGGGGGGGCAGTAGGTACATTCTGCCTCTTTCTCGTGCAGTCATTTGCTGCATTAACATCCAATCAGAGCGAGGTCCTTCTCTGATAGTTCAACAGGCTAAACCAGCTGATGGAACATCAACGGTGCGCACAACACGCCGAGAAACACACGAGAGACAGATGTTCATCGACTGCCTGCTCGGTGGATAAAGGCCCTCAAACAGATTTGTTACTATGCAACTATCAAAACGCGCTGCACATTAATGCTGGGAATAATAATCCAGGATTGATTAAGGGGTCAGTTAATACATGGGGGGGTCTTTTCTGATTACATTTGGAACATGGCAACAAAGCTACAACAACGTGTGGCAGCTCAACTAACAGGATGTTGCTCTGTAAACTTTAGTTCCTGGTAGGATTTACAACCTTGAGTCTTTGTATGAAGCCTGTAATCTATTCCATGGAATAATAACGAAAACGATATTTAACAATTCATCCTTAGAGGCAGTTTTCATTTAAGGAAGGGAAATACATGGTACTCACCATCTGGGGGGTTTTCTGAGGGGGACACTCTTGATATGGTGGAGGTGTCATCATACATGTCGGTAGTGTCAGCCTCTGAAGATGTTGGGTTGAAGCTTGCCTCATCCTCTGCAGTGGTAGGAGGATTGGGAGGAAGAAGTGGGGGCTCTGTGGTTGTTGGTGCCTCAGGGGGATCCGTGGGAGCTGGAGTCAGAGGAGGAGGAATTGGTAACAGTCGCACAGTGCCATTGGGACCAGGAGGTTGGGGGTCCTCGTTGCCAGCTGGGCTTGGGGTTGTTGTGGCGCCTGTTGTTGTTGTTGTTGTTGTTGTTATTACTGTTGTTGGCACAACAACGGTGGGGGCAAGTGTTGTGGGTGGATTGGGGGAGGTTGGTGCATGTGGGGTTGTGACGTTGAGGAGGGGTGCAGTAGGCGGGTCTGTGGGCTTGGCTGTGGCATTGGGAGGACCTGGTGAGGAAAAAGATTAAACTTGGTCATTTGTTCGTGTGAACTGTTGAACAAGTAAAAGTGGATGCAGGTCTTACTTGTGATGGGGTCTTGAACCTGGGCTGAGGCCCCCAGGGCTGCACCAAGCAGCAGGAGCAGGGGACACACACCCATTCTGCCCTACATGGAGAATAAATCAGCCAAAACAATTAATAAAAAAAATAAATAAAAAATAATAACAAATAAATGTTAAAAAAATTTATCAAATAAAAAATTTGCAATAAATAAATCAAATTAAAAATATAGTAATAAATAGATAACAAAATAAAATATAATAAAATAAATGTAAAAAATAAAATGAAGTAAAATTAGTAATAAATAAAACAAAATAAAATAGATTTAAATAAATACAATAAAAATATAGTAATAAATAGAATTAAAGAAAACATTGTAATAAATAAATTAAATAAATGTAGAAAATATATGTAAATAAATAAAATAAAAAATATTGTAATAAATAGACAAAATAAAATATTGTAATAAATAACAAATAAAATTAATGTAAAAATAAAATAAAGTAAAATCAGTAATAACAAAAAAAAATCATGTAAATAAATAAATAGAATAAAAAATAAAAAACAACACTTACCTGAAGAAGCGAAGTTGGCATCAATCAGTCATTCGCACAGCGTGGTCCTAGAAAGCAACATGAACAAGTGTGAGACATTGAAGATGACCCAGAGGCTTGCATTGTGTTCCTCCACCACTCTTCAACTCAGTCCTGATCCTTGAATCATGCATGCTTCTCTGAAACTTGTGTCACAGTGTTCACACATGAATAAATATGAGCAGCCCATCAACAGTGATGCAGATGTTTGAGCACTTCGGCTCACTGTAACAGCAACATGATGATCATAAAATGTAAAAGTCTGCGGTCCAAAAGTCAGATTATAAAAAAAATGACTCACTGAAGTTGTAATTACATTTTAGCTTTTATCACCATGGTGGCAGGATGTATAATATCAATACCTGAACACATCCAGATTTTAGCTTGTGTGATCAAAAAGCACCCGATTATCATTTTCCTGACTCGGAACATTTATCGCCCAAAGCAACATAAAAACAGACTTTAAATTCCTGCTGTAACAGTGCATCTATTCAGCTGTTCAGCCACTCATATGTGGACGAGTAAGAGCTGGACAGACTTGAGGAGATCTTGGAGAAAGCGTGGTGGTCGGTCAGACTAACTGGCCGCCGTTTGTATAATCCCAGAGGCTAACTGAGCTGTGATAATCCCTGGACCTAATCCAGTGGTCCTGACCCTGGCATAATTCAGCTTGTCTGCCTTTGCTTACAGCGATACTTGAACGACTTCAACAGTAGACTGAGCCAAACACAGCGTGCTGCCACACGCAGTCTGATGCTTTACATCATGGATTACTGCATCAGTGGGCAAACGATAGAGTGGGTGCTAAAAGCGCTCATCGTGTCAGTTGCCAATCCTGTGATGTTTGGAGCTACACTCATTCATGGTGCTGCCATTTACAATTTGTTTTAAGTGCAGGGCAGTTTTTTGCTCTGCCTGCAGCTAGCGGTGGGGCATGATGAGCAAGTTATGTAGTCAATGAGGATGCTATTAACCTACTAATCTAATTGCTGCTCCCCTTTTCTCTCAGGCACCCATCTGTGCATCTACTAAGTCAACAATTAACCTGTTTAAAATGTAAAAGGAAATAAACATTTTTCTAGACATTTCCAGATAAAATCCATCACCAATGACTTCATAAAAGGAACATTTGGCTGAAGATTTACATTTTGTTTATAATTAGCTTATAGGAAGAGCTGGAGTTTGTATAGGATCAGGTTTTAGCACAACAACAGGTAGCAGATTTTGGGCCACTTCTAAATTGTTCATGAGCTTTTCTTGGATTTATGACTTAAACTCACGCACAACTTATCCTCTTAGTCAAAAATAGGTTCAGCACAAAGTCCAGGAATCCAAGCAGAGATAGTAATGGTCAGTTATCCAGATCAGTGTACGGACTTGCTTTGTTAAATGTAATCTATAGTTTCTGTGTTTACTTGACCGTGAGGCTTTTGTGACATTCATTTAGTCAAAATCAACGATCCGCAAATGTTCACTCGCTCCCTTTGAGCTGACTGTCAGCGTACAGTATATGCAACCCACATGGACATGGACCACATTTGTAACTTTCTATTCATGAAAACACACAAGACTAAGATGATGAGGAGCAGAAGAACAACATTGACGCAGGAGAATGACCATCGTTCACACTCCTACAATACATTGTAGACTAATTACATACATGTATGGGCGGCTTTGCATGCAGAAGACCATGAGCCCAATCGATTTGGGTATGTAAATACAAAAAAAAAAACGGTGTGCATAATCTTATTAAGTCCACCATTCCTTGATTCCTTGATATTGGGATTACATTTCTTTCAGCAAGGTCCCTTTTACGTCTCCTTTCTCCATCTCCATCCCCTTTCCATCAACATTGGTTTAAATGGTTTTTACAAAAATTTCAGAAAAAAACTAAACAAAAAAAGACCTTCTTCCCAATAAGTGTTTTAAATCTCCCTATAATATATTAATTTACAAAATAAACATTTTAAGGGTGAATCTGCTGTTTAACTCTGGTCGAGTCGCTGGTTTAAACCAGGAGAATTTAACTTGTAAAAAATAGCTCCAGTCTGAAAAAGTCAGAATGTGCCAAACTACGGAGTTTTCTAGACAAAGTACATATCTGCTCCTGTAAACAAAATGACATGAATAAATTATGATCTTCCTCTCTGTCCTGTCTGGTCATATAGAAACCTCCCTTGCTCATCCAATCCCCATCTGTAGCCTAAAAATGGCTGCTTCTACTAAAAATGGCATTACAGCGTTAGAATAAATTTGATGTGATAGACAAAGCTGACTGATGAATATTGTCATGAACAAGTTCTTTTTTCTTTTTTTTTTTCAGTGACCTTTTCATAATGTAGCATGACTCATCGTTTTCAGCGTGCCATCCAGAGAGACTTGATGATGTGTCACTGTGTTGATGTAAAAGGTATAAGCTAATCCTGTAGCTAAACAGATGCTGCATGAACCCTGGAGGTTTTTTATTGAGAAATTGTGTAGCACCATGAGTACAACTCCCTAGAGATGCATCTTCCTGTGTCCTGGCTGTCATCTTCCAGTGTGTGTGTATAAATACACGCAATCTTTTCTTCAGCTGACTTATGAGTTGGTGGAAGGCATCTTTAATTTAAGAGACACTGGGCCAGAGCTTCCATTTGTGCCACTTTGAAGTTCTGTACAGTTTCTGCTTTTGTGTAATTCACTCAGATGGAGGATGCAGCAGACAAAGTAATGATTTGTGGTCTATTAAGCAGGTGTTTGGGTACGCACATTAATTATTTTGTGTAAATAACTTGCTATGTCTTCTGGCTAAGTTTCAATAACGTTCCACTTCTGGCTGCATAATCTATCAAAAGGTTACCTTCACTGCGCAACTGCAGCCTAAGCCTGCGATAAACAGTAAATGTGCGTGTAAATCTGCAAATCAATGGACTTTTCCTGTCCTGGATGCTCCATGTAGATGCAGCAACAGAGCACATGAAGTGAGCGGTGTGGTGGTGGAAGGTAACGAGAGGAGCGGGGAAAAAGTGGATGCAGAAGAGGTTGTGGCTAAACAGAACAGCACGGTTACTTGGAGCTACGTTGGTTAGAAGAGAGATGGCATGCTGCAAGTCTACAAGACACTGGCGGATACCTGTGCCAACCACCGGGGACACATGTTTCATCTCAACAGGGAGCTATAGACGAATCCAGCAGCCGTTTTGCGTGTTGCACCGTCTTACGGCGCCGCCATTACTGAGAGTTTTAATTAGCTCGTATCTGCTGACATGGATGTGTAGACACACGATGTTAGACAGTGATCCCCAGTTACTGATGAGGGCATCTTTTCTGGTGATCTCAAAGTTGCTTTCTTTTTCATATTAGCTAGACATCAATTCATTAATGTAAAATCTGCTTTATCTGACAGAAACTGACCAAATGACTTTTATAAAAGGAGAAGAGCAGCTAAAATCTAGGGTTAGCTAAAACAATGGTGATTGCATTATTTTAGCACAAGCTAAAAAGTTCCGCAGACGCCCGTGCGTGAGAGAAAACATCAAAGCAGCATCAAGTTTTATTTATTGCATATCATATCGTCATGGTGACTTTCAACAGTGTTATCGCGTATCCAATGTTTTCCTGACATCGTGCAGCCCTAGTTCCACTAGATCAGGGATCACTAAATGCGGACCTCTTGAGCCAGTGTCCTGCAGGTTTTCCATGTCTCCCTGCTCCAACACACCTGACTCAAATTAATGAGCCACTGTGCAGAACTTCACAGGCTGTTGGATCCATTTTATTTGAGTCAGGTGTGTTGGAGCAAGAACATTAAAAACCTGCAGGACACTGACAATGGTGGAAGATCATAAATGTCTAGAGATCTAAAAACAAATAAATCAACAGCTGCTGCTACTGTTGGAAGCACTTCTGCAGGCTTCAGAAATGATATCCGTACAATGATGTGAAATAACAGGCTGATGGTGATTATCTTAATTGTCAAATAATTTGCCACATTAATCTGCCAACTGACAGTCTTCCACCAGCTGATGAAGATATGAGCACCTCCAATGAAGTGTGGACTTCCATAAATCTAGTAGAATTTTTTTTTTGATTCACATAAATATCGCGATTTTTTTGTTTGACAATTTTTAAATTGATTTTTTTTTGTGTAAAAAAAAAAATTATTATTATTTTTATTTTCAAAATTTCATTTTTATACTCGTCTTGTCCAGCATTATAGCAGCAGAATGATGGTCTGGCTTCTGTGTTGTGTCGATGTGCATTTTTTGGGGGGAAATACGGCCCCTGATATAGTCTGTAGACATGGTCATAATTCAACTTTTTCACATGGTCTGGTGTTAAAAAAGCAAACAAAAAAAAAAAAAAGTCACAAAAATTGGGAATATCGAAGAATCGCAATTTAAATAAAATTGACACCAAATAAAATCGTAAGAGAGTCAAATCGGGAGGAAAGCATAACAACCCAGCCACATATTTGCATTAACAAGATAAACAGCCATATGTTTTCCAAAGGCATCATATTTTCTGTGACAGATGACGGGGGGGAGACTTCAGCATCAGTCCAACATGTGCTCATCATCTGCAACTTTAAATGTTAAATGAATTAACGTTACTCTCTATCGATGGCCATTTCATTGGCCAATTCCAATTTCAGTTTTTTTTTAAATTTATTTATTTATCTTTTAAAAAGTCCTATTTTTGTCATTTATATTTAATGTAAAATTATGATTTGAGTCTTTCTGACTTGACATGAAACATCACTACCCAAGTAATCAGTGCATCCTCAGTTATTATTAGTTTACTTCTATATATTTACTTTATATTTCTCCACCCAAAGTATTTACATCAAAAGCACAAATCATAGCTCAACCCCCTTCACAGTGTTTATTAAAGAGGCCCTCTTTAAATGAATTGGTAAAAGACATGTCAATTCTAGTCTAATTTCTCTTTACTTCATTTGTCTGCTCTGTATTTCAACACAACCGCATATTACAGAAGTAAATATCTACCATCTTTTTTTCCCTCCAGACGAAAACGTATAAAAATCCATTGAGTGAACGAATGGTGAAGAAACAGTCATGCAGCTCACACTCGCCTGACTTTGGGTTTGTGTTGTGCAGCCATGTGAGTGTTTTTCAGACAAGGAGGTGCACTTAGAGCCAGTCTGTTTCAGAAATCACTGCTGGGACCGAGCTGTCCCATGACATAAGTGCAAAATTGCCACAGCTTTCCAAAGACTATGACATGCAACACTGAAAAGAAAGGGGGAAAAAAAAATCTGTAGTTTAACTAATGGAAGTAAGAAGCACACACAGACCTGACAGGACAGGTTTTCTCTTCTGGTGGAAATAAAAAATGACTTATTTCCAGAAGCACATTTAGCAGTATCACTTTACCAGCATAAATATTAAAAATCAACTGCAGCAGCTTAAAAAGGTACCAAATGCTAGGCTGGCTTTCATTTTTTTAGATGAAGTTGTTTGAAATTTATTTTGATTTCCTGATTAAAAGAAGAAAAAGTTCTGATGAACATAAACAGGCAGAGATGCCGATGAGCGATGAGCCAGTCAGTTTTCAGCCTGACTAGCCAAAACCAGTGACTGAACAATTACGCTCAGATTTATCAAATTGTGCAAAGTCAAATTCACACACAAGCCCCAAGATGGTTTATACCATGCACTCTGTGAGACAGCGAACACCACAACCAGATAAATATACAGACTGTGTACATGTTTTTACTAGAGGTGCAGGGGGGGAAAAAAGAAAAGATTCACATCAGAATCGAGATTTTTATTTATTAATTCTGAATCGATCCAAAATTTCCAAGAATCATTATTTTAAAGTATTTGAAAAGAACTTGACTGACTACTTTTAAAGCTACTGTT
This sequence comes from Atherinosoma microstoma, assembly GCA_037177055.1. Lineage (NCBI taxonomy): Eukaryota > Metazoa > Chordata > Actinopteri > Atheriniformes > Atherinidae > Atherinosoma > Atherinosoma microstoma. The sequence goes on from JBBBVU010000003.1 coordinate 31,613,433, forward strand.
AAGTGACAAAGAAATGTTACGTTTAAAGATTGCCTCTGTGTGTTTTCAACTTTTGACTCACTCCGTTAACCTTGTGGGTTGACTGTAGCGCATGCACAAACAACTATCATAAGTTTGTCCTATTTATTTTTAATGTTTTTGCAACATTAGTTATCGAACATGTTCTCAATGATATTTTGAGAACATTTTGAATATGTTTTTCAGCCCTTAAAGTTAAAGAGAAATAAACTAAAAGGTCAGTTTATATGTACATCAGAAACCTTTTACTCAAGCTCAAATGTGTTTGGCCCAGACGTCAGGGACCTGAGGAGTGAGAGGCCTGAGAAGGAAGGTCTGCAGTTGAACATTATTACCGACAAGGGGCACAGCTCACTTTTTCTTTACAAAACACGATATTACTAAACAGAAACGCCTTATATAGAGGCTCAGAAACTTACAGCAACAACATGAACACAATGAGATGAGATTAATTGACTTTAGCTGATGTCCAGACAGCTGGAAGCCGACTCTCGGTCCAACTGTGTGGAGTCCATCCAAAAATATAAACTAGTTTTCAGAAAGTTGTGCATGTTAGAAATTGTTTGTAGTCATAGCATAGTGCCATCCCTTCCTGTTGTTGTACTTACAGGCTAGTTCTCTGGGACAGTGCTTCCCAACCTGGGGCCCCCCAAAGAGCACAGGGTGTCCCCGAGGCTTTAACTGGTCAGAGCCAGTGTGACTTAAATGAAGGCCATATCCACACAGAGACCAGTTGAGGGGTATTCGCTTAGGTTTTTTATCATTTGGGCGTTTCATTCACATGGAACCAGTGTTTTGGGAGTCTGAAAACACTTTGGTATTTCTCAGACATGTCTCATTGATGAAATGGTGCACAGTGCAGATGATTTGTCCTTATTTTGAAAAAAAAAACAAAACGTAAGGCTATATGTTGGTATTTGGTAATTAGCTTAACTTTGGTTTTATCAAAGCAAAGGAGTCAGACAGAATGCATCATTTCTGGCGAGAAGCAGCTGATGGAAGCATAAAACCAAGCATGGTTTCAATATGGGGCGGGGGGGTTCCCAGCTTTTCGTTAGTTCTATGTACGGGTCCTCGGGGTAAAATAGGTTGGGAACCACTGCTCTAGGAGATAGTGGTAGTTACTGGACTGGTTCTGGTTCCATTGATGTCCCCAGAGCACTGACGGTAAATACCCTACAGGATGAAAGATGCTTATCCAAGTTTAATTTAAAAAAATCTAAATATTTTTGCTGCTAAAAACAGCATCACAGTTCTAACAGCAGGCAGGTCGGACATATTAGGAGGGGAAAGTCTTCTTACTACTAAATTGTACTTTTATTTCTCCTAGAAAAGTTTCACAGTTTTACTTTTTTCTTTATTTTCTATTCCGTTTCATCCGACTACATGAAGATATGCCATTTGACTAAAGGGATTAGAATCTCAGAACAGATATTTGCATCTGAATTCACACAATCTGCAGCCAAGTGTTGGGATTTATGCTACTGAAAGGTTTCTGGTTGTTAACAGCGCAGCTGTAGTCCAAATTACCAACCGATGTCAAATTCATAGGCTATCACCCAACAAGCATTAAGGCATCTATAACTTCCACTCCTCCCTAAAAAATAATTCCCCTTGCTCTCAGGGGCTAAGCCATCACAAGAGAAGGATTTGCAGATTCTCATATTGAGGCATCCTTAGAAATGGAGACGTGAAAAAGTACCGTCACGTTTTATTATCATGCTGCACCATCACAAAAGAAGACACTGTATAGGGCTGTAAAACATTTCTCAGATACTGTTACAGTTAGCGGAACTGTGCAGAACTCGGAGCTTTATGAGCTCAACTAATTAATGAAGACGCTGCTCTACCTCATCGGAGTGCAATCACACAGTGTGTGGGCTGGGCTGTTCCCACCACATCTCACTGATACACTGAAAAGAACATTTATAGGCAGAATAATAAAAAGGAAGCCCAATTACATCTCCATGACAACCAAAAAGGCCAAGACATAAGACCAGCGAGGTGCTGCTGAAGTCTGTAGATTTCAGCGATGCTTTTGGTATTTTATCTGTGGACTTAGGTGGAGTAATAACAGTCTTTTCAATGCTCACAAGCATTTATAAATGGCTTAGAATGGATTTAGTGGTGATATCTCAGGGGATTAAAGTACTAAAGCATTAAAAAAAGAAGTTTTTTTTTGTCACTGCTGGTCATGAATGAGTTTACTGTATGCTATTTATACTAAATTAGGCAGAAAACCAAAGACAATGTGGTCAAAGATTACTACTACTACTACTACTACTACTAACACTAAAGCGGCAAGGACCTCCATGATTGATAATATTCTTAGAAAAAATGTTTAGAAAAGCCTTCATAGGGACAACACAAGACAAGTGAGTGACCTTACAGACACAGAGACCACAGACTTGACTAATAGGACACCACTAGTTGTGTGTTCAAAGGGACTCTATCATTCATGCAGAGAAATATTTTTCTCTGGCTTTCTACCATGGCATCCTGCTTCACTAGTTGCTGCAGAGCTGGATAATGCTTGTCTGTCTGTCTCCATTCATGGCATATTAATACTGTTTCTATGTCTTCAGAAGGAGGGGGTCTGGGGCAACGGGAATACTGTGAATGCTTCTCTTCATGGGAGGCTGAAGTAGGCCTAACTCAGGGCTGCTAGGACTCTTGCTCTGAAACAAACCACAGATTATACATCCCCAGTGCCACATACAACAGCCACAATCCTCTGGACTTCCTTTTCTGAGGAATACTACTCCCTGCTGGTGTGGTTTCTGTTCCTGTTGGCTTCATTCATGAGCTGGTGAGTTGATGAAAAGGATGAACAGAAGCATGGGATTATTACTTTGGCTAATCACAAGGGGAAGAGTGACCGCTGTGTCTGTTATTAAGCCTGTAATGATGATTTTGGGCCCATCGCACTGCGGGGATCAAGAAAATTTGCTTGTTCCGATTGGGTGAAAGTGGCGAGTCGGTGAAGCTCTGCTCTGTGTCTGCTGTGTTGTGGGGTTTCTCACACAGGATGCCAGGGGCCTCTCAAGCTTTCCCACATTGGACACAGAGAGGATCTAGAGGCGCAAAGCATGGCCTCCCCACAAAAGCCACTGTGACCTTCAAGTGTAGTGTGGGGCCAAATGGACTGCTCAAGAACCACAATGAAACTCGATTCACTATCACTTCTGCCCTTTGAAACTCAAGCACCATAACCGATTTCTCGATGCAGCATGCAGCTAAGGCCGGACATCAGACCTCAGTACTTTTCTGGCAACGAACAAAATGTGTGAAGTATCAAAAACCACAAAAGACCTGAAAGTTGGCACTGAATGTCAACTTAAGATCCTTAATCTTTTGTACTTCCTCTCTAAGGAGACAGATCGTGACCGGTTTAAATGTTCTCTTTTTATTATTGAGCAGATACTGCTGCTGTTAGACATTTCAGGGTTTAAAAAAAAAAAGGGGGATTTTTGTTTAAAATGCGTTTCAATTAAAAAAAACAAAAAAAAACAAAAAACAAAAGGACGAACACGACTGAAGCCAGAGTTCTGGTGCGGATTACACTGGCTAATATAATAATGGTATCAGAATATAATATCATTTAAATAAAGTACATCATGGTTATACTCAGCATATACCACGGTCAGATGGTTACACTGAAGAGTCAGAATCTGGTGTCATTGTTAACGAACTTTCCAGCAATATATTTCATGAGTTGGGCTATGTTCACACTGCAGCTCATTTCCAAATATTTGCTCAAATGTGACTCATGTTGGATTTTTTAATGGACAGTCTGAACGTCACAAATACGATTTAAAAAAAATTCAACTCGGGCCACTCTCAGATGTGGTCTTAAATCAGATGCATATCATCTGTGTCTCGAAGCGACCTCAGTCTGAACGGTAATGTCGCATTTCATCTGACTTTAACGTCACAGAAGTAAGACACACGTCACAATTCTGTGAACGTGGCGACATCGAATAATGCCGGATAACCTTGATGCAGCTAGTCACTGGAAAGACAGTTAAGTTCTGGACTTCGTTACTATTTCGGTTGACAATTCTGTCCAAGCCAAACTTGAATGTTCGTACGGTAACAGTTGGGTCTAATTTTAATCGGTTCTGACTGTACAAGCATCCGTATCTACTTCTGTAAACTGGACGGACTGTATGACTTCGTGTTTTTTCTTCTGCCCACACGTGTCACGTCTGGGCCACGTACTGTTAACAATGAAAGGGGTTGAAGGTCACGTTGAAATGATAATGTGAACAACCACGCAGGAAAAAAAATTGGATTTTGGCTTAAAAAACACAAACAAAAGAGATTTGAGCATGAAGACCAGCAGTGAGAACTAGGGCTGGGTATCATCACTAATTCCCTGAATCGATTCGATTCACAATAGTCCATTTCGATTCGATGTCGATTTTATTTCGATTCATTTACAGCTAATTGTTTAACAACACTTATTTTTCTTTAATCTCAGGTAACTTTTTTTTATAAAACA
>JBBBVU010000003.1:31640034-31653110 GCA_037177055.1 Atherinosoma microstoma
TATATATAAGTGTTTTGCTACACATGCATGCTTTGATGATTTGATATTTGAATCTTGCTTTAGAAAACTTGTGACACAAAACTGTAAATGTTAGTAATCCATGTACAAATTTAATGTAATATCAGTTTTTAGATGTGAAAGTGCTGTGCATACAGGAAGATCAGTGATATTCCTGAGGTTATATCATCACTATGTTGTATCAGGAAATATTGATAAGACTTTATTCCCAGTTGAATAAGGTGAAGTATCTCAGGTTTTATACACACACACTTGACATATTCTTGTTCTTGACATCTGATTGAATAGTTAAATGCTGTACCTATATTCTCCTTTAGGTTCTACCACATCTCTCATGTTTACATGTTTGTTTATTTTTAGAACAAGTCTTTGCCAGTCTCCCACAGATGGAGAGGGGAGTTGCAAAGGTGATCGGTGGTGATCCCAAAGGAAACAACTTCCTCTACACCAATGGGAAGTGTGTCATCATCAGGAACATTGACGTAATTCTCTCTTCTTTTTCTTTAAGCTGTACTTACAAATGTCGCTGACTTCTGCACTTATTTGTTCTGGGTTTTCTCTTTGGCCATTATTTTCATTCATTGTGAATTTTTTTTTTTTTTTTTTTTTTTTTTTTTTTTTTTGAAGTAAGTTGGCATTAGAGTTGTGGAGGTGTTTGCTCCAGCTGAATTACTCTGTGTCTTAGTAACTGCAACCCTCTGGCAAAGCTGGATTAAGTGCAGTGTGTGCTGCACCTTTTACATTAATGACACTAATGTGCCCTGAGCTCTGCACAACAGCGAGTTCATTGATTTCAAGCACTGAATGTCAGCCAAAATATGATTTTATGTCCTTTTTTAAAAAAAATAGAAAACATTGGAATTTGACATTTTCTGAATGTTTAAACTTTCACCTTTTTTAGCTTTATTTTTACTTTGTAATTAGTAAGAGCAGACTTGGCAGTGCAGGCAGAGGATATTGGTGACGTACTTATGCTTGCCTCATTATACCTTTTTGTACTGTATCTGTAATGATGCATAATATTTGGTTTTTGGCACTGTAAAGGTTGTTTAGATTTATGGACTTGACTAAGATATGGCTATTGTGTATTGCACAGACATAACCTAAGAGAAGAGATCTGTCTTTTTTTGTTAGAATAAACGATAAAATAGAGACATTTCAATTGACTTATTTATTAATTTTTTAATAAGGGAACCATCTTCATGCCTTAGTTCAGATACAGTTGCGCTGATATGTCATGTTTCTTCTCTTTGAAAGAATCCGGCTATTGCAGATATTTACACTGAGCATGCCCATCCGGTTCATGTGGCCAAGTACGCCCCCAGCGGATTCTATATTGCATCTGGAGGTACGAGACACATTTAAACATATCAACACGTCTTTGATTGGTTTAGAAATGTCATGATTTTAATCAAACGCATGCATATTTTAAAACCCTTTAGATGCAGCAGGAAGGATCCGTATCTGGGACACCACCCAGAAGGAGCACATGCTCAAGTATGAGTACACCCCTATTTCGGGGAAGATCAAGGACATTGCATGGACAGAGGATAGCAAGAGGATTGCTGTTGTTGGGGATGGACGAGAAAAGTAAGGGTCAGAGTTTTTGTTCTATACAGTGTGAGCTATTTAAAGTAGTAATTAAATGAGGCTGAAATGCATTGAACTCTGGAAACTCATGAGAAACCTGCTGCATAAAATCACACTGTTAAACACTTAATGCAGGTATATTATCAGCTTAAGATATTTGTTAATGTGGGTTATTTATAAAATTTTTATCACTGACTTTCTTGATGTTTGTTAATTTTTTTAAATGCACGGAAAGCCGGACGCATGTAAACTGGAACGTAATGAGTCTTCGTCTCTCATCGTAGGTTTGGTGCTGTGTTCTTGTGGGACTCTGGCTCATCCGTGGGAGAGGTGTCTGGCCACGCAAAACTGATCAACAGTGTGGACATAAGACAGAAACGCCCTTACCGCCTTGCCACTGCTAGTGATGACACCTGTGGTTCCTTTTTTGAAGGACCACCCTTCAAGTTCAAATTCACAATACGGGTGAGTTGCATCCTTTTTTCTTAAAAAAAAAACAACCTCTCAGCCATTTGAGCTGCCTCATTAAAGAAGCATTTGTGTATAGACAAAGCATTAGGGGCTGGTTGCTGTGGTAACACTGGAGTAAATCCCACAGACCGGCCAAATGCTAGATGCCATGTTTGACTTCTGTTTTTGTTGGTAACAACTTGTTGGCCTTCAGCAAACGCAGGCGTTGAATAAGTCAAGTTAAGTCATTTTTTTAATCCCCGCTGGCCATCTCAAATCTGTCGAGCCCTGGCGGTTTTTGACAGTGTTGCCTTGTTTCCTTATTATGTAACCTACTTCCCCCATAAATTCTTGGAGGGTGTGTGTGTGCCAGATTCCAAAAAGCAGACCTTCCCCCTTGAAATGTAAAACATTTTTGAGCAGAAAATGCTTGTGTTTGTCAAAGTTTTGTCTCATCGCAGTTTTAATCAAATTATAACTCACATTTACTTAAAAAGATAATTGTCTCATTGCTTTTAAAACAAAAGATAAGACTGTGTGGTTTTAAGCAAGCCCCCTCCCCTCTGTATACTTCCCTTATCAGTAACGATGTTGTTTTGGGCCAGCAGCAGGAAACGGCTTAAATGCCCAAAGCTAGTTCAAAATATTTAGCAATGCCTAAGTTTAGCCATGTTCTTTTTCTCTGTCTCTGTGTGTTATTGAAGCAAAGCTTCTGTCAGCCGTAACGGCGTAAAATGAGGAAGAAATGAGTTTCTGTCTTGTCATCATGATGACTGAAGCTGTTTTCTCAAATGCGTCATGGCCTTGAGATTGTGTAGATTTTTCTGTAGGGGGTGCATGTGAAAATGCAAATGTGCATCTGACTTCTCCTCCTTGGCTGGCTGGAGGGTAAGAACTCTGGAAGGGATGCAAGTGTGTGGATGCAAAAGCAAATATTCTGAAGCATTTAAAGCTTATATGTGCTAAGAGTTGCTGTTTCCTACTTTTTTATGATGACCTGCATGCATTAGCATTGCATTCTCATATGATATCAAAATCAGCATCGAGGGTCAGAAAGAGATGTCGTTCTTGACATGCTGGAAACAAAACATTTCCATTTCCTGCTTTATTTTTTATTTTTTTTTTAATCACATCTTCTACCCCTATCTCCTCTCTGGAGGGTTTTGTTTTTTTGTAGCTGTGAGAGCACATCTCCAGCTCTGCCAGGGAGTGCACGTGTGAATTTAAGAGTACTAATCTATTTTTGTTTACTGTAATTGAATAAAAGAGTAGCAAATTAGTGTTCAGAAGCATTTATTTATGAATGTCTCACCACTACTTCTTCTTCTTCGTCTCCCTGGTGACTGATACAGGACCACAGCCAATTTGTCAACTGTGTCCGTTTCTCTCCAGACGGAAGCCGATTCGTCACAGCTGGCGCTGATGGCCAGGTAAGTATCGGATTACTAGGTGTTGGGCATGTCATTGTATTAAATGGAGGTCAACTGTTGCAGTTGTTTGGACCAGTAAAAAGCAGATGGCTATTTAATCTGCTGATTACACCCACGCAGGCACACATGCACCATGAACAAAAGTTTACTAGTGAGAACTGCTTTAGACGGAGCAGCATTTATCTTCAGCCAATAAATAAATATAGCAGTTTTATTATTCTCCTATTTACTTATGAGGCAGTCTTGTATAAAGTTAACTTTCTTTTAATTATAAATGATCTCAGTTATGAGTTATAATATGAGGTCTAACTGAAATGTAATTTTTTTTTATTTTTGTGGATATGTGGTAGAAGATTAAGATAAAATGGAACTAATTGAGAATGGAGTAAAGAGGAAAAGGGATGAGGAAAAGTGAAACCTGTATCTCTTCAGCTGTGAGTGAGGAGCTGAACATGACCAGTTTTAGAGAGGAAAGGTCCACTAAGGGGTCCTTAGAGGATGAGAAGTAAAGAAAAAGTATATATGTGGATCATGGCATGAGCATATGCAGACACGAGGAGGATTGAGTCGCAAAGGTTCCTTCATCATTGCAACTCACGACGAGTGTGTTTAATTTGTTTAGCAACAGGTTTTTATTTTCTGCGTCTGTTAAAGGCGATGGAGGATGCTGACAACCTTCAATCGGTAGTCATATCTTAACTGGGAGTGTATTTAGCTTCTGTAATACTTGGGTGGACCTGCTGCCTTGGAGATTAAAGGCTTAAACCTGTAATTTTTAGATACTGAGTGAACTGGAAAAAATTGATACCCAGGATGCACAGTACTGGTCAGGGTATTGGCTTTATTGAAAATAAGGCAATGTTGAAATTATGGTTTTATATCAGTTGGTTATGTATTTCATGCATATTCCTGTATACATGATGGTGTAGTCCAGTTCATGACAGCTCATATTATGATATTGCTGTCACTGTAAATGTGTCCTTTGACATTACATTGATTTCACATGTGGAGCCCATCTGTTTGGCGACAATGGTGGAGCCATCAGCCAAATTCCAATAGGTTTCAGGATTTACCATCAGCACACATTATTTGGATAAACGGATCAATTAGTCGACTTGTAATATGAATATTTTAAGTCCGTTTATTCCTTCTGAAATGCAAACTTTATCCAGTGAAATCTTAACTTGGAATAAATCCCTGATTGTGACCGTTGTTCCTGTCTACTCGATAATCTCCACAGATAAATATCTATGATGGAACAACTGGTGAACGTGTTGGATCACTGGGTGGAGAGAAGGCCCACAACGGAGGAATTTATGCTGTAAGTATCTTTGTAAGAAATGGATTAGAAAGAGGAGGGAGTCATTATGCTGTATTTTGCCTGGTTTTTAACCTAGCTGTCACCTGACTCGCAGTAACTTGGTTATATGTGTGGATTTTGTCTGAGCTCTCGGTAATCATTCTGCCTGCAGTCTGGCTAGTTTGTGGAAATGTAACAAAAAGCCTAATTTCCCTATTCAAATCAGAGATTTTGTTCCCTGAATCCACCACCTTTGTTTTGTTTCTCCTGTTTTAATATTCCCCTTCAACCTCTCCGCTTCACATCCTGCAGGTCAGCTGGAGCCCTGACAGTTCCCAGCTGATCTCTGCCTCGGGGGACAAGACCGTGAAGCTCTGGGATGTTGGTGCAGGTACGGCTGTCACCACCTTCAACATTGGCTCTGATGTGACAGACCAGCAGCTGGGTTGCCTGTGGCAGAAAGACCACCTCCTCAGCATCTCTTTGTCAGGATACATCAACTACCTGGACAAGAACAACCCTAACCGGCCCATACGTACAGTCAAGGTCAGACTACAAAATTTAATGATGCTAATTCTAGATATTATCAATACAATTCTTTGAAAGAAATAAAACCTTGTGGTTACCCCTCATCCTTTTTTTTTTTAAGAAGAAATTTGTGTTCAACATTTCTTGAGCTCCAACAATTGTAGAGAGTTTCTAACAGTTTTCATGCGCTACAAATTCATATGTACGAGAAATAAAACTTTTTATTCACAGACGGTTTCATAACTGTGAAGCTGAGAACACCAGCATATCCAAACAACCCCACAGGAGGTGCAATATCAGCTAATTTAATGTCCCACTTGTGTTAAGCTGGCCTGCATTTATCAGTTAAATCTGGAAACGCCACTCATTTGGGGAAATGTGCCTAAACTTTTGATTGGTACAGTATATGTGGTTTAGATTCAGGCTGAGCCGGGAGCAGGCCAGAGGGAGGTGACAGCAGTTTAGAATAATTGCTATAGTTTTATGGTTCAGACATCAACACACTCTTACACTGCAGAGCAGACCCCAGATTATTCTCAGATTAATGCCATGTGCCTTTTTATTCCAGTTAAAGTGTTTCCAGTTGCAGACATAAAAACATTGGGATCAATTTAATATGCCTCGTTGGATTTGTAAATGATTGAATTGGATAATTGGTTTCAATAATAGCACCATAATAAGCTCAATATGTACATTTATAGAGGAAGCTATTTAAAAGAATGCTAAAACAATGTTTTATTTGTCATTATTTGCTTGATTGGAGTGATTTTATTTAAATATAATTTTTTTTTTTTTACCTTCTTTGAATGGATCTGTGAAACTACCATGATTTGGGGACATTTAACAACACTGAAGAGTCACGATAAACCCCTGATTGGTACATTTGTCAATCCTGGTGGTGATCATGTTGGCTGAATTGCTGTAATACACTTTTTTTATTTTTATTTTTTATTTTTATTTTTATTTTTTAAATTTATTATATACTCTCGACTCCCTAAATGCTAGCATATAGCAAGCTGACCCAGTAACTGGACTTACCATGTTAAGATGGGTTATTCTGTGCATTGCTGCATTAGTTGGACAGGAAATGTCAAAGCATTTAGAATAGGCACATGCCTTTTAGTGGAATTAATGCCATCAAATATGTAGAATGTCCTTCATGGATGGAGGGTAATTCCAGTCTGTTCTTGTACGTCCTTATGTTTATGACACGCATTTGTTCCTCCTACAGGGTCACACCAAATCCATCCAGTGTCTGACCGTTCACAAAAATGAAGGACGATCATACATCTACTCGGGGAGTCATGATGGACACATCAATATCCTTTCACGTTAACATTATGTAATGAAGGGCAATGGCATAGTTGTCTTCAACATAATGCATGTAAAACATTCGATTTAAATCGGTGATTTTAGTCACTTGGCTCTGACAATGGAAGACAAATGGATTAATCGTTTTTATGATCACATCTCCTCGATCACAGAGGAGCGTGGGGAGCTTTTTACATCACGAATCATCAATCTTTTTAACGGCAGAACAAAAAAACACCTTTTCCAAGTGACCCCAGTTTGTTGTTTGAATGCAGTTAAGATTACACGCCTGTTCTAGCAAACGATAAAAACTCAGATGGACCAGAGTCTGCTCTAGCAGACCCAAACAGGACAGCTGTGGAAGCACCAGGAGCAACCCGCTGCTCTATGAAGCAGTTTGGGGTTGCATTTCTTTTTGAAAGATGCTACATGAAGTTGAACGATGATTCTCTATTAAGTTTAATTATAATTTTTATCGGATCACCTGGACTTGGAATACTGAACATCTTCGTGTTTACTGTATAGTGGGTAGGGTTGGAGGAATGCTGATGCTTTGGCATTACTTGAATGCTGCAGTTCTTCAAAATTAAACATGTATTCACATTGCATGAGCAGTTGTCAGCAGGATACATGCACACTAAATCTAAAGTAATGGACAGGTGTTAGACCCACCCATGTTGTTAATTGTAGGTCCTCTTCTGGTGCTAATTGGGTTGTGGTTTGTTTTTATGCTGTTTGGAAACAAAGTATTTGTCTTTTATTTAGTCTCAGCCTGTTCGGGTCTGTTCAGTCTGTCATGCACAGAGTAGTCTTCCTGGAATGGGAGTCTAATTTTAGTCAATGAAACTGCACAGATGGCATCATTTTCCCTTTTTCTGCTACATTATCTTGCTGAGAAACAGTTAAACCTGCTCATAGTCAGATGGTGCTGTCTGTAACAGAAAACAAGCAGGGAAAGATGAGCCATGCAGTATAGTACCGTAACATGTAATGGAAAAGTACCATTAGATTCCAAGATGACCATTCTTGGTTGGACTGTTGTCTACAGTTGCTTCTTCTTTTTTTTTTTTTTTCCTTAACATCTACCTCACATTTCTGGGATGCAGATACAGGAGAGAATGACTGTTTCTCAGGGAAGGGCCACAGCAACCAAGTGAGCAAGATGGTGACTGATGACGCCAATGAACTGGTGACATGCAGCATGGATGATACACTGCGCTTCTCTAACATCAACAAGAAGGAGTACAGGTAAGATAATTACCTGTTGCTGCATGGATGATAACTGGGATTAACCTTCTGGGGATTATTTTGATGTTTTACATTTAAAATGAGTTTATATGCATTGTTCGTAGTTCTGTCATTCACAAGTTAGAACAGTTCATGACAGTATCTTGCAAGGCCTTTTATGTTTCCTTGAATAATTTTGGGTGTTGGGACAGTTTGTCTTTTTATTTATATTTTCCCTTTGCCCATTAATAACTCTAACTGATGGTTTTCAGTGCCTCTGATGTGGTGAAGATGGATTTCCAGCCTAAAAGTGTGTCAGTAGCAGTAGGAGGGCTGTCACTGGCTGTGTGCATTGGACAGGTAATGTCATTTACTTATCACTGGTTAGCCAAATCTTGTTTTTACTCATTTATAAGATGTAATACCACATTATGTGGCTTATAATTGGTATTGAGTGTTCTTGTGTTATTTTTCTTAGGTTGTCTTGCTGAAGGATAAGAAAAAAGTCTTCACGTTGGACAATCTAGGCTACGAAGCAGAGGTGGGAGCTATCCATCCTGGTGGCACCACTGCTGCAGTGGGGGGAGCAGTAAGTGAAGTTATTCTTCCAGACAGGACTCATTTTCGGAAAATGCTTTTGAATTCAGGGAAAAAATTGCATCGGGATGTTCTTGTTTTTTATAACAAAATAAAGTCCAAGAACACATACACATGCATCCCTTTGTTCTATCCTGATGTTTGGTGTTGTCCTCCCAGGATGGGAAGGTCCACCTGTACTCGATTCAGGGCAACACTCTGAAGGATGAGGGTAAAACTCTTGACTCTAAAGGGCCCATCACAGACATGGCATACTCTAATGATGGAGCCTATCTGGCTGTCATTGATGAGAAGAAAGTTGCCATAGCCTTCAGTGTGGCAGATGGATACTCGGTAAAAATTTGTCCTTGTTTTTCTACCAAATTATTACCCGATGCCTTTAGCAGTTGATGGGAATTGTCTTCCTTTTTCTTTTTTCCCCCTTAGGTCAAAAATGAGTTTTATGGGCACCATGCCAAACCAGTGACTTTGGCGTGGTCCCCTGATAACGAGCACTTTGCGACTGGTGGAATGGACATGATGGTGTATATTTGGACAGTTGGAGATTCTGACCAGAGGATCAAAATTCCAGGTTGGCCATAAAAGTGCATGTGTTCATTTATAACCTGTAATGTATGCTAGTATACCAAGTTGTATGATGTCTGTGTGCTCAGACATGCAAAAACTAAGTCAACAGCACATTTTAAAGCATGCAGACAAGATTTAAGTTGCTTTAGCATTTGGGCAGGATTTATTTAGTGGCACTTTAAGTTACTTAGCAAACACAGTTTGACTTCAGAGTGAAGGCTTAATTATCCAGCATGTAAACTAATGTACATTTTGAATGAAGAAACCAATCAAAATGATTTTTTTGTGATCCATTTTCATGCTTCACTTGCCACAAATTACGCAAAAAACATTTGTCTTTGCAGCATAACTCTTCTTGATTTGCCCCAAACTTTCTTCAGTATTAGAAGTATTTAGAACGGTTCTGCAGCCAGAGCAATCATGATTTGAATTTGTCTTCATCCCTGGACAAATGCATCAGATTGTGATGTCTTAACAAAAAGCCATCCCCATGTGTATTTACTTAAATTTTTTGTATTAAAATGAATTTGGTGACTAACTACAAGGTTGATGTCATCAATTAGTATAAATCCCGTGTGCATTGAAGGAGTTTAAAATACACACGAGAAAACTAGAAATTCCTAATGAGGTGCATTTACACCATTATTCATTTAATAAATAGCCGATGTACAAACATGCTCAAGAAAAGTACCTCACAACTGTAAATGTTGAGTAAGCTGTTCTGTAAAAGTAGCTTTTATTTCATTGCTTGCAGACTTCTTTAACTTGATATTTCCTTGCTTTGTTTGCAGATTCTCACCGTTTGCACCACGTCAGCGGGTTGGCCTGGATAGATGAGCGCACTCTTGTCACCACTTCCCACGACGCCAGCATCAAGCAGTGGACAATTACGTACTGAGTTGCAAGCATACATTCACTTCTCCAGGGACAAGGACTACTGTAGACTTCAAGCTTTTCTTTTTCTAAACTGTACTTTCAAACATCCAAATGTGCTCTATGCTGTCTGTAAACATCTGAATTGTAAATGGTTATGTTTGGGAATAGCTTCCACAAAAATAATCTGTTTTTAATGCGGTTAACCTGAAATGTAAGACCATGAGTGCTTTTACACCTCTTCATGGACCCAGCACCGTATTTGTTAGCTCATCATTCCATAGGTGACTCAGTTTAAACTGAAATCCTTGTTGTGGTTGGGGTCATGCATCCTAGCTTAAAGGAGGAACCAAAAGCTACTTTTTTTTTTTTTTCTTTTTTTTTCATGTTTTAATTAAGCAGAATTTTGTTGGAAAGAAATAAACTTTTGGTTACATTCCTGAAATAAGCAGTAACTGGTGCAGCTGCATGTCACTTTTTATTTTCAAAGTGATTCTTTTGCCTTGTTGCTTTGTCCTTCGTTTCAAACTTCTTTTTCATCACTCTTACCTTGTTGGACTGGGGAGCAATAATAGGAACTGAAACAACAAAGAAAACAATCTAAATGCTGTTTGTTCAGTTAGAAGTCCTGTGTTTTGTTTGTTTTTTGCTGTGTTTGCTCGTCTTTTTTTCTGTCTTTTTTTTTTTTGCATCCGCTTCCAAAGTGGAGGCGGTTCATTAATAATGATAATAAAAAGAACTTTTTATGCATTCACCTTTTCATGCACTAATCTTACTTTTCAAACGCTGCAGGTTGTTTACGTTCTCCCTCTGAATGACGTCGGTGTTCAGGAGCGTACTTGACCGTAAATGTTTACTGCCTATTGGCTGTTATGTAATTATACCCCTGGTCTGAACATTGAATGCTGTCACATCAATGTCATGTTTACTTTTTTTCCGCCCACAATGAACTAATAAAGGACAAATAATTGTCAAAAGTATCTTAATAGACATCCTACTACTGAAAATCCTTCAAGGATGTGGTGATGTACTGCCCAGCTCAGACTTTTTTTTTTTAAATAAAAGAAGGGTACATTGACATGATAGTCCATAATGGAGGGAAATGACTAAATGACAATCTCAGCACTGATCATGTTTATTCCAGTGAAAACATAGGGCCACATATAAAGGTTCACTCATTACAATTTAAAGTCCCTCCCTCCATATAACTAAATTTTACAATCTACTGTGTAAAATAATGTTGATCAAGGGATGTATCAGATACTATTCTTGCACAATTTCTTCATTAAAGCACAGGTTGCTAAATTATAAATTAAGAAAAAAAAACTGATTCCAGTTGTAACAAAGACAATTTGGTGATATCTCTTCTAGGAATGAAAATCAGCATTTCTAAGCTCGAGAGGAAACATTTTCATCATTCTAAGAAACATCTGTTTTTGTGCAGAAGATGTGGGCATTTCAAGAGATTTGAGCTGTAAAACAAGCTGTGGCCTGGCGGAGCAAGAAAACCTGCACAGAACTGTCTAAGCCAGACCTAGTCTAAGTTTAGACTAACTGTCTAAAAAATCTCAACCATCGGAACCAAATGAGTACCGACCGGTTGCTCTAATATCTCGCTTTATGAAAGTCCTTGAGAGACTGTTATTGGCTCACCTCAATAAGTAGGTGAATATTTTTCAGGTGCACTTTACTGATTGTAAAAGCTTTGGAGTTGAAGACGTCCTCATCTTCCTGCTTCAGAGAGCCCACTCTCATCTGGACCAATCAGGCAGCACTTTGAGGATCATGTTTTTTGATTTCTCATGTTTTTTTTATACAATTTAGTCTACCCTGTTGTGTGAGGAGCTCCATGGATTCCTGGTGGATACCTCCACAACCACCTGGTAATATGACTAGATAACAAACAGACCACAGTTAGTGAGACTGAAAGGTTATGTGTCTGAGATGGTGGTCAGCAGTACTGGAGCACCACAAGGGACTGTATTCTCACCATTTCTCTTCACACTATACCCCTCAGACTTCCAATCCAACTCTGAGTCCTGTCATCTGCAAAAATACTCTGATTACTCCGCAGTCGTGGGCTGTATCATTCAATATCTGCACCAAGATGTTACATATCTTCTACAAGTCTGTTGTGGGAAGTGCAATCAGCTCTGCAGCATCAGAACCAGAGACTTAAAGAAGCTGAACAAACTGATCAAGAAGGCTGGTTCTGTGCTGGAGGTAACTCTGGAGCAGGACTATTCTTCCCATCCAGCGAGGAAACAACAGACTGTGTTCAGTGAGAGACTTCATCGTGCTCCCTGCAAGACAGAAAGTCGCAGGATTTCATACCGGCAGCCGTCACCCTCTGGAACAATTTAGCTTTTATTTAATCATTATTATTGTTGTTTTTCTTTTAAAAAACAACCAAAAAACTACACACAGCAATTTCCCTCTGGAATTAATACATTTCATTTAATTTTAAAAAGGGTCCAAAAGAAAACTCAAATTTCAAAGTATTATTGATAAAAGACCTTTAGGAAGACTTAGAAGAGTCTGAGATGAAGGTGCTCTCTATGTGCAGGTACACCTATAGCATGAAGAATGAAGCATTATTGAATATTTCTGGTGTGAAAAGTCAATCTTTATTTCAGACTCACCATTGGTCCATATAAAAGTAACAAGATAAAAACAAACACGAAAGAAAGAGAAGACAGAGGAAAAATTGAAAGAGGAAAGAACCACTAAAAACATAATAGTGCTAAAAACACCTTAGCTTCCTCAGCAGGCCACCTCCAGACATGCAGGCTGAAGCAGTGGTGTAGTCTAGTTTGTTCTAGTGGGTATACTCTCATTTTTCCCCTCCCAGCTTTGGACATCTCTGTGCTGCGGCACCCCTCCCAGAGCAGCAGCATGTTCCACACAAGAACCACCACGTTCATTGCAGCCCGATAGACTTACTGTGTCAGTGTCTGGAGCAAATAAACATCTGGATGAGAGAAACATTTCTACAATTTAATGAAGATAAAACTGAGATTATTGTGTTTGGTAACAAAGAGAAGAAGGTCAGCATCGGTAAACACCTGGAGACTCGGTCTCTTAAAACCACTGACCAGGTTTGTAACATTGGAGTGTTGATAGACTCAGATCTGACTTTCAACAACCACATCAAAGCTGTCACCAAGACAGCTTTTTACCATCTC
>JBBBVU010000003.1:31653210-31666508 GCA_037177055.1 Atherinosoma microstoma
ATGTTTTATGTAAAGCACTTTGAATTGTCTTGAACCTGAAAATGTGCTATACAAATAAACTTGCCTTGCCTTCATTAATGAATGAAGTATGCAAAGTAAGCATCCACAAATAATTGAGATCTATCTAAATGTAAATGTACACTACACAAGATGTGTAAACAGTCATTAACAGGTGGACTTTAATTAACCATCGAACAGCCAGTGACAAGACAAATAAGTTTCAAATGAAGAAAAATGAATTGATAAATAACAATATACTGATACAAATAAAGTTTCTGCAATCAAATGCAAAAAATGGTGCAAACTTTTGTAAAGCTTGAATAGGCAATAAAATAACTGCCAATTTTCAACCAGCTTTGTATCATTACAACATCAGTTGTAATTTGTTGTACTGCAGACAACCTGGAGGTAAACAAAAACATAAGTAATTAACATAATTATAAAAAGAGCATTAAACATCTGCAGCTCATCCAGAACGCTGCTGCTGGAGTTTTAACCAGGACTAAGAGATCTGAACACATCACACCAGTTTTAAAGTCTTTACACTGGCTTCTGATTGCTTTTAAATCCCAGAATGGTTTAGGCCCAGAATCCATCTGTGATATGTTCAAAGAATATAAACCTGCAAGAGCTCTTAGATCCAAAGACTCAGGTCAGTTAGTCCAGACCAGAGTCCAGACTAAACATGGAGAAGCAGCTTTTAGCTGTTATGGAACTGTAACAGAGCAGCCTGTGTGAGCGGCTGGAAAACAGTGACGCGACCAAATGGGATTCCGATACAAAAATATTTTATTTACATAAAATTAGTCCATAGCTTTACCCCATAGGGTTGTGTCGCTGTCTAGCCTCCACCGGCCTCTCTAAAATGAATGAACTGGCCCCATTTATCTCTTTTGCCACTGATTGGGCTAAACCACTCCCTTAACAGAGGTATTTCTCAATTTCACCCAGATACTATATCCCCTCAATAAATGTCTGGATTCTTCAATAGCCACAACCCACCAATTATATAAAACCATCATTTTAAAACAACACTGAAGCTAAATTCCCAATACCTACAGCCCAACCAAACTACACTCACCCCCACACATACACACCCATCTAATGGTCTCTCCCGGAACCTTTAAAGAGTGCTCAGGCCCCTGGGGAAGCATTTGCCTGAGCACTCTGGAAATAACACTGGACAGGTGAGCACAACCCACTGCACTTCCAAATACATTTTGCATATTCCTCTGCACATTAACTGTCTTAAACCAGGAAACCATCAATGGCTTTTCACAGGCATCTGGAAGACAGAAATCACACCATACAATTCAATAAACAATTAAACCTTTGTTTGTGACTTATCATTCCAAGTGCAAACATGTGAATCAAAATGCTATACCAGTATTCAATATACTTTTCTTTTAACGGACTACTACTCCGTTACAGGAACAAACTGCCAGTAGAGATAAAACTTTCACCCAATGTAGAAACTTCTAAATCCAGGTTAAAAACATTTATGTTCTCATTCACCTGTATGAAATCTGCAGTCATTTTGAACCTATTTGGCTTTTAATCAATTCAATTTATGATTTAAATTTTTTTTTTTAAATAAATTCTTTCATGATTTTATTGTGATTTTTGCTTTTAATGTTTTATGTAAAGCACTTTGTCGTGAACCGGAAATGTGCTATACAAATAAACTTCCCTTGCCTTTTATAATACAAGTTGTCCTTTATCTATGTATATTATAGCATTGAGACCTGCTGAACAGAACCACAACCTATTAATGTTTACAATATTCAGCCATGGCTGAGAAAAAATAGACAAGAGGACAAAAATTCACTCTTTCAATGGCTCCAATTATGTGACAACTATAACATATTGGTTAGTCATTTAATGGTCTACATGGTGTCTTAATTAATGGACCTTTAAGATGACAAATGATTAATTTTAGTCTTATCAACAATTTTATGAATAATCTATATTAACATTTAAATATAGCATCAAATTTGTACTTTTAAATGGTTTCTAACCGCTTTAAATGTTTTCTTATATTTACCAAACTTTCCGTTTCTCCCCTCCAACCTTGGACGTGTGTTTTAAACTTCCCTCGCCTGACTCCCACTCCACAAGGCTGGCCATGCAGGTCCAGTTCTCATCTATAACCAGGCACACAGAGCAGCAGCAACCAAACCACCAGTCAGCTACTTTTAGATATAATTCAATGCGCCAATCACCTGCCCGTAACAATAGCGTTGCTATAACATAGTTTTACTTACCAGGTCTGACTGTGACATCAGCAGGCTCCCCTCCCTGTCGTCTGTCATGGAGCAAAGCTGCTGTGGCCGCCGTAGCTACAACTTCATTGCTTCCTTTGAAATTCACGTCGTGTCCACGTCACGCTTGACAGAAGCCCCTGTGGTCTAAAAGTGTGCCAATAGTAACACATAGAAAGTAAGTTTATGAAGGGAAAATTAAAGTTGTGTTACAAAACCATACTGATACGTATCTTTGCGAGGCCTTTTCTAGTTGGTATACAGTGTATTCCTATGTTCCTGCGCCATATATACCTGCGTATCACGTAGACTACACCACTGGGCTGAAGGTTATTTGCCAGTCCACTGACATAAACATATTTATAAGAATCTTTAAAAAAAATGTCCATGAAAAAAGTCTTTGAGTCTCAGAGCTTGGGATTTATTGCAAGGGGAATGGGTAAAAGAATGACCCAAAAAAGGGTAAAGTCTTTCTCCCTGTGTGGTGTTAGTCATCAAACAGGGTTTCCTTTTACATTTATCATTAACTTTATGTCCTTTGTTAATAAACTCATCCTTTGCTTAGACGACTACAACAGGTTCTCAGGCTGACTGCAGACCGGGACACAGGAAATGGGTGGATGAATAGAAAACAGCTAAAGGTAGCAGGGTTGAATTTCTTTCCCCATGTTTACACACACAGTTTGCTACCAGTGGCGGGAGGGGAAAAAAGAAGCTGATAAAGGTTAACAGAAAATGAATCCTCTCTCCCTGTAACACCACATCCAGCTGGTCAATGATCTGCCTTTTTGGCTAGAAGCACACTGAAACGACAAAAAACGTGAACAATTTGACTTAAAATCACCAATATTTGAGTTGAAAAGCAGCCAGGTTGAGTTTCATGAAGCAAGGTAAGTTAATAGAGACAACTTTTAGATGGCAATGTGTCGTTTGAGTAACATTTTGGATAGACTGTGAGAAAAAAAAAGAGATGGAAAACACTTTTTGGCATGGATGATTTCAGGACGTATAGTCAGTTTGTGTGTGTTAGGTGCATAATGTGAAAATAAAACGATTTGGATTTTGTAATGTAACAAGGCAGATAACTAACTGAGCTGCTAAGAAAGTGGTCTGAGTCAGCAGCAGTGCTCCACACGACGTCTCAAACCCCTTTTGCTTCAAGTTAAAGTAAATTGAGTTAGTAGGATCTCATGTGATAATGGCGTCCTCATGATGTACCAGTGACTTTATTTGAAGATTCTCCAGGGAAATCTGGATTTTTTGGAGTCTGAAGAGTGGTGAGTTCTCTTTTTCTGTCTCTTTTATGTTTCGTACATCCCCGGTGATCCTGCTATGAAATGCTTACTAAGAAGCATTTAAGTTTTTTCTTTCTTTCTTTCACTAAAAATGGAGTTGTTTTAAAAGCAGCAGCAGCAGCAGGGACAGCAGCAGCAGCAGCAGGGTCAGCTCTCTGTGGTGGTTGTGTGAAGTCAATGTTTAACACAGCTGCTGACATCTAATTTTACCCCACTGCATTAAAAAAAAAACAGTCTGAGATAAAAGAGATGTAGGACATGGGGTAAGGAAAGAACTTTGTAATGTTGGCAGAATCAGCTCTGGGTTGGCTTTAATTGAGTTCCTATCTATCACAGCACAACAAAGAAGACATGGCAACGGGGCAATAAACCCTAAAGCAGCCACTTGTGGGCAGAGTTGCAGGGTAGGGTTGTTATAAAATCATGCACAAGCAATAAAACACTACATGATAGCACGTTTAGAGGCTTTTTTTTTTTTGTTAAAGCTATAATGCATCACCATAACCATAACTTGACAACATCAAAATGTGAGTTGAGGTGAAGAAAAAAGATAAAGATTCATTCAGTCAGAATTCCTTTCTCACGGAAACGTCAAACCACTCAGCAGGAAACACAACACCAAGTGTTACCGAGACTTCAGGGCCGAGTGAGGAGAGATGTCCCAAAGGGGGTGTTCGGTTTACAAGCCAGAGCCTCATTACTGGCTGATATCTTTTCCCTACAGCGGCTCCTCACAAGGCAAAAGACACACACCTAAAGTTGCCCAGTCAAGCTCCAGCCATGTGGCACAGCTGTCAAGTTTCAACGACGCTATAATAGTGATGGTTCTCTTTCATGCCGTGTTCACATTGCAGAGATAAAGCTCACATGCTTGTAATACAGACTGCTGCCAGACGGCAGTTTTAAAAATGTTATCATGTTGAGGGAGAAGAAAGCAGCCATTGATGAGAGAAAAAGCAGCCTAAAGGAGAAAGTTTTTTGGGGGAATTAAAGAGAGTTATTGTGCTGCCTAATTATGTAACAAGCTACAGAGTGTATGTCAAGAAATTGTTGCCGTGGAAGAGTTTGGGGAGTGTGTTACCTTGACATCTGCCGCTTCATTCTGCATCTACGCTGATCGACGAACCATCTCGCCTGGGGTCTCCTCTGGACTTTGACCAGTTGTGCTGAAGAAGGGCTGGTTGCTCATACTTACACAAAGTGAAGGAATGTAGCAGAACAATAAGGCATGGCTAAGCTGGAGGGCGACAGGAGAAACAAGCCTTTCCTTGTATTTGCATGCTCATCATTTCCTGCTCTCACAGTTTCAACTTATTGTTGACAGAATGTACTTTTCAAACATTTTGGGAGGTAAGCACAAGGATATTATTACTATGACTTCATCTTTTAATATCTTGTGATTTAGCTACTCTCCTCATGTCTGACTGCAGGGTTTATGCATTAAAAGGAGAGACTGTCTTTGGATTTGCAAGGCTCAGGCCTGGGATAAGGGGCACAACTGTAGTCAGAGTATCACATTGCAAGCAAAATAATTCCTTCTTTCTTTACTTGTGCTGAGTTTGTTGATGATCTGTTTATTTCTGGAGAAATTGCTCTTGAACTAAACAAGCACAATGAGAAACAAGACAGGAGAAGTATTTTTTTTAAATCATCTGTTCTACCTGGACCAAGAATAACTGTTTACATAAAAAATCTAATAAATGCTCCATAACTCATACAAACGTAATTAAATTTCTTCCATTTGGTGGGAAACTTAACCCATTCAGGGCTCATATTGATAGTACTTTTTATTTTACACTCATTCATCTAATTGTCATGGAAAATGTGAGAGCAGCCTTCAGTCACTCGTGGCGTGATAGTATTTTCTGTCAGTCAATACAGAATTACAGGAATTTGGAGAATCCTGCTTGATTGTCTGACTTGCTATCTATTTTAGTGACATGTGACTGACATATATGTCATCTATGACATTTCATCAAGTTCTTCTTTAATCCATGGCTGCAGAACCGCTGCACAATTTTCATGCTGTAATGCAACATTATAACTGTTATCAGCTTATTAACATCTCATTATTGTGGGTAAATTGAGTATTTCTCTACCAGTGCTGGTTAAAGTTTCTAACAGGGTTTGAGTTCAGTCACATCACAGAATCCTGGAGTACAACTCTGCAACACTGCAGCAAGTTGAAAAATGAAACCTCCAATGTTACAGTTAAGGCATATATACTTCGATACTGGCATGTCATCTGTACCATATGGGCTTTAAAATCTTTAAAATGAAGTGTTAGCGCCAGTCACAACTGAACACTGATATGCAAGTAGCTGGCTTAAAAAAAAAATCAATTCATCCATTTGAATAGTCAAATTGAATTGATCCAATATTGAATGATTAAACTTGAAGATTTATTTTGACAGTCACGTAATTGGGCTCAGTGTTTTATTAATATTGAAAATAAATATTTTATAAAATAGAAATTATCTTTGATATTCAAGAAAATATCTGTACATTAAGTGAAATTAATTTGGATATAATCGAATTCGGATTGAATCCGGCTTGAATCGATACATTAAATTGGTGGGGATACCCAGCTCTATAAGGTCAGATTTGACCTGGTTTAGGCTAATTTTGCAGATTGCTGCATATAAAGAGGGTCATCCTTGCTTTTTAAAATAGGATGAAGTCAGAGATTTAAAAAAACGATATAAAGAAAAATATGGCATTTTCCAATTTTAGATATTTTCTCTTTGTGGCTCTAAAATCGGGGAACCACAATAGAGTAAAAATAATAAAAAATTAATTCCTTTGCAACATTGTGCCTTCCTTGTTGCAATACAGTGGTTCAATAATAAAACAGTATATCTTTCAGGTATTTATAATTACTTTGTAATCCAGTTGATAGTTTCCACTTCTTTCCCTCTGAGGGATGCCAATGAAAAAAGTTTGTCTCTTCTAACCAAAGACTACAGTGGCTTCACGCAAATCCATATAAACATAAATGTACAATGTGTACAGTCTGTGACTTGAATTTCTATGAACTTTGGTTTGTATGGTTTAAGGCCAGGGCATAATTGATCCATCCTCTCTGAGGTCATATACTTTCAACTTGTTGCTCTTTCATTTTCATTTACAAGATGAAGTAATTCTGCTTTATAGAACTGTGGAAATGGCAGGCCAGTAAACAGCTCAGGTAATCCCTTATTCTCTCTACATGGGAAATGTTGTGGAATTTATTCTCTTCTCTGGAATGCAGCAGACCTGACTGTAATGATGACATGATATAGTATCCCAGTGAGTAAGGGAGGTGATGAACTCCTTAAAGTTAATAATTTATCAGCGTTATCGCCGATATGTCTCTGTGATGTTTGTGCTGTTTTTTCTCTTTATGCTCTGGACACACAGTCTGTACGCAGGTGAGAATCGTCCTGCTGATTCTTTTTACTCAGTAATATTTCTGAACTGCGAAGAACGACAGCAGGTTTTTAGATTCACTTTCTGACCACCTTCTGTTTAAACTCTGCAGGTTTTGGACCAGACAAAATCTTTAGCTGTTAACTTTTAGCAGAATAGTAGCAGTCAGGTGAATTGTTCTGCAGACTGTTATATTCTCATGCACATTGGCTGTATATATAAATTCACTGTTAGTATTTCAGGAGGCTAGTTTTTAGTTCTAACGCAGTAAGCTGTGACTATATAAGACCGTTTATAAGGGCTTAAATGTTTAGCAGTGAAGTACGCTATTGTACATGTAGGATATTTCAGCATAGAGGGTACTAATAGACACTGGAGAGGAGCATATATAATTTATAAATGAATGATTTGGATATTTACCTATTCTTCTTGTTTGAGTATTGACAACTATCTGCTGCTTTTATGTAATATTTCTCATTGTATTACAGCAATAACTTAATTATATTGTATCAATGTTACCATCTTATCATTTTATTGCTGTCATAATGGATGGACAAACTTGGATTTAGTTGTTTTATGTTAGTCCTTGGACCAGTGGACCTGTTAATTAGTTTGGGATGTTCCTGTTCTCAGTGGCCCTATTCTTTTAAATGCAAGTCCTGGTTTGTGCTCTCATGGATCTGCTCTGCACAAAATTCTCTTCAAGTGCATGCCAGATGTGTAGGCAGACAACAACAGCAGTGGTTTGACCTTTGATAACCTCTGGTTTCCTCTTCATGTTAAGCAAACAAAAGACTTTTGACGCATGCCATCCACATGAAAGAGCATCTCTGGCTGCAGGGAGGGAGTGCTACAGTTGCTCAATAGAAATGTTGGACTGATCATAAGTTTTTGTCTCATTACTTATAAAATCATTGCGCTGTGATGTATGGGTTCTTATGGTGCATCTGCAATATTTCAAACCTGACAATAACTCTCTGCCAGTTCGCTGGGAGGGCTTTTAACTGCACCCCCCGGGGTTTGTGCAGCTGGCAGTTGCTGTCATAATCTAACCACGATTGATTTTATTTTAATGTACAGACACGGTTGAAATGTCACTTTTGGTGGATGCGGTCATGTGGTGTTCCTTCTTAGGAAGTCTCTGCACAGCTGGGGTTTTTATTCATGGTCATCATGACTCAGAGTCCTGCCGGTTTTCATTTGCATCCAATCAAGAACTCATTTGAATTCCAGAAGATGACTACGTGATGTTTAGTCTGTGAATCTTATACATATTATTTTATATATTCATTTCAAACACAGTTTTCTGATAAATTCTACATTTTTTTCCACAAAAAGATTTTCTTTCGAGCTGCATTGGACAGTAAAGCTCATCAACCGAGCTCTGCTTCCACAATATGGTTACACAGCTGTAACCACTAGGTGGCACACTCAGTCTTTGGTCCTCCACCCCGGGTGAAGTCCTGCACTGCAGTACAAAGCAATTCAGACTATTGTTTCTTTTCTCTGTATTGGAAAGTTTGGCTAAAACGCTTCAGATTCATTTAAACTAACTTAACTTTAAAGCCTTCACTTTGTGTGGCGTAATCCTGAACTTGTGACCAAGGTCTGATTTGTAATCCTGTACGTTTCAGTACCAGCCTCTGTGTTGCACGTCAACATGTCAAAGCACTGCCATTTCCTTTTCTCCAGATGATTCACTCTTTTGTTTTCATGACAAATGACACTTCCCCATCCATGTTATGAAGCAAATTCTTGCGTGCCTTTTGTTGCTCCATATTAACTAGATGTGTTGTGCTGTATTATGACCTTCTCTTTTCAGGTTGCTGAAAGTTGAACATGGACAAACCAAAGGATGGACAGGCTGATCACAAAACAAACAACTCAGAGAAGAGCTCTGAAAAGGTTGGTGTGATTATGCCACAATTCTTTAAGGCCTGGAAGTTATTTCCTTGACAAATGCCAAACATGGTGTCTCTTGGGAGGAATCAATTCTGTCCGGTCTGATACATGGTCTGCCTGCATTGTCGTGATAGCACGATGTAGGTCATCGCCATCGTTGTTATTTACCTGTCATGTCATACATTGACCCACTATGATGATGACATGTAGCTACAGTTAATATGTGCACGATCTGTTGTTTAAAATCCTGCTGCTGCTCTCTAAGGATTTAAACTGCTAAAAAAAACAACTTATTAAGTAATGATATAATTCTTACATATGTCTCAAAGAGAATTAACTGATTAATCTTAACTTGTGTTAAACAAAAGTATCATAAATAAGATTTATTCATGCTGTGCACACAGTGAGTCTCACATCTAAGGAACATGTTTATTATTCTGTTTATGAACATCTGTAAATGTTTATTTATAACTTTTTTTTAAATAAAATCTCTATTAATCCTAGCCCCTCGCCAATAGTGACAGACATTAGCATTATGGCTTTGATCTAGCCGCATTTCCTGTGCCACTTTCATTATCAGCCTCCACCTAGTCAATTATAAACCACTCCATAACACAATCCGCTACATAGCGTTTCTACTAACTGAGCAAGGTCTCAGTGGAAGTATTTCCATACAGCTTCTTCTCTTTCTGTTTGCTGAAACTGTTTCCAAAAGTGAACAATATCTTCCTACACCTACATTCATACCTGCCAAACATAACACCCCCATTAAGAGTGAGATGTATAAAATGCGCTGATGCATAAAAGAAAATGGACCCGTGAGTTACTGTGGGTTGTATTTTGTCAAATGCTTTTAAGAAACCCATTGACCCATGTGTAATAGAATGACTTAAACATGAATAATGTTTTAACTTATGTTGAGTAATTTCTCTTTAATGTTTAATGTCAGTGCATGCTTTAGTTGGCAGGGTTTACAGACGAAGGATGTAAAATGTCTTTTTGTAGCATTGTAGCATTACTCGACCTAAGCAATATTCGTACCGTGCATTTTATTACACGGAAACTCGTGCATTTGCGCATGTTGCACTGAAAGATACGATGTAAAGCACACAGTATAAGATATTCAAATTCTGTTTTTTTTGTTAAATAAACAATAAGAGGTACATTAAAAGACATGGGATCAATATTTTTACATTATCTATAGGGGGTCCCAGTATATACTAGTACTGATGTAAGTTGTTTAAAGCATTGAATGTAAACTGGTGAGGGTAAAATTTGTGAAGTCCCTTAAGCCCCTATCTTTAATGTGGAATTCCAAGCTAACGAAGCAGATCATTATCAAGAATGTTTTTTTTAACCAAAAATAATCCAGACAACCTAATCTTAATCATCTAAGATATTATTCCATTTCATTAGAATTCAAGGTTTAAACCTGGGTATCTTTGATCATATATTGTCCATTTCTGCAAATACATAATAACTTCTTAAAAATGCTCTTTGCTTCAAAAGATCCATATGACGGTATATGCACATGGATTGCTTCGCTGTGCCCAGAAATAGCTGCAAGTCTTTTGCTAAACATAGACAAATGGACAAATTGAACTCATTCAAAAGATAAAAGAACATGGCATCCTTTCATTTAATTTTGTTTTGTTAATAAAAGTCTTCATGCTTATGTCTATGAATTGATAAACAAAGTGAAATAGTACAATGCGTAGGCTTTGCCTGATTCTGTACTGGGTTTGCTATCGGCTGTGCTTGGGTTACCAATTAGTAATTGTCATGCTGCACCTCAAAGTGACACTGTCAAGTACTATCCCATCAAATATAGAGATAAGTTGTAGAGGTTTGAGACAGTCACTGTTTAATAGCTGAACAAAGCGACAATAACTTCGTAGTGTCCACTTTCATGTTTCATTTTTCTTATTTATTTTCTATGCTAAGCTTTTAAGTCATGCCAGGGAACTGATATGCAAAGTGAATGTGAAAAAGGAGATGCTCTTCTGCTTTTCAATATATGCAAATAAAAAAAAAGCAGATTCCTCCTGGCAAGCCTCTGCTGGAACATACATTACACATTGCAAGAATAAGGTTATCAGTAGTTCAAATATATGCAGAAACAAGACAATACTTAAATAAATTTTTTGGAATGTGTGAGCTTTAACTGCATATTTTCAATACAACCCCTCATGCAAAAGAGCTGTTTGAGGATGTTGGAGTAGGATATAACAAGGTGACTAAAATCAGTGGAAGCACAGTCTCAGCAGTAATCAGGAGGTAGAGAATGAGCCTTTGTGCCATTAATCATAGCTATAGCAGACAACTTCCCAAAGTAACACAGTAGACAGTGTGCTGCTTGCAGAGTCTAACTGTTTAAATCATGAAGGCGAGCTCATCAGACTTGCTGCAGAGGTTTCTGTACAGCACATTCAGTCTGAAGCTAAATTGCACGCTGTGAACCTGAATGTATGACATCCAAGAAAATGATAAAAACTTGTCTAGTCTTTGGTATAAAACTTCAAGATTAAACTTGTGTAAAAAGAGCAAAAAATCTATTGGAAGAACATGAAAGCTCCATAAATTCATTCAGCAGATGGGATAAAGGTCTGCCACTGTGAATGTACGGTCTGGACTTTCTGATGGTGAAACACAAAGTTTGGAATAAGAATGATCGAAAGTTTGATAAGCAGATTATACTTTTAGATGCCACCTTGAGCACCTGTAGATATTCCTGATCACTGGTTTAGAAGATAATTTCCTTTGTGGAGATGCTTAAAAAGAAGAGGAATATTCCAGCATGAAAAATGAAAAATGAATCATGGCAGTCATGTCTTAAAACTTGCGCAACACTGGCATCCTCTATGCTTATCACAAATGAGTCTGGACGTAAAGGAGTTCTGATTAATAAAAGACTTCAATGTATTGAAATGAGTAGAAAATGATGCTATTTTGACATTTAAATGATATTGCACATGGTGTTGCACATCATGGCCCAACCTTCATGCTGTTAACATGTTTCTTTGCTCACAGGACATCTAACTGGTCCAGTAGGCTTGCAGAAGCCTCCACTTTCACATTTAACTTTTCACATTTGTTCTGAATAGTACAGCACATTGCTTATCTCTATTCACTGATGTGGTACCTTGGTTTTTTTTAAAAAGTTATTTAACAGCTCAAACTAAATTTCATATGCCATATGCCACCTAGGATGTGCTCAACTCCCTAATAGAGTTTGCTTGTGCTTGCATTATTAGGTCCAATCCTTCCTATCACTATCCCGTCCCATCTACATTCATCACATCACAAAAACTCACCCTCATACAGCACCAGCCCTTCAGAATCTTATTCCTGCATATTGCATTGTAGCTGTGCAACCAGGTAACCTACTGGTGTGAAGTATATTTTGGTGTTCTGTACATATAAAGATGCTCTTTGTTATTTAATTTTTAATGAATGGACACAGAAAAGTGATGATGATGACAGTATTTTCTAGACTGAACCCACCACAGAGGTGGGGTAAAAGGATTTCAGCCCCTATAAATGACCTCTCAATGCTATCCCTGGTATAATATTTTGAAATTAAAAAGAGGAACATGCAGGATGATACCAAATATTTGTTAGCATTCCTTAAGCCTTCCCCTGCTGTGACATTGAGCCCCATGTTTCAACCCCTTGGCTCAAATAAAACTCAGAACATATTCATTTTACCCAAAGTATAACTCATAATACTCATTAATACTCCTCAGCATCTTCACCATCTTCTGGCTTAAATGTCAGGCTTGCACTCTAGATATGCCATAATGAAACTGTGTCAGAAAATCTGTTAAGCACGCTCATTGTCTCAGGGGAGAAATACTTTAATGATGCTGTGTTATTTCCTCATATACTCCTTTCTGCCTTTAACCCCTTAAATGTCTGACTGAGTAATAAAATCTCCTTTTCTGTTCTGTCCCCCTGCTTTTTGTCTTATGATTTTTTTTTTAACCAGCACTTATTCTTAACAACTGTTTTATCAAAAGGTCATCTTCCTTTCTAAAATCTAATTTAATTCCCTCTTTCTCAACTACCTCCACAGTGGTATTGACCATGACATTGATAGAAAAAAATCAAGTAATTCAATTTAAAGCTTTACCACAGAAACAGCTCACAAACTTTGCCGTATGGGTAACAGATGCTCCCACCGTCCAGCCTCAACTGACTCTTCCCTAACACACATAGTGGTTGGAGGTCATGAGCAAGCTGTCCGGGATTCTCAGCCTTAACTTTCTAGCATGCTGCATAATTTCTTTGCTTTGTGATTTGTCTTCCTTAATTAACCAGAAAGACAAACTCAAGCCCTTGAGATCGCTTGGGGAGAGAGGGGGGGGGAGGGGGGGGGGGGGGGGGGGGGGGGGGGGGGGGGGGGGGGGGGGGGGGGGGGGGGGGGGGGGGG
>JBBBVU010000003.1:31666608-31677368 GCA_037177055.1 Atherinosoma microstoma
TTTCTTTGTGATTTTTCTTTCTTAATTAACCAGAAAGACAAACCCAAGCCCTTGAGATCACTTGGAACCCCCCCCCCCCACACACACACACACACACACACAAAGCCAAGTTAAAATCACAATTTCATATATTTTGCCAGAAATTTGAGCTTGTGGCTGTCTTCATGCACGCTTATTTTCAGTCACAGGTGTAAAAGTGTATGAGCATGCATGCACTGTATGATTTGATATTTGTGTGTTTATTTACTTAGATATGTGTGGATGTATATGTGTATTATATGTGTAACAAATGTAGTCGTAGACTCAAAAAATCAGCTGCCTTTAACGTGTCAATCACTTGTTTTTTGCTGCATGAAACTATTTCAAGGGTTCACTGTTAGTAGGTTATATAATGTTAAAGCAGAGATCTGCTCCAAAGTAAAATGAAGTGAATAACCTAGTTCCCTGACCTAAATACCTGGACCTATATAAAGCATTCCCCATATGCTCTGACCTTAACATTGATGTGACTGCCGATGGTAAAGTGTGGATCTGTGTATCTGATCTCTTCTGTGTTTTCTCTCATTAGCAGCCAATCACAGCCTGCCTGTTTAGCGCAGCCTTCTTCGGGGCCCTGGGTTCATCCTTTCTTTATGGCTATAACCTCTCTGTGGTCAACGCGCCTGCTGTGGTGAGTCAAACTGTTGGAAGCACTGCTGAGGGAACCCACTATCGATTTCTCTTGTTTTCTCATTGTGTTAGCACTTCTCGCAATCAATATATCTCAATTTATACTATGATTCACTTTCAGAGCCAGGTTTTTGATAAAACTACAACTTTATTTAGTGCTGACAGGAGTAATTCACACATTATGTTTTTATTGCTGCTTTTCAAAAATAGTTCTGTTTTACCCAAAGGTACATTATATTTCTTAATTGCCATGTGATCATGGGACAATACAGCTTTGTTATTCACTGTGTTGCATGAAATGAGGGAGCAGTTTTGCT
The DNA here is from genome assembly GCA_037177055.1 of Atherinosoma microstoma. Lineage (NCBI taxonomy): Eukaryota > Metazoa > Chordata > Actinopteri > Atheriniformes > Atherinidae > Atherinosoma > Atherinosoma microstoma. Next base: position 31,667,595 of record JBBBVU010000003.1, read on the forward strand.
AAAGCATGGGAGTCCAGCTCTGGTCCCCAAGGGTCACAATCCTGCAGGTTTTCGATGTTTCCCCGCTCCAACACACCTGTCTCAAATGAATGAGTCATTGTGCAGAACTTCAAAGGCCATTGGATCTATTTAATTTGAGTCAGGTGTGTTGTAGCTTTGGGCTCCACTGGGCTTATAATGATGCAGTTACTCACAAATAAAAGAAGCAAGTAACCTTCAGGTTTCTGAGTAACTGAATGCTTTGAAATGTAATTTACAACACAATATAACCACTTTGTACCAGTTCTTTGAAAAATAAACACACACGCTCACAATCAAAAACAAATGTCACAGGGGTCTAGTCTGTTTGGAATAAAGCTGCAATATGAAAAACCAATAATGGAAAAAAGATTGCAGTCTTCCTCCAGTAGTTCTGCTCTCTTCCCTCTCTGATTTAAGCTCCTTCCTCCCGAAGATGAATAATGTACTCAGTAGAAAATCCCTTTCCCAGGACTTTGATGCTATCATTACTATCTTACCTGATCTGCTCTAGAAAGACCAGTGATGGGGTTTTCAGATCCTAAAGGAGATCCACAACTATATCAGTTCCTCTTAAGTTACATTTGTCTTTCAGGTTAATATGGAATATATCCAGTAACACTAAAATGGTTCCAGCTTTTCCAGTTTTAGTAGAAGCTGGTTCTTTTTTCCCTCATCTCTTTGATCACATATGAAGTTCCAAATTGGAAAAAAAACCAATGCATGTACAGTGAAGTAGTTACTGAGACATCCTCTGGCACAACTTCCATCAGTCATAATATTCAAAGCAATGACAGGTGAAATTAGTAACTTTTATCATTTTGCAACAATGCTGCTTTCTGCAGGGAAACCTTGCCCTTGGCTTTCCTGTGAAAGTTACTCAGACATTCAACAACAGCTAAATAGTTGCGCGAACCAGACACATCTAGATATCACAGGACACCCTGAAAGGTCTCTTGTCCATCTGTAGCATGAGGAGCGTCCTCATTGTATACTATTTCAAGCAGGTGGTTTTAATGTTGTGAATGATTGGTGTTTTTAGGTTTGCTCACGTGACGTTTTCAGTCATATTCAGCAGCTTTTTTTTTTCTCGGGGGGGGGGGTACCACTCCTGAAGTGTTGCCACTTTCAAAAGAGAAACAGCCCTTTCAGAGGTTATGCTTTCCAGTTTGGTCTTGTGTTTGTTCATAGGTAATTAGATGCCATAGGTCATTTAATTACTATTCAAAGATTACAGCCCTGAGCTCTGCAGATGCCCACACACAAACACGGGGAACATTGTATAAAATACAAAAGGGATTTTAGTTTCTACTGAAAAATACTGAAGTGAATAGTCATTTGTGTTTCTTTTTGGCTTGAATAGCCTTGGTTCTGCATGACTACAGTTTGAGTGGGTGCACCTTTATTAGTGGCTCCTCATAAATCTGCACATCCACAGTTAAAATGGCCAGAGGAGCTTGTTCAGTGTTTGCTCAGTGATTGATGAAGACTCTAATTGTGGGTGCATGTGTGGCCACACCTTAATAACTACTAGCTACAGGTAGTCCCTGTAACACATCTGTCATGCAGTGGCATATTGAGTCCAGATCCTTTGAGGCATACCAGGGGGATATTTGCAAATATTACTGGGAACAAAATAATTGTTATAAATGTACAAAAAATGACAAAAAATTATTGCATGTGAAAAACTCAAAAATTATAGGAAGGAGGATTGAAAAAAATATGATCCAGTTGTTAAATTCTATTCATGTACTTGTTTTTATTTTCCATATTTGGATATACAACATTAAAGAGAAGCTAACCCAGTATTTGTCTCTTTTTTTTATTACTATGTTTTGTTTTACCTGTAATTCATCAGCATGAAAGCAGATAAAACTAAAGGTTGGCCAGTGAAAATAAAAAGCTGTATACAAATAAAGTGAACAGATGAAATTGTCGCACACATTGCAATTGGATTTGATTATCATAATTTCTCCTCCAGTAGGTATAAATATTTATGGCACGTTGATTAAGCAAATCCTTCACTGGAGTCATGAGGGCCCCATGCATGAAGGAGTGGGGCTGTTTTAATTAGATCATACCTGTATGAGTTGAGACAAGCAGACATTCTGGTGCTATCTGTGACTGATGGGTTGAGTTTAGTGAGGAAAGCTTGCTGGTCTGATTACCAATAGCGTGATTTCCAGAATCAGGAGCATAATGTTCTAATGCAATAAGCAAGTAGAGTAGAGAGCCAAACATTTTCTTGCAAATGTATGTAGGCACATTATATGCCGAAAGAAAGAAAGAAAGAAAGAAAGAAAGAAAGAAATCTTTTTTAGAATTTTATTACTCCTTTAAAACTGCTGTGCCACTGTGTCCATACCTGACAAACAACTAGTCCCTTTTTTAAAAACATTTTTTTCCTAAGCACCCATACACTGTAACAGGCTTTATTGTATGCAAAGACTGCACATGAATGACTTCCCAGAAATCCCTTACATTTCTTAAGAACCGACTCATATGTGATTGAAAATGAATTGGCCTAACATTGCTTTAAAAATCCCTTTTTTATTTACAGTCTGGGCTTATTGGCTTTATTAGACATTAAACCATCTTTAGTATGTTGCTTGTATTTGCATCCACAGCAGCACTTTTTTAGATTATGCAATAAATTCCTCCAGGACATAAAAAAAATGGAGTTATAAAAGACTAACAAAATATTTTTAACATGAAATTGCAATCAATCAAAGTTTTAAAAAAAATTAAATAAATAGCTCTGATGTTGAAGAGCTGAAGCAACCTTTAAGCTTTTTATCCTACATAAAATCCGGAGTAGCTCAACTTTTTAAAAAGTTTTCTTATATCTTAATTTTATTCATTATTCTGTAGCCTGACTCATTTCTACTGAACTCCTCAAATTTAAAGGAATGCTTCATTTTCTTTGGAGTGAGTTTAGTATGAGGTACTTATTCAATCAGTGTGTTCAAATTGGGACTGGCACATCCTTATTTGAAAAAAAAACAAGTGGGAGTACTGGTATGGAAGCTAAGTACTGCTGTTGCAATGAAATGTATTCTAGCCACCTTAAAATCAATCAATCAATCAATGAATAAACGTTTACTATGTTTGGAATATTTATAGTTTACTGCCTTCCATCTGGGAGCTGAAACGGTTACTTTGCTCTCTTCAAAGCCACCAGGCTGCTTTGATACAAGAGTGTTTTGTATCTCTGAGCCAAGGTGCTGAACATAGCATATTCTTAATCTAATAAAGATCATTTTTTAGTTTTAATTCAGATGACTACGGAACCTGAGAAAGCTCGTACTTGCGTGTTGTTTTAACACCTTTTTCTGGTGATAACAGGATAATTTCTCTTGTTATCTTGAGAAAACCACGTTTATTTTTTCAAAATGCAGGGTTGCAAAGGAATGAGAGCCTATCTCAGCTTTTCCTGGTCCATCACAGAACCAACACAGAAAGTCAGACATGTTCACACTCACTCCTAGAATCTAGAGATTCAAAACAACCTAACATGCATAGAAACCAGAAACCTTCTCACTTATATATAAGAATTATAGATATAAAAAAATGGAAAATATGTTCATTAATTAATTATACTGGCTCTTATGTTTGCGGTGTACTGGGAGCAGTGCTGGTTTCCAGTCAAACGGCTGTAGGAATCAAAGACCTGCTGCAGCTCTGCAGGGCTGTCAGTGATCGGGAGGGGGGCTGTCCAACATGGATGAAAGCTTCGCTGTCATCCTTTACTCTCTCACCACCTCTACTGATAGGTCCAAGGGGCATTCCAGTACAGATCTGTACTGGAATGCCCCAGTACAGTAAAGCCAACAACGGATGCATTGATCGCTGATCAATACATCCGACTTTACTTCGATCGTGCCTGACAAAGGCTGAAATTACGATGTGTCTGACAATGATGTTTTACCAATCAGTCATTACACATTACACATCATGCAATGACTTGTAGCCCCTCCCCCACTGTCCCGGGGTCTTTTTTGATGAATGGAATCAGGGGTAACACTAACTTTTGAGCCCACCTTAATCGTTTCATTATTACAAAGTTCGTTTTCTCGAGATAACGAGATGCATTATCCCCTTATCACGGGAAAACGGTCCTTGTAATCTCCAGATAACGAGAAAATTAACTCCTTATCTGGAGGTAATTAAAAAAAAAAGATAATCTATCATGGCTGCTCTCGGCTTCCTTAGATGACCTTGTCAACGCTGTGCTGCATCAACCAGCTTCTACTGTAGGTGATGCACTAACTGTGGATAAGTATCTTGTATAATCCCACTTCAAATAAGCTAGATCCCTACTTTGAAGTTCCAGCTACCGTTCTTCTGCGGATGCAGTTAATTCTCCAGTTTATAGGCATGCTGAGAGATCGCTCGTTGTTTATTCTCCTTCATGGCTCCTGCCCACCAGGAACATAAGCTGATCATTAATGTAACACCCGCTTCTGTCCACCACTGCTGGAGTCCATCACTGGCTCTGATGTTTTCTTTTTTCTATTTTTCAAAATTCATAAAGAATAAAGGACCCAGCATCTTTCCTCTTTTCCTGTATGTTTTCCCCTTATGCCAGTATCTAATGATCACTGAGGCGCTTACTGTCAGCTTTTAGCTCTAAGTGAATGACAGAAAAAAGAAAAGTGCCTCACTTTATTTACGTGATGAGATGATAAGAGAGGAGCGCTGCATGCTCCTGTCTTACAAAGGGGGTTTAATCTGCCTCTTTACTAACAGACCACTAAAACTACGAGAGTCTTTACACACAGCATGTAAAATCACAGCATGTATAAATCAACATTCAGTTTTCCCCTTACACAGCACGTCCATCTCCAGCAGTGAGCCATTTTAAAATGTGAGCAAAGGAATTTCATATCAAGTGTCCAAAACACATCCTGTGTGAGTCATAATACACATGCTCTGAGGCACTAAATATGTGATTAGATGCCATTTTACCAGCCTCAACTTGCTCATCAATCAGCTTTTTAGCCCACTCGAATGCACATGCCAAAAAATGTTAGGCTGAGAGAAATGAAGTGGAAAGAAAATGTATGGCATGTTTGTAACACTTTTTGCTTCAGCACCTGTAACTTGCTGAATTTTAGAGCTACAGTTCTCAAACTTTCGTATAAAATAGCGACATTTATTTACAACAAATGGCACCAATTCAAAACCATGCAAGAATATCACAGGTTTCCAGTAGTAATGTCAAATACATGGTGGTTATTTGTTAAAGCCTACCCCACTGCCAGGGTGGGTTGTAACTTAAATAACACATACCCAACCACTGTGTCCATGTGGGGCCCAAAACTGTTCAATTTGGGTTACAGATAAGTGGGTTTGTCCGGAGTTTCCACGGTGACCTCACCTGCGTTTTTCCATATGGGTTTCAAACTGGGCCCATGTGGTGCCCATATTAAAAAAAAACATATTTTTTAGAAATATCAGCCTTGTTTGAATGTGCCCTGTTTAATGCCCATGCCTACTTAGCTTACCTTATGGGGCTTATACAGCTAGCACACATGGGCATCACATATGGGGCCCGTGAAACTGAAACCACATGGGATCTGCAAAATTTGCCCAGTTCAAGCCTATGCCCACTCAGTGCCCACATACCTCATATATAACGAGTGTCCTGAGTTAAGTCACGATTAATCACATTTTAATCACAAAATCTATTTTAAAATTATCTTATTTTATCTGTTTTATTTTAAGATATTTCTAAACAGGATATTTATATTATAAGAATTATATAAGAATTATATGTTGTTATAATACTTATTTAAGCTGTTAAGGACCCCTTATAGACTCTAAACACACAATTAATCCTGGTTTGTTTACTTCTTGATATTGTAGATGTCATTGTGCCTTGCTATGCCTTATTTGATAACAAATTGGTTTCTTGTCATTTGTAAAAGTTCAGATTGGACTTAAGGAAGATGATGCTGCTTGTTTTGGGTGAACACTTTGTTGACTCAGGTTTTACAGAGGCCATTAAGTAATAGTCTTTGTTAACAGGGGGAAGGGTGCCCTGCAGGAACAAGTGTAACCTGTGACCTTCTATTCTTTTCCTTCCATAAAACAAAGCAATATCAGTTTTTGGAGCTCTACAGTCACATAAGAGGTCACTTTGTCAGCACTCAGAACTGTTATGCATGATGCTTGCCGAGCTAATGCAGACTCATCTTTGTTTTCAGCACCGTCAGCAGTGTAGCATGGATTGGGAAAATGCAATAATGATTGCAGGAGTAAAATGAAAGATTGAAATAGATACAAGGGCATTTTTTGCTGGTTTGAACTTGAACTCTTCAGTGTTTGCTTGTTCAGTGTTGGGTTATGAAGTTAGTGATCACTGGAAGGAATGATTTACTGTGTTATTCTGTTTTGCAGCATGGCAGAATCAATGTTTGCTTAACATGCACCTGAGGTTTTCCAGCACTTTGTGGTGAGGAGGTGAAGGGTTGTCCAGTTCAGCCCTTAACTGGGACAGCAGCTTCCTCTCAGCAGTGGCGTATCCAGGAACTTTTTTAATCAGGTGGCCAAGATAAGACACGAGTTAGTGTGGGGTGGCCATCAATAGATAATACAAATCAGGCTTAATGGTAACTGGAGTTAGAATCAGTGTGTGAAATCTAGGCGTCTTCTTGGGTGTCTAAATATCAGCTTTGAACAGTTTCTAATGCAAGAAACGAAACTCTGCTTATAGGCTTATTTTAATATAATTTACAATGGTTTTAGTTACATTTTTATAAACAAAAAAAAGCACAATAAAAATGAAAATATTGCAGTCAAGGCATCTTTAGACTAATGATCAACCAGTTAACAGCTGTTCTTGAGGATGCTGGGATCTATTGGCCAAATTTCACACACTGGTAAAGCACTTCACTCTCTGTTGAACCACTGTACCACTGGACCATTTGCAACGCAGCGCCATAACCTTATATATCATTTTGTGTCGGCTTAAAGAAAACATTTTTCAGTTAACGTCCCCAATCCCAGACATGGCAAACAATACGATGGTTGTATCTTTACACACACTTATTGACATTCTGCACTGTGTCAGCAAAATAAGGGTAGCCTAAGCATAGGTATATATAAATATATATATTTAAATAAAACCAAAAATTTATAGAAATCAGATTGTCTCATCAATATAATGCCAAATTCAGATTCTGATATGGTATGAGTCATCATTTTTTTAATTATGCGTTAATGTGTCGAAGATTGACATGTTCTTTTCACAGATTTATCTTTGCGTTAACAGTTTAATTTTGACTGCCTGATAAAAATCTCAAATTAATTTGATAAATGTAGGCTATGTATTTTTTTTTTTACATATATCTGGCAACCCCATGAAACTATCTTGCAACCCCCATGGGGGTCCCGACCTCCAGTTTGAGAACTACTGACTTAGACAAGTAGATGCACACCTAGTCATGTTGCAGATCATATTCAGTAAATGGAATAAGAATCTTAATAGGAAAATGTTTCTCTTGCATTTTCTAATGTAGGCCTATGTATATTTTTAATGTTGACTAGTTTGATAGATGTCTTTTTCTGTCTCTTCTATGTCAGTACATCAAAGCTTTCTACAATAAGACCTGGATTGAGAGATATGGCGAGGCTGTTCCAGCAGAGACAGTCACCCTCCTCTGGTCCATCACAGTGTCCATATTTGCCATTGGAGGCCTTCTTGGAGCGCTTTCTGTCTCTTTAATCATCAAAGTACTTGGAAGGTGAGTTCACTCATGTGCTCATAATAACATTTTTTCCTTACACTTGTATTGCCCTGGGAATCTAGGCTGGGCTCCAGCTAACTTTGAATTTAACCTAGTTTTTAAATTTCTTGAGGCTGTCTCACTTTTAGCTGAGGTATGTGTTGCAGCTGTAGCACGTTTTCTCTGACACAATTTCACCACGGATGAGCAGTTGAAACTATTGAAACCCGAGCAATAAGCCTGCTAATTCTTCATCTCATTTGGAAAATTGAATCACCATTCAACAGAGTCCTGTCATGGAGAAAGAGTTGTTTAGAGCCACATCATGCTGTTGCATCAGCTTTAAATGTGTGAAAAGTGTCTCCTTGTGTAATTTCTGGCGCTCTATGGGGATCGCACCAATATGCTGCATGTGTGAGTCTCACCGCATAGCTATTTTTCACACATGAACAGAGATGTTTAGGAGAATGTGAGGACCATTTGCTCCAGACTTTTTGGGGTTGTTACTGTTCGCACATGTGCTTCACAGCGGGAGACTTTCAGCTGGAGATGCAATCTCATGGCTTGAAATGAGACAGAGGGGGTTCAGGAGGTGTTTGTTCAGAGCACACAAGAGGCAGCAGAAATGTTGCCGAGGAAATTGCAATGTTTTCATCAGAAGACGTTTAGAGTAGCTGATAAGGCTGTTTTTGTGTTTATATCAGTACTGCATCTATCTGAACATATCCATAATCACTAGGAATGAGTCGAAAGCAGCATACAGGTCAGCAGAGAGGAAAACAAAACAGCAGCTTCTAATAGTGTATGCACTCAATTTCTCACATGCAAGGAGTGAATGAAAAGCCTGGAGTAAACATTTGCATTCATACATGCCACCGTACTACGGCATCTCTAAAGCAGTTTATTTCTCTGGTGCATGTGCAAAAATTGCTTCATATATACTCTGTCTGGACTCCATCCATATGTAATATTACAGAAAATTTTGAGAAAACTGGACATCTGTCACTATTATATACTTAAACTCTTAAAATGTATTATGCAATGTAAGCAAACTCCATATGAAACTCAACTGTCCCTCAACTGACCGAGGAGTATCCTCTAACACCAGCAAACTCAATTTAAAACAGTAGGACAAGCACAACATGCTTCTTCGGACAGAAGCTTTTAGAGTTAATAACTCTGAGGTTAAACCCGATAGTAAGGGGAAAGCAACAGATGGAAATCAATGAAAGAGAGCAAAAGGCACAGGGGGAAAGAGAAATGAGACACAGTGAGAGAGAGGAGTAATGTTGACTTGCCTGGAGCAATAGTCTGGTTTCAGGAGTTGAAAGAGGACTCTGCACGTTCCAGGAAAACATTCCAGTCTTAGACACTAAAAGCATCACATGGCTCAAACTGTTGTGTTTGCTTAAGGTTTTTTGTTCTTCACTAATTATAATAATTCGTAAGAAACTGTTATTATGGGGCATTTATGAACTTTTCTTGTAATTTAACAAGCGGAAAAGTTTCTTTGTAAGGATTCAACAAAAGCAATCTCTAGACTCTGTAAACTACTTATTGCTCTGTGTATCATCTTACAGAGGGCTGAAACAAAGACGTGAAAATCTTCTGATCTATCCGTAAAAGATTTTAAATAAAAGTTGACGACTTGAAAATATCAGAAAATATTCAGTTTTTGCACTGAATGTCTACATTTAAACGAACAATTTCTTTCCTTCTCACTTTAAAAACCAGGACCTAAATTGGCCCCTGCAGTGAGGCAAAACTAGAACTTTACCACCAAGCTTGAGCTTTTTCTCCTGCTTGTTTCAAACACTTATATATTGTCTGCTGGGTTGTAGAAGAAGCATCATCCTTATGTGTCATATCTGAGCAGACACCAAAATTTAATCTGAGGAGACAAAGCAGTTCTGCATGCCGTCGGCTAACCTCAGTCTTTCTGCTTTGTCAGCCTTTCTTTCTTTCTTTCTTTCTTTCTTTCTTTCTTTCTTTCTTTCTTTCTTTCTTTCTTTCTTTCTTTCTTTCT
>JBBBVU010000003.1:31679054-31701037 GCA_037177055.1 Atherinosoma microstoma
CTTTCTTTCTTTCTTTCTTTCTTTCTTTCTTTCTTTCTTTCTTTCTTTCTTTCTTTCTTTCTTTCTTTCTTTCTCCACTTATTAACCACCCTTAGCTTTGATTATGATACACTGTTTCTAGAAAACTCCTACCAGCTGGCAGGATGTACTTCTTAACAATAAAAAACTAAAACTACAGCTAGTTTGTGGTAATGGATATCTGCGAATAAAGAAGATTAAAGTTACAAATCAATGACTCAATTCAGTTTATAATTTCACACTTTGGTGTTTCAGTTGTTATTGATCACCTCCATGGATTTTGACTTTTTTCCCTCCTCGATTACCTGACCAAAGAAACCCTCTTGTGTTATTTAGTCATTCATCAGGAGAGGTTTTCACAAAACTCACATTTAAGCAACATCTAAATCCAAATTTAATTAAAGTTTTGATGTTATTTGCTTAAACTTAAAGTCAGATTAATCTGTAGTTCGATGGAATTTTGACATCATCTGGCACAGTGTTTCTCAAATAGGTTACATGTACCCCTGAGGGTACTTGGAGACACTTCAGGGGGTACATTTGGAAGTAAACAAAGACGGACAACTTGTTCTATCCTTCTAAGTAAATGGATCTGACTTTATTTTGTATGATGAGGACAGTTGATGTGGTCAGGATTACTACAAACATGAGGAAATGTGCACGTAAGTACATTTAAAATAACTTTTAGATGTGGAAAAGTTGCATTCATAATGTGAAAAACAGGATTTTTTCACTTCAAGATACCTGAGTTTAAATGTTTGCTGGTTTAAGATCCATTGTGATTTGGAAGTTGTTAAAAGTGTGTAAAAATATCAAATAAAACAAACATCGATATAAAATAAAATAGAAATAAATTTTAAAAGTTGAAAAAGTTTATATAGATAAAAATATTTTAAGTCTATAATAAATCTATTTAATATACATGAAGAAATATATGAAAACAATCAATTTCATAGTAAAATTTTCAATAAATATATAGAATATTTGTCAAATTTATACATGATGAATATGTATTGTATTTTATGTTTTCATATATAATATATATGTGATAAAAATATAAATTAAACAAATAAAAATAATATAGCCTATATAAATAAATTACTGATAAACTGGCTGAAAATTATTCTATAGGGGGTTCAATGTTGACCCAGTCAGCATGTCCATATGGAGCCCATAAGGGTTAGATATGAGTTATGTGAGTGAACATGTGCTTTAACTTGGCAGGTCGCATGTGGGTTCACAATGCTTTTAAAGGAACTAACCCTTGATTTATGTTTTCCCTTTTATTTATTTTTTCTTTAAATGATTTTCCACAAACCGGTTCCCAAGACATATGCGTAGTGGGAGAAAAATATTCTCCTCTGATCCATTGGTTGTGGTTTGACATCTTATTCTGCACTATAAGAACCAATCTCCCAGCTAGCGTGATGAGTTTCTTGGGTTACGGCCAAGCCGAGTTGTTCGGCCGTCTTTGCACTCCAGTACAGAAACCGTATGTCCTCTCCACCTTCAGCCACCGAGTAAAGCACCAACATAATCACCCCGAAAATAATATGCATTCAAAAGAATCAATTATCCTCTAATGATAAGAATGTCACTGTCAGAGCAGAGAAAGACTGATTCAGAGTCATCTGAGATAATTAAGACGGCCTGATGATTCACCTTGGATCTCTCAGGTGGGTGTTATCAAACGTGTTGATTGGGTTGAAAGGTATTATTCATTCTTCCTCCATATTCTCTGCTAGACATCTGTGGGCCAGCTGGCAGTTCAGCTCAGAGTCCCGGAGAGGTTGACATTCAGATGTCAGGAAGAAGAGTTGAATATATTATCAGATGAGGACACATGAAGCAATTTAAAAGAAAACTACTTCAAAGAGTGAGCAAGTTCTTCATTAAAAGTTTTTGAGAGTGAGGTAATTTGATGTCTTTTTAAAGAAAAAACCCCATAAAAGTCTGAATCTTTTACCACAGGGACTTTTCTTTTCACGGTAAAGACGTGATATGGAAACATTAATATGAATTGTTTATCCTCTTACTCGGCTATAATGCAAATGAGGCTGCCCTTGAGACAATGTTTGTTGCTAACCGTCTCGCTGCAGCAGCCAAACAAAAACAGATTTTACTTTGCCCTTTGACACTGACCTCTAACACTACACGATGAATCTCTTTTATTTAATCTTGAACAAATATTCCCTTTTAGCTTATTCACCTGTAGTGTCTCCCCTCATAGTTTGATTTGAGAAATGACATTTTTAAGTATGCAACTGAGATAATATCTGGACAGAAAAGTGCTCGTGTGCATTCAAATTTGTGCAGACTTCCTACAAGGTGTTGGACAACAACAGAAAATCAATTTTTACCACTTTGAGGAAAAGGATGTTTTATAAATCAAGCTATGAATGATATATGAACCAACCCCTGCAAAAGCCTCCAGAATAAGGAAGGAAATGACAAAGTTTAGGGTGTACAAGTGGCACTGAAATGGGGACTGATTCAAAGGATGAATAAAGAACATTTAAAAAAAAAAAATAGCTAAGACTTTGTAACTTACTCTAAAGCTAAGATTACCCAATCCTAAATAACACACAACAATTAAATTAACCAATTAAGTAATTAAATAAATAAAGCCAAAAACTAAAACCTGAAGATAAATAAGAACTCTAATAACAGGTAAAAATACAAATAAGATACAGTCTAATAAAGAGGAGGCATAAAAGATAAGTAAAAGATACACTGCCTGGCCAAAAAAAAGTACCCACCAAAATGATCAAAATATACTCTTACTTTTCCCCTTCAAAATAAGGACAAATCGTCTGCATTGTGGCATTTCTCAGACATCTCACTAATGAAATGGAGCAAAGTTATTGTTTTCAGGCTCCCAAAGCTCTGGTTCCATGTGAACGAAACACGCAAATGATAAAAAACTTAAGCAGATACACCTCGACTTGTCTCGCGGACATGGCCTTAATTTAAATCACACTGGCTCTAAACAGCCTCGGGTCCCCCCCCCCGTGCTGTCTGGGGGACCCCAGCTTGGGAACCACTGCTTTAAATGTTTCAAATGTTTTGCATGAAAGCCCAAAAAGACAACGTTTATTGCTCATTCCAGATCTTTTGAACATGTTTCATTAAAGAAATGGAAATTCTTTTCTAGCGCATGGCATGTTTTTTTGCCTGTTGTGTCTTTCCTCACAGCATGTTTCTGTTGGCTACACAACACCAAAGTCTGCTTTGTTTAGCAGCACAGAAAGAGATGATTTAAAACTCACTTTCCCTTTGAACTCAACAATTTATGGTTGAGCGTCTGGGAGGGGGAAATCATTATAATAATCTGAAGGATTTTGTGTTGCATGAGTCTGAGGGCTGTCTGGATGAGGTTGAGTCTCTTTGTTGGATTATTTGTGGAGAAGAAGCCCTGATTCAGTCTGGCCTTCAGGTCCTCTTCGGGATGGGAACATGCTTTGTCCTTCCACACCGTGATTGAAACAGCCTCTAACCGTGGCCTGATGATCAAATGTTTTCAGGTTTTCATGCACATGGACAAACATTTGTTGTTATTCCTAAGTTTGGTTTACCTTTCAGCTTTTCAATAGGAAAATAAGTTTGAATTGATTTAGTTTACATTGGCTTGACATGAGTAGCTTTCTTTATAGAAAAATTCACTCTGTTCTTTATGCTCCCAGAGGCACAAAAGCCCCAATTATTCCTTTTTTTTCCTTTAAAAAGGCTCCCCTGCTATTTTTTTGCTTTAGGGTTTTCAATGCTGAAATATTTAACAGAAGTCAGATGAGACTGTAAAGCAAATCACTCTAATTCCTTGAATAAGCTACATTTGATTATGATTCAAGATTTCTTTCAAAGTGTCCTTATAGTCTATATCTCTTCATGTATAGTAATTCATAGCCATGTTACTGACTTTTCAGAAAGGGAACCCTGCTGATAAATAACAGCTTCGCTGTGATCGCTGCTCTGCTTCTGTCCTTGGGCGAGATGTCCAGATCTTTTGAGATGCTCATTATTGGTCGTATCATTATGGGGGTCAACTCTGGTGAGTCATTTGGATAAAAATAATTCTAATTATGTTGAAATTAACTAAAAGTCAAAATCCCACTTAAATAATTCTACTTAAGGGAAACTGCATAAAAATTAAAAGCATAATAATGTTTATACTTGTATATAACTACATTATACTGGTTTAACCCTCACACTGACCTTTTATCTTGTATTATTAAGATTATTGTCACTGAAACATCAGTTTGTTGACAACATGTTACTGTTATTGCTGCTGAAAATGGATCTAGTTTACACTACTTCATGCCCAGTGATGTATATGAAGACATTTGGGAAATCTAAGGGGTTTGAGATGATGCATGTGAGAGAAAAAAAGAAATAACAAAAAAAAAAAAAAAAAAATCTGTTTTCAGCCTTTCTCTTTGTTATTTGATTATCTATTTATTTTATTTTGGTGAGATATTGAAGCAGCTAAAACTTTATCAGAAATTTCTGAAGATAACTAAGCATATTCTTGATTTTAAACCAGAAGAAAAAAATGTTGAAAAAACATTAATGAGCGTACCTCGGGAACGGGTTTTCAATGAGAACGCTCTTCTCTCCAATGCGGATAGAGCGAAGCTTTGGGAGCAGAGGAGTAAAATGCTCCCAAAACGGGAGACTTGCTATGGAAATAAACTTGCCTTGCCTCACGGGAGGCTGTAGGTTCAACACATATGAATGGGCTGTGTCCACACAATAGATCAATAGCTGCTCCTCAGGTTTTTTTAATGAGTAATGATTCAACTTAAATCTGATATGTATCCCTTTCTACCTGGCAGGCATAGCTCTTAGTGCCCTCCCCATGTACCTGGGAGAGATTTCCCCACGACATATCAGAGGTTCTATTGGCCAGTTCAACTCCATCCTGATCTGCTTAGGAGTGTTCACAGGACAAGTGCTGGGGCTGCCAGAGCTGCTCGGCCAGGTACGTGCTGCAGAAACTATGGAAATATGGCACATGGGTAGTGTTTTAAAAAAAAATAATTATAGTTTACTATTCCTTGCAGTTGTCACACTAATCACTTAATTGCTTAACAAAAAATAGATAAATATACACATATGTGCACATAAACACATACATGTACACATGCATACACATACATATATGCAAACACACATATACACAAACATATACAGATATTTAAACATATATGAACATAAACAAATAAACGCAAAACAAATACATATAAAACTCTATGTGTAGTCGTATACCTATTTTTACCTGCATATAGCACATATACGTATACACATGCATGTACCCATAAACATATGCCTACATGTACATTTTCATTTCTGTATACTTATACACAACATACACATACCTAGAGTATATATACATATTCATTCACACATATTACTTTACATAGTTAATGGGTTTACATAGAGTATCAGTCAAAAGTTTGGACATAGTTTCCATTTAAATGCAGTGGGTAAGTGTGTCCAAACTTTTGACTGGTAGTGTATGTTCTCTTTCTTTATACTTTTTAAAGAACATTTCTTTGACTTTTTTCTTAAACTGGAGGATGTTCGGACATTATTTGAGTTTTTCCTGAAGATTATTCCATAATCTTCCACATGATGTCACGTATCATGGCAACCTTGTATTTGTGGGTTTCTGAAATGATCTTTTATAACTGGGAATCTGCAAAATAATCAAGTTAGAGCAAAACTAGCAAAGATCATAGCAATACCGGGAAAAACAGTTATGGTGTGAAAGTCCGGGGTAACACTTATAAAAGCAACCTGAAACCGTTATATATATAAAATAGAGCGATCAGAATAATACACAATGTGGAACACACAGACACACTAGTTTTGAAAGCAAACACACTAAAATTAGAAGACCTGGTAAAATGCAAACAGTGTTGAAGCAAAAATAGATGATCAGAAAGAGTCTGGACGAGTTGGAAAAAGATTAACAAAGGTTTATTGAAATAAAACAAGTAAGTTGAAAACAGAGTAACGTTTGCAATTGGAGAAGCCGTACAGAATTCCCACATGACAGAGTTCTGAAGGGGTTCTGGCCGCAAGTGTTGCCGTTCCTTGGATAAGTTGAGATATGGTTTTCCTCCATCTGCTCTGACGTAATCCCGTCTTGGGGTCAGGTTAGCCCCAAAGACTAATGTCATGTGTAAATTCAGATAGCAAAACGCAGAGCTCACACGTTGACATGCGAGTACAAGATAAATGATGATGTTTGTGCTGAAAAGAGCCGATATAAGAGCTGATCAGAAAGGGAAAATAGAATATGAAATTTCCTCCACAACAGCTCTTATCATGTTCAAAGCCAGAAAGAAACAATTAACTTCTGGGAAACATTGAAAAACTGTTTAAAGATGAGGAAGTGGATTATAATACCAAGAGGTCAACTAAATTTTAAGAAACATTTAGTTTCTACCTTACAGAGGAGTACGTGTATATCAATTTGTGGGGGCGGATTTATGGAGTGGACTGAGTGAGGAGTGAAAGCAAATAAGTTCACAATGTAACAAAAAAAAAAAAATAGTTTGACAAATACCAGGTGGAGGACAAGTTATTCTTAGGGATGTATTAATCTAGTAATCCAGGAGGTGAGGGGTCATGAAGTATTTTTGTAGCAGCTGCTTTAATCAGAATTGTTACCAAAAATGTATTAAACTGAAATAGTTGATTTTTATGTCACGGTTAAAAAAGGGAAGGAAAAATAAGTTTCTATACTTTTCAGACACTTTGTCCTTTTTTTTGTTTTGTGTATGTTAGTTTTTTAAGTTGGGTTTGAAATAAATGAATAAAAGAAAGAAAGTCATGGCAGATTTACCCCAGTCTTAGCTGACAGGTATAGCTGATGCAAAAGGAGGACAACCTTGCTTAGACACACAACCCCCCCCCCTGCTCCACACAATTTCTACACTAGCACATGCCAGCAGGGTATAGCCGGAACCAGTACACCATTGAAACATGTCAACTGGATTCTCTGTTCAGGTTCAGATGCAAAGCATTGTATATACCCAGCTCGACAACATGGCCGACACAAACACGACAGGATTGTTTTGAAGCTGCTTGAATATGTTGCATGCCAGGTTGTGTATTAAGTCAAATCAAATCAAATCAAATCTGATTTATATAACAATTTTCACACAAAAGAGCAGCACAAAGTGCTTTACATAATAACAACAATCATAAATGAAAGATGAGTCTTCACATATCCAATTGTATAACCTATAACCACATTTAAAAAACACACACCTAGTCATTTGGAAGCAGGCGGTATTTATCACTTCTCTCTGTCACGTTTATCACCAGCTATTAATGACAGAATAAACTTTGATTGTTTTGATTAATAAAATAAGTATTTTTTAAATTGATGGCTCCTCCCGCCAACAAATATTTCCCTTCCATTCAACAGAAACATCAGGAACATAAAAAAAAAAAAATGCTGACGTGGCCAAAACTATGGCAAATAACGGTTAAAAACAGCACAATTGTCATGTTTGCTTTGATGACCCACTGTCATTGTTGACTTGCTTGATAAACACTTGAGGTTTATGCAACAAATGCGTTTCTTTGCATCATCATGGCATAACTTCTGCAACAACGATGTCACCAGCAGAGAATTTTTCTGCAGTCTGTCGAGTCTACGGCGGATTTTAAAAGACCTGTATTGAAATCTTCCAGAGAAACTTGTTGAAGAATGATGCCAGTGAGGTATATGTATTGAAATGTGTAAATGCGTTGCAAAAACAGCATCAATTAATTGTATGGAATGAGTTGGGGAAAAAACAAATACTGAATATGGAGCCATTAAGAAGTTGGCGAGTGTGAGCGCTTTTAGCCATTTGCACGGAAGTGCTTAAACTGTATAATGTATAACATATGAACCTATCATGACTGATTAATGAAGTATAAGATCTGTTGTCACAGAGTCGTTTAACATTTGTTCAACTTAACTCTGCTAAGATAAAACAGAATGACCAACATAGTAATGTGCAAAGGTTTAAATCTACCCCTCTTTTTTTTATTGTCAGAAAATTAAAGAAATAGGGGATTTACCAAAACATTTGCAAACATAGTGAAAAACAATATTTCTGAAAAAAACTGTATAAACATGTCGTTTGAGCTTAAAAGTCAATATTTGGTATGCACACCGTTACTCTTCTCCACAAGCATTCTTTTAATTTCTTTGAGTGATCTTCAGAGCAAGGTCTCCTGGCTTCTTTGACAACATAAAAAGCTCATTTTTGGAATTTTGTTGCTTTTATTTCTGTCCTCTGTCAAGCTCATCCCATACACTGCTTCACTAAAGTTAAAATATGTGCTGTATATACTGTGAATGCTATATATTTCTTCAGATTTCAAGGACAAGTTTTCTACCTGTGGCTCATTGGGGAAACGATTTGTTGAATTTATTTATTCATGCAAAAATATTTATGTATTTCAAATGGTGCTGTCTTTTGAATTTTTATAGGTGCAAGTAAATAAACCAGAGAAAATTATGTATCCTTGCCACAGGCTGCTTCTAACAAAGTGCTGAAGGACACAATTTAAAATAGCTTCTTTGCTAATTTGTTCGTCATAGACAGAATGCTGGTTTATCTCCTGGGTTTTTTCAAAGCTTGAATGATTCATAGGTCAGTGTTAAGTGGTTTAACAAACAGAAAACACATTTCTCTCAAAATAATCAAGAACTGGTACGAATATCAGAGAGAAAAAAAAGCCAATGTCCAAAGCAAATTTATGAAAGACCTTCAGAAAGCCTCAATAACTACTGATCAACACAGCTTAAAAAAATTAAAACACAAATTCAAAGAAATGAGGGTCTCCAGACTTTTGCACTGTATTCTACATTTTTTTATGCTACCTTTTCCTTATTTATTAAATGAAGAAATGAATAATACATTTGCAAAAAAACCTTTCAAACAAGTTTTTTTCTTCATATTTCTCTTCGAAGGAAAAAAAAACAACCTTAAACAGACATAACATTCAAGACTGAATGCTTTTTCACACCCATGACCCTGAATGTGGTCAAGTCATCACAGAAGAAGCTGCAGGACATCTGTTGATGAATAAAAACAAGATTTGAACAGAGAAAGTGAAACATTGAAATTGTTAAAACATTTTCCCATTCATTAAAGATGAAGAAATTTCAGTCTTAAAACCAAAATCAGACTCTCCTTATCATTTGCCTTATGATTGTAATTCACTGTAAACCGGAGTGCATTGGATGATCCCCTAGTAGCCACCTGTGTAGACTAACTTGAGAACACACCCTTACTGACCTGTTTAAGTAGCCGAGGTTTCGCTTGGCTCTCTAATCTCATAAAACGAGTAGCAGTGGGGGAAATGCACATTTATAAATTGTGCTGCATCAGCAAGGGTCTCCCACATTGCCAGAGGAGCTGACATTATGCATCGGCACTCTACACAGTTTAGTGTATCATTAATTCATCACCTGCACACTGCCACCAGCCATCAGTGATATCTCAGTCATTTAATGCTGGGAAAGTAATCAGGGTTGCGGTTTTCTCAAAACAACCTAAGTGCTTCAGAGCAGATAATTAAAATTCACAAATGGAAATTAAATTATACCTCAGACAGTAGGAAGGAAAAACTGCTCACACAAACTGTATCGGTATTTGGCTTTAGAAAATGAAGTATTTACATAAATTATGTGGAGTATTTTCATGTAGGTATAATTTTTACATCTGATTTGATTTGCTGTTTTTATCAACTTTTGATGTCCAAATCTTTCATGTCCAAAAAGTTACCGATAACGCTACTAAGCCACTTCAATCTCCTTCTGATTTAACCCTTGTGGTTCGTATCAATTTACTACCCTTTCAGGTCATTAGTGGACAAAAAAGTCTTCTCCTAAAAACTGTTACAGAAACTCTACAGATTGAAATTATTTCCACTTTTTTTGCTCAAATCTTTTAATCAACTTTATTCCGTATAAAAACGACCAAATATGCAATTTTTAGTTTTATTTGAATCCTTAAAATATAAAAAAATATCACGTAAAGTAATCAAATGTGATCCTTCGCCCAATAAAGGGTTAAAGAAAAATTTAATTGAAAATTCAATTTTCTTCAAGAGAAATGCTTGATTAAAAAAAACATCCTATATGGGGTAATGCAACCAAAATGGTGACAAAAATTGAGGGAAAAATTAATGAAAGTAAAAAAGAAAACTCCCTAATGACCCACAAGAGTTAAAACTTTTCACATGTCTGCCTTGTGCCCTGCAGGACATAAAAGTGAGATCTGGCCCCAAAGGTTTAAATGCCAAGGTCTCTAACTGATGAGATCTCATGGCTCGGCACTGACTTCTCCAGCTCCACACTCTCAGTGCAGAACATAGTTCCATTTTAACTTGACATTCAAACTTGAGCTGGCATTGAAGAGGGGAGAAAAAAACCAGAGAAAGTTCCATCTCAGCTCACACTTAATTATTTTTCTTCACTTTCTCAGACTGGTTGACAACATTTTGCCCATCAGCAGTCTGAGTAAAAAAAACCCAAAAAACCTGGCACTTTTATCCTGCACAGTATACTGTGTCTGGCTCTATCTGTCCCTTATTTCAGTCAGATAACTGCCGGAATTGTCAGTCACACCTCGGTAGCCCCAGAGAAAATGTTACCCACTTTATCCCTTCTCATTTTATTACCCATGTTATGCAAGCATTGTGCCCATTTTTTTGTTGATTTGGCCTGCAGCTGAAGCATTTTCATGACAGGAATCCATCATCTAAACATACGATTATTTTCATAATGCTACATTTTCAGTTTATCTTTTGGAGCCAAAAACAGACATTAGCTCAAGGCGCAGATGCTTCGAAAGCCAGTCGGTTGTGTC
The DNA here is from genome assembly GCA_037177055.1 of Atherinosoma microstoma. Lineage (NCBI taxonomy): Eukaryota > Metazoa > Chordata > Actinopteri > Atheriniformes > Atherinidae > Atherinosoma > Atherinosoma microstoma. The sequence goes on from JBBBVU010000003.1 coordinate 31,689,956, forward strand.
ACCGCGAACAGAAGGCTAACAACATCAAGCACTCTGCTGGCATGTTTTGTTTTTGGATCGCCAATTACTTCTGGCACTGTATTAAAAAATGAATAATGGAGTATGTGATTGCTAAATTGATTTACTATATTTAAAGCATGCAATCATATCTTTTGGCACTTGTACTTGCACAGTTGAGCGTGAGAATTATAATAGTAAAATAAAGATGATAAATCTCTGAAAATTGAATACCTGTGTTGACTTCCTTATTGCATAGAAGTGGAGTCAATAAGCTGAAGGCTTTAGGGTGATTTCAATTTCCCCTTATATTAAAGATTAGGTTAAAATAAAGAGACAGATTAAAAACTAAATGATAACATTGGAGAATACTAAAATATTGAATAATGATAAATGATTTGCCTCATAGTTGATATTAGTTTAGTTTCGGTATCTTACACAAATTAGAATAACATTATAAATCTATGTGCACTGCCTTATTTTGAGTATTGCCATTTAAATTCTAAACAGATGTCAGGGTAATTGATGTTTCTTGCTTAGTCATTAAATGAATCTGATGACTCTATTAGTTATCAAACTATTAGTTCGTGTGTTTCCATGTGTAAGTCTTCAGAGACATGACTGTCTGAGTTTTTTTTTGTTTGGGGCTTACTTTTTGTGCCGTGTGTGTGCATACTCTCTAATTGTTCATTTGTTGTCATTCCAACAATTGTAATGTGTGCATTTCCAGTGTGTCTTGGATGAGGCTCCATTTAGCATCATTTCTTTGGATCAATGCCTCATCCATAATGGAGGTATGAGTACTGCAATTAATTCATTTTATATCTTGTTTGTGCCTTCTCTTGTGCGGCTGTCCTTTTGATTGAATTTAATGGACCAGAAAAAGAAAAATACGATGCTTTTCCTCGCCAAGCTTCTTCCACTAGATAATGAAATGACTGCTGGTTGAATTTGACAACTATCTCATTCCAAAGAAAGGGCTTTTTTTCTGATACAATTAATTTGGATTATCATTTTTTCCTGCTGATGTACAAACAGAAATGAATTTTCCTCCCTCACTTTCCTCCACTGTGACTTTGCACTGACATCTTATCATTGGTGAAGAGTCCATGCTTCTCAATCATATTTAATGTATAAGTATTGATTTTGCTTCATCTTTCATTTTAAGCTGCAGACCAACTGTATAAATGTCAAATGGCATTGGAATTGAATTTTTCTCTGTGCAGCTTCTGTTAAGCGGACATAACGCTTTCCATGTCATTTCACAGTCACATCACAGTCATATACAGTATGATGGATGCACTGCAGGACCCCTGGTTGTCAGACTATCAGGCCTCCTCTTGATGTTTTTTTCTGCTATTGGGAATTGCTCCGAGATGTCACTTGTTTTTCAGGTGCAAAATTGTGATAAGCTTTCCCAAATGATAATTAATCTAACCTTCATGCGCAGCTAATGACCTTCTTCCAGCGGAGAGGCATGCTTATTTGGGCTTTTACAGCAGGAACAGGCTTTTAGCCAATCTGTCACGAAAACACCCATGGGATTCTGAGGCCATCAGCGTGTCTCCAACAACCTTAATAAGCCCCTTATCTCTGATGAACTTTGTATTCTTCATCACAATACTCTGTAGTGTCAGATGGAGAAGATAATTTGCTTTTTTGAATGGCAGGTGTCACCAATGTACATTTCATGTTGGATATATTGTATGTATGTAGGGCATGGGGGTAATGTATTGGAGAAATTGTCTGTACGCTGTGTATGTATTCTTTGATGTTCAACATCACAGTTCAGGTATTTCTTGTAGTGCATCAAGAAACAAGCAGTGCAGTAAGCATCGCAGAGTACACTTTGACTATAAAGGCCATAAATGAATTCTCCAGAGTTTGAAGGCATGTGCAAGTGTTGCTCAGCTACATTTTCAAGGTAGTTTGTATGTGTCTGTTGTATGTTCGTGTTAAGTCTTGTCTCTGTTCAAACCCAAATCCTCGTGGGAGTTGAATCATCCAGTCAGGCTGCTTGATGTGCAGGTTTACACAATCTGCCGTTGAGAGAGTGTGTGTGAGTACATCGGCTCCTCTGAGAGCTCTCTATAATGTTTGTGTATCTTCAGAGAAACTCTATATGTAACGCCTCTTGTGTTTGTAACACCAACCTTAACTCTTCTGTAGTTCAGCCATAAGGAATATAGCAAATTTAATGGAATATACTAGATATAAATGAATAAAGAATAAAATTCTCACTATTTTAAGTCACATATTGAAGCAACATTTTACAAGTGTCCCTTCGTATCGAATTATAACACACTGGGCATTCTGTAGCATCATCTTTCAATATGTAAGTTAATAAAGTGAAAGTTTACATCTTTTAACCCTAATCTATGTATTACTAACCCACATTCCCTCCTGAATGATCAATTAATCAGATTGAGTTACTGGAAAACTTTTGATGTTCTTACACAGGAACAGGTCTGCTTGCAGGTGTCACGGCACTGCAAACAACCTCTTAACACATATTCATAGTTATGACAGTAATACTTAAATCTATTACCTCCACCAAGATAGAGGTTTTTCGGCCATGTTGGTTTGTTTTTCTGTTAGCAACATTACTCAAAAAGTAATGGATGGATTTCGATGACATTTTCAGGAAATCTCTGAAATTGAATAGGGAACAAGTGATTAGATTTGGGGGGGGCTTGTCAAGATCGCCACCTGGATCCAGGACTTTTTTAAATGTTTCTTTACAGACGCAAACAGTTGAGAACATCTGTGAACTTTGCCACATCTGGGTCTCTCGCCGGTGAAAATAAAAGGCTGCTAAAACGTAACATCACTCAATTCTCACCATTGATCCTCAAATTTTTTTCACTAGCTTCACTTACAATAAATTATTGGTTTTATTTTAAAAAATGAAATTAAAAAAACTACTACAACATTGTATTTTCACCTCTGGGATAAATAAAGTATTTTTCATTCTATTTCATTTCCTTTCCCTGATGATAAATAGCGCTGCTTTAATATTCCGAGAATGGGACCACACACACCTGCAAGGGCCGACTGTCAGCTTGTCTTCTGACACACCATCAGCAAAACAGGCTTATGGAGAAGGTGACATTCATCACAAATAGCTGCAGGCAGAAGGATGATGGGCTTTTCTTCTGATCCTGGCAGATGCCCACTTACAGTATTCCAAATGCTGAGTTTCTGGTGACGTGAGATCTTTATAAAACAGCCTCTCACTTTGTGGAATTATGTGGAATTAGTGTTGTGTTTTTTTCTGATATTTTACAGACATACAATAACTGCAGGGAGATATTTATCTGCAGGTAACAGACACAACATGTAAAAGCGGAAGGGGGAAAGCATTATTATGCTGATTTGGCCGTGCAAATTTCATCCTATGCCTTTGGATTTTAAAACATTTGGCATGCCACGTGCACAACTACTTTTTGAGAGATATTTTCCTCACTTATTGCACTCCCAGGAGAACAGAATATTGATCTAAATGTGCAATGATGTCCAGCAAACAGTGAGTGACAGACTTAATCTCACAACCAGCTGCAGGAGTATTAGCTGTAACTTCTGCAGGACTAACTTCTGCAGGACTTCGAGAGGTTTATCGAAGAGATTCAAAATGGATAACACATCAGTAATGTAATTAGGACCGACTTAACGTGAAGGACATGATCTTGCATAAGTGGATAGCCTACATCACACAAGTGGACCACTAGACATTTTCATTAGGTCTATCTGAAAAGTTACATGTTCACACCAACCTCCTCTCTGGTTTAATGGCTCCCTTCTTTTAATAACAAGCCAGAGCTTCACAGCAGCCAACGCTTGACATTCGACTCAGTTTTTATTCCTCTCATGTCCAGAAGACAATGCTAGGTCTTATCCTCTGCATTTGTTCAATCACAAGATGACACTGTACAGCCTTGAACCTCAGTCAAAGAACAACTGAAGGAGAAAAAAAACTGCATGCCATGCTTTGTTTAGTTATGATTTATCATCAGGGTTGATGTCATCTAAGTGACGGAGACAGACACATTAAACTTGTCCCAGTTTAAAGCCACAGCTAGAAGTCTCCAAAAGACATGCATTTAGTTCATACTGCTGATTAACTTTGTAACTTTGCTTTTCCATGCATGACTTTGTGTCAGGACCTCGTTCTGAACCCATCATTTATTCAGATGCCTTTCCACTGCCCAGTCAACTGTGATTTTATCTGTATGAATAATGGGCAGAATTCATCCTGAATATTGGGCTTCGTGTGTGAATGCTGAATTATGACATCCTGCCTCCTGCTGACTGAAAACAGTCATGTAATGCCACGCGGTTGACACAATGATGCTCGGAAAGGAGAAAGTAGGAGATGAAAAAGAAAATAATTTATCCGGTAAGATTATTTACCGAAGCAAGTCAGTAAAATCAACAAAATGCAGGGAATATTAATAACATGACAGCCTAACAAGGGAGGAATAGGGAAACAAGTCAGGGTCAAGCAGCATTCAGCTGCTCTGCTCCCCACCTCTATAACTCTCTCCCCCTGATCTTCGCACCATAGACTCTCTTCCACTCTTCAAATCACGACTCAAACCACACTTGTTCCGACAGTCCTACGCCATCTAGTTACACATTCACCATCTTAATGCTGTCCTCTCTTCTGTTTTGTTCTTATTATTTTTAATAGTTTTAAACATCCTTGGGTGCTTTGAAAGGTGCTTTTTAAATAAAATGTGTTATTATTAGTACAATACTGAGGGATGTGTTTGTCGGTTCAAGCAGCTTGCTTGTTGGAACAGAAATAATGTGTTTGAGAATGCAGTCAACATCAGTAGATGTATAACGTCTTACCAGAGAATAATAATGAGATAAAACACTGTGTTCCAATGAGATGTTAATGGTATGGACTACAGAAATCGATGCTTGTTAGAAGACACATTTTTTGTCTTTGAGGATTCATCTTATCAGGCATCTCATCTCCTGATTGGATAAGTCGGTCCACTGCTCAGCATCAGTGACACATCTCTTTTGTGCTGCAAACTTACCCCACAGCCCAGCCCTATTTAAATGCACAGACTCATTCAAAGGAGCTGAGCCATCAGCAGTGCAGGCATTCTAGGTTTATCAGAGACAAAAAGGAAATCATCTTATATTTTCTCATATTCCATTAAGCATCTCCAGACAGACAACACCCAGAAACATAATTAAAGGCTTTGCAAGATAAGAAGTAATATTCCTCTCACATAGTCTGGTTTCAGCTCTTCTTTCTTTCTCACTTTCAGAACAGAATTTTTTTTTTTTTAATCTGTATGCCTGACTCGGTTTGTGCAAGCATATTTTTTTTTAAAGGATATCCATTCCTGGGAAGATTGGCAGCAGTCTTGAATATTTCCCTCTTGTAAAAAATCTTTCTCACCGTAGAATGATGGACTCCAAATAGTTTGGAAATTGCCTCATAACCCTTCTCAAATTGCTGGGCAGGAATAATTGCTTCTCTAAAATCATATCTGATGCCTTTCCTTCTCGGGATTGTGTTAACACACAGAACGCTCCACACCGGCAAACATGATCGTTTGATGATCAATTAATGATGTGATTTGATCAGTGACCTCTGGCTGCTACATACCTTGTTAACTCCTATGGAGGCAGAACTTTTTTGTAAAATAAACAATGACACACTTAAGTTTTATTTACTTAATTTTAAGACCTAATAAGGACCAGATGCCTTTTGTGCATGATACCTAAAACTAAAGAATTGAATGATGTGTTTTCTTGTTGTTACGTTACTGTATGTTTTATAGATTTTAGTGAGTGTCTTAGATTTTTTTGACTGTTGCATTTTTTTTATTGAATTTTGACTTTAAAGGATAAAATCAGCTTTAATTTTGGCAACATAGTTTTGATTAATTTCTACTTTTATTCTTTTTTTGTCCAAAGTTGAATGTGGCATAAAACATGTCGTAGCCTTTGAATAACTTAAAAAGAATAAAAATGAAATATTTCACACCTTTTACAGCCTACTATTTTTTTTTCTTTCTATAAAGATTAAGCATCTAAATCCGAAACACACTTCTCATGGGTTTGGAGCTGACATCTTTTATCTAAAGGGCACCTTCTTCCAAGTGCCTGCATAACTACAGGTATTCCCCTCCGTTTCCTCAGGTTAGGTCACAGTGCTTAGATCTGCCAATAGATGGAGATTTACATCCTGAAATGTTTCCAGTGTGTAATGTTGGCATGCATAAACATATCTTTGTCTTTCTAATGCTAGTAGTGTACGGCAGTGCCAATTAGAGTCTGTAGCTGGTTTTGTGCTCATCATTGGTTATGTTTACATGTGCAGCTGCCTTCCTGCACTGCAGTCTTCATTAAGTTTGTATGTATACATCATATAAACAGATTTTTTTTTTAAATGTGAAGGAGTGATTAAAGGTCAAATTAAGCTCTGTAGGGGATGCTGATCATACCTTAATTATACGAGCATGTTTATAACTCAGTTGTCATATTAAATCCTATGGAAGCATATGGGAGGTGTTTTTGGAAGTTTAAATCCAGGATCTTTCTGTGGGCACATGTTGGACATCATTTGAGTTTTAATGAAAAATATGTTGATGAAGTTGCTGTTTGTCAGATGCTGTTTTGTATTCAAGGAATATTTTCAAATCTGATGAAATATGCAAAAGATTTCACACTGTTTCTGGGGGAAATTACAACTTTGTTTTTCCCAGGTGATCCTCATTAGGTGCTGTTGTTTTGAATGAAGCCACTAAAAAGACCATTAAGAATACTGGCTTCCATAAATTTGCCAGACTTTGATAAATATTCATTCTCTGAGGAATACTTTGCATAATTCTCCATGTGCTGAAGATGTTTGGGTGAGGATTTTCTTTAGTGATCACATTGTTTACCTGCTTAGCTGGATTATTTGCTATTACATCTTTTTTCCTTTTAATGACTTGACATTTGAAAAATTCTCAGGTTACATTCAGGGCTTCTAACACAGGCTTTCTGAGTCTGAAAAGCTCAGAATCACACATTATTACAGAAGCAGTCAGCCTTCAACCCACACTGGCTTGCACCTATACTTGATAAATATTTGCACTAATTGATTATTTTTCTTGTCATGACCTCTTCATTATGTGTTGGCATACTTGAGGGAGGCTCTGTGCTATTTTCTAAAAGCGTAGTCTCGTAATACAAAAGCTAAACTCATTTTGAAGAAGTGTTTTCTAACAGATGTAAGACATCTGTTTTGTTAAATGTCCTCGTCGAACATGCTGTCGTGCTTCCGTGGTAGAAGCTTTGATGTCGCTCTTCTGTTGCTGTTCCGACCGCAGGAGTCCAGGTGGAAGTACCTATTTTCCTTCCTGGCATTTCCGGCAGTGCTGCAGCTGTGCGTGCTGCCCTTCCTCCCTGAGAGTCCTCGCTTCCTGCTGATGGAGAGGAGGGATGAGGCGGGAGCAGAAAGAGGTATTATACACAGCAAAAAACACACACCGATGCTTTCCATGATGCACAGAGCAGCCTTCTTCACCAACAATCCTTCCAGACTTTATTGACTATGAAAGCCGAAAATCCCTCCTTTCAGGGGAGTTTTACAATATGCTGTGAAACTCCAATCCCCTCTGTGCAGCTATGTTTCTGTACAAACCTGAACTCTGTGTTCCAGGGCACAAGCCAAAAGAGAGAGTTTTATAATAGTGTCACAAATTTGCATGTCACTTCAGTAAATGCTTCTCACGTCTGGAGCTTAGGAAGTAATGCTGCCATTGTACAACTAGACAGATTTGTGGAGGTTATCTGCAGATTCCAGTTCAGATAAACTTACACATTAGTCAAAATGAATGGTTAGAGTCGGTCTTTTGACTGATTTGGTGAATTTATAGCTCTTAAATATAAATATTGATTAAGAGCAGAGATCCATGATTAATTTACTGTTCCATTAGTATTTAATGATGTAAAACCATAATTTTAATGAGATAGCTGTATAACGTTTCCTGTCTGTGAGCTTTCCAGCTATCTCTACCTGCAGATTCCTGATGTTCCTATTCAGAGGTATTTTAATTTAAACTTGGAAAAAACTGAACAAAATGAAAAACCTACTCTTGACACTCTTATCTTTTTAATACAAAATCATTAACTAGAGCTACCTCATATATTTCCATTACCCTTTCAATATTAAGTGTAAGTAAAAGAGGACCCATGTGGAAATAAGAACGGAATCACCTGGTATTTTTATCTTGTCCATTGCTCTTTTCCTTTTTCTTTTTTTTTTAACCCACATTCCCGCTTCTCCAGTACAGCAAACATTTTGACATATCATTGCAGGGAGGCTCAAGAGGAACTAATGATGACTTGGTTTCATTAAATGTCTCAGCAAGCCATGGTAGCAACATTCCCAACAGCAGGATCAAACCTAAATGTTTTGTAGCGACTCAACCCTACCTCCTATGACATGTCAAAACGACTACATGCCATTCAGATAGGTGTTCTTGTATTTTAAAGAATCTGAGTTGTTTTTCTCTGCAAGAAGAGTTGGAATTGTTTTTTTCAGTTAAGATTAATGTAAAGATCTAGTTTGACAAATATAGTCAAAAATAATTTTTAATAAAGCTAAAATAACAATATATAATATACATTAGGACTGTTTTTGGCCATTAACGATTAAAATGAACATAAAAACATGGGCGATTACCACAGGAGAAGATTAGCCTCTGTGATTTTACCCACTGGTTTGTCAAATGCTGTTTAGACTCTTTTGGATGTTGTCATCTTCTTCTTTTTGCAAGAAAAATTGGACATAAAGAACAAAGAGCAATGGCGAAATATGACTGAGAACTATGGAAACAAAGCATGTGTGAGTTGGCAGTCTCACATACTACTCTACAGTCATTTAGCAGACAGCATACCCAGGTTTATATCTGGAACTGTACTATACAAGAAAAGAAATGCCCTAAATTAGTTGGGAAAAATCTTTACTGAGGCAACAAATCAAGTGACAAGTAGTCTAATTTCCTGTACAGCCAAACCTCTATTTAGCAACCTCAGATGGAGCCCCTCATAGATCATCAGAGACAAGCCAGGTTTACAGCACGGCATTCAGCATCTGCACACAGAAAACTGTGAAATCCATGCAGGGTCGCGGGTGGGCTAGAGCCGACCCCAGCAAGTATCGGACGAGAGGCAGGGTACACCCTGGACAGGTCGCCAGTCTGTCGCAGGGCCCATTTTTATGTCTGTTAAGTTTTAATTGAGAAAGAATAATATTTTCACCGTACCATTTTTTAAAAGAATCTAAAGCACTTTAAAAACAAAATAACAGCTGACCAAAGTGCAGTACAATAAATGTAAAAAAAAAAAAAAAGAGGGGATAAAAACATAAAAACAGCAGAAATGAAGAACAAGGGTTGAAATTCAAATAAAAGATCAAGTAGAAGAACAAAACCGCTATAAATGACCACATAGGAGCTATAAGAATTTTAAAATAACACAAGGGTAGAAAGGGTTTTTACTCCATTTCCTCTCTCAGCGCCTCTCTTTACACTCACTGATGCTCACTTGGGGAGGCATTTGGCTCCTTTTATTGTAATGTCCAAGTCCATTACAGATGACATCCTGTAATTTCATGATGGGACTGTTGAAGACTCTGAGAAGCACAATGAATATTTGATTGGTCTTTAGACCCTCTGGAATAGTACAGGTCCTGACCACTCAGCTATCTGGTTATCCCCCTCTCATTACTATGAGTTTTTTTTTTTTCCAGTTCTGTTTTTTTTTCTTTTTTTAGTGCAACCTGCAACAACTAAATTGAGTGGTGCAATTTTTTTTCCATTTTTTTATAAAAACACAAAATCTCTCTTTCCCTCCTTCAGTAAATCCACTTTTTCTGATGTGATCTTGTCAAATGTTGAGATGATGTGACATAAAAGGAAGCAGCATCCCAACTCAAAGTGCATGTATTAACAAAGTGTGCAGAAAAGTGACGTAAGCTATGACTTTGATCAGTTTTGTCTCATCATGTGCCCTTTGATGTCTGCGTCCATACATTATGGATGGATACTCTCTGTAGGATTGCTTACTTGTGTTCTTTGTAACACTGAACATCCTGCTTATTTCTTTTGAGACTATGTAGTGCGGAAGTTCAGTGAAGTATCATTGAGATAAAACTTCAAATGAAGATGTTTTTTTTTTTTAATGATGAGTGACAAGATGTTAAATGCCTTTGTGGAAGATATAAGGAAATACTTTTTTTTGCAAGTACCGTCATTTTGAGGCCCTATAGGAGAATACTAATAAAAGCATTTTACACTGTAAAAAATGACATTGGCTTTAATGGAATATAATTAATGGCTGTAACTTAATTTAAATGTAGAATCTTAATTCTAAATTTATCTGAGTCATATGAACCTTGGAGTGCAAATGGATAAATAAGTTGATGTATAAGTTGTATAAGATGTATAAGTTGAAGCAATGTAAGTAAGATAAGTACATGAGAAATGGTGATGTAAGGGGGGTGGGGTGCTCCCTAAATTTGTTGAAAGTTGAAAGTACCTAGTATTTTTTAAAGTACCTTTTTGGTTTTGTTTATTTGGTTGATTAATAATTATCATGAACACAAAAATAGTTTCACTTGTTTAGTTTTCCTTTTTCTTCCTGTTTCTCACTGTTATGATGAACAACAAAATGTTATTTAGGAACAATAAAATGTTCCAAACAAAACAAACAAAAACAGAGCAAAATCATCGCATGTCCCCCTTGATGATCTCTCCCTTCGCAGGAAACCAGTTTCCAGTTAAACAGAAACATTATGGTCACCATATTGACCTCATATCATTAATAATCTGCCTGTTACCATAGCTCCAGTGTATAGACGATATGTTATGGACATAAAAATATAGTTTATTCAATTCAATTCAATTCAGCTTTATTTGTGTAGCGCCAATTCACGACAATGTCATCTCAGGGCGCTTCACAGACAGTTTGAGCCAATCTGATTGTCATACGGTGATTCATACGAGCCAATTCATAACAAATAGCCTAGCTAAGGAAACCAACAGACTGCATCGAATCTAGTCTTCGATC
>JBBBVU010000003.1:31701137-31717017 GCA_037177055.1 Atherinosoma microstoma
GGAGAGTGACAGCTGTTGGGAAGAAGCTGTTCCGGAACCGGGTGGTTCTGGTCCGGAGGCTCCTAAAGCGCCTCTTAGAAGGTAGGAGGGTAAACAGTCCATGGCCAGGGTGGTAGGAGTCTTTGGAGATGGTCACGGCCCTTCTGAGACACCTCTTCCTGTAGATCTGCTCCACATGTTGCCTTTAATGGAAATTTTCATTCATCTACATTCATTCATAATAAAACTGAATATTAAATCTAAAGAATGAATGAAATAGAAACTTAATGGAATAAATGAAGTAACAGAAAATCATCTACGGGCTGATGGATGTCATGGCTTCGTCTCCCCCTTCTCCTCTTCTGTGTGTGTGTGCACCGTGAGTGTGTGTGTGTGTGTGTGTGTGTGTGTGTGTTCGGCTGTGCACGCTGACTTACCCAAGTCTGCCATGACATTTTACTCTTCAGTCAATCATCATCACTGTGTGGGAGAAACAGGCTATGCGGTAAATCCGCTTTCGTGAGCAGAATTCTAGTGTAACGCTGTCTGCGTCTTCTGCCTTAACTATTAACTGAATTCGGGTCGTGGGTAAGAGAAAAATTATTCTGGCTTCTGGCTCAAACTGCTTTATTCTTAGTTAGCAACTGGTCACAACAATATGGCAACTTTTCTCCTCTCGAGAATATTATCCAGTTTCAACCGTGTCACTCCGCCTCTTCTCCACTACAGCAGCAGCACAATACAGTCCCAACAAATGTGAAACTTCTGTTCAACTAAAACAGAAATGAATCTCATCTTACAATTTCTTCTTCATCTTACGAGAGCTGGGTTTAGACCGCCGTGAGACAGGTTAGTTTTACCCTAATGATGATGTGTTGTTGCAATAATAATCCTGCGCTGTCAATAAATGTCAGTAACAGCGTTGTAACGGAGGAAACACTAATTAGATTACCCGTTACTGAAGAAAGTAATGCTGCGTTTATTCTGATGCCGTTAATCCCATCACTGCCCTTGTCTTATCTGTTGTCCTGTCTCTTTCTCTCTTTCTTTTCTTCTCTTGATAATGTCTCCTTGCTTTCTTTGCTGAATCACGTTCAAAACAGCCGGCATGTTTATATCCACTTGCTAGCATGTGGGGGGATACATAAAGCGACAGTTGGCTGCAACGTCACGCAGCATCCTGGAAGAAAAAGTTGTATCTACCATATTACACGGGAATACATGGGCGGCGCCATTTGACTTCCGGTTGTGTTGACATTTCCAGTTGCTACTCGGATCCATAGCAATTCAGTTATTTCTACCAGATTGTCCCTGATATCAAACAGTTCTATAACTATGACAAGTATTATTTGTATCGATCAAGTGTCACTGCAACTGGAAAAAGATGATATGGTTTAATAGATGATCATTTGTTTGGATAAAAAAAGGTGTAAAAATGTTGCCATATAACACCCGAGATCACCGCTGCACGTCACCCACTATCCTTGTGTGATGAATAAGGTTCATAATCATCCGGTAAAAAAAAAGATAATAATTGCGTATTTAGAAAAATATTAACGTCAGTGTTGAGCTGAAGAGGAATGGGATTTTTCCTGTATTTTTGTGACAATAAAAAAATATGTACTGTCAACGAAAAATGAATGATATGAAATTGTACGGTAATCGTGTCAACCTGCTCCCGTTGTGTTTAGTTCCTACAGTGCTGCAGTCTCACACTTTTATTTATCTACCGTCAGGTGTCCAAATACAAGGACAGGGTAGAAAAGCCGGTTTTGACGCCTCTCAGCCAAAGAACGCTGTTGGGACAGTTTGGCTGTTGCCATGCAGGGTCGAACGGAAACCACATCTAACCACATTCGGCACTTTATTTGGGACACTGTGAAAACCCTGTAGTTGAATTTTTTTTAAAATATCATCCCCAGGAGAAAAGTTCTGGCTCCATCTTTTTCACCGGTGCAGATCGCGAGCTCTGCCCGGCAGACAGAGCTCATTCTGGGCAGCAACTGCTCGACAAACGCACATAATAGATGTCACTGTGCCATCAAACGAGAACACGAAGTTTTTAGGTCAGAAAGTTACGTCTTTAAGTGTCAACATGTTTGTGGAAAAATACACATAATAATACATTTTATTCACAATTGAAGCTGAAAGTAAAACAAGGGTTTTGTGAAATGTATCTTCTAATTTATGTGGATTTAATCACATCAAGTTTCTTTCACAACCTCATCTACTTACAGCATAGAAAAATGTATCAAGTAAATTCAAATTTGAGAAAATCTTTTAAATTAAATAGTTTACAAAACTGCATTTTCTTGGAGGTAGTGAGTTTGCATATCTTTTTAAAGTAAAGCCAGCTTGTTAGATTTTAAAGTGCATAATGTACATACAATGAAGACTAATTTGCCAGTATTATGAAAATGTTCATAGTGTTTTTATGATATTTTAGCAGAGATGATTAAATTGCCATCATGTGAAATAAGTGGTGGCATTTGATCTATTGTTGTTTTTATGTGAAATAATGAGCTCTCAAAAGTGTCTAATGGAGCTTATTGTTGCACTTTAACAATACATTGTATGAGGTGCTTTGATTGCACTGAGGTGTTTAATCAAAAGTCATTAGAATAGAATTTAGCTTAGAAAAATTCAGATCTGTGTCGTGCATATTATTTTGGTTGTCACCGCAGTGCTTATGCTAAAGCTCTTTTATTGTTTTTGAAAAAGTACAAAATTGCTGCATGCAGTTAATTTTCCAAAGTGTATTGCTTATAAATTCAAAGAAAGAGTTTTTTTAATATAATAAGTTTAATTTCTAAAATTTTTGAGTTTCTCTTAATGTACACACTTGTTAAATGTATTCTTGTCAGAAAGAAGCAACTGTGCTGGGTGGAGATGATAGTCTGGTTATAGGACAGCCAACCTAGACTCCCTTTTTGATTTTTCCCTGCCACTGCAAGCCAGCACTTTGCTGGCATGCATCTGCATGGTGCTGCATTGCCACATTGTTGGAATGTGTTACAGCACTGCAGTAAAGGGGATTGTTGTCAGCGCACACAGATCATGCAGGCGGCCCTGTAATTTCCTATTATCATCATAGAGTGTCAGACGGGAACAACATGTCCTCTTGCATCCGATCTTGTTTCTTGTCATGTCAGTTGCAGTAGTCCTGCCCACCATTCAAAGAATCCAGAGCTTATAGAATTATTAAAAAACAAAAAACAACCAAACAAAAGACATTAATGGATGTATGAGCAATTGTCATAACTTCTTGAGTTTATAATTGCTTTGACATATCTGCTTAATAAGTGTGACAAATGACTTTTCCATAAATAAAATAACACATTTCCTTATTGTCTCAGTTATGAGACACAATGTTTTACCTTCTCTACATATTAATTAATTCATCGCTCACACAATGCATCACAATGTGTGCTTGCATATTATATATAACCTCAACAACAAAGAGGTCTAAAACACTTGCTGAAAAAGGTTGAGTGCTTGTGCCTGTTTATGCAGAAGGATGAAGAAATGACCTCGATACAATGGTCCAAGATCAGATTGTTGAAATGAAACTGAGATTTTAAAACACATTTTTTGTCAAGCTTACATCATACTTTACTGTACTTTGTCATTGAAGCTGTTAGTATTATGTGGGCTTGTGGTAGTTAAGACACAGAAATTCTATAAGCTCCTGTCTATTTTATAAGATATAAGCCAGCTCCTCACATAGCATCATCTGATGATTACAAAGCAGAAGACTTGTCTGTATCTGCTGATGGACAGGTTGGACATCTCGGTCCACAGAAAACTTTTTCCTTTTTATGAAACATGACTGTAATCATATTGTTATTGTTATTATTAGTGGTATTATTCTGACCGATTTGTAATTAATAGGCAAGACAAGTTTATTTGTTTAGCACATTTCATGTACAAGACAATTTAAAGTGTTTTGAAACATTGAAAGCATTACAGCAGGGTGCAGAGGTAATTTAAAATAAAAAACAAGAGAAAGGGAGAAAGAAAAGACATTAGATTAAAAACAGTGATCAAGTTTTAAAGGAGGGTCTTTAACCTGGATTTAAATAAACTGAGTGTTTCTGCTGATCTGAGGCTTTCTGGGAGTTTGTTCCAGACATGTGGAGCATAAAGCTGAATGCAGCTTCTCCATGTCTGGTTCTGACTCTGGGAACTGATAAAACACAGGATCCAGATGACCTGAGGGGTCTGGTAGGATCATACTGGGTCAAGAGGTCACTGAAACTAATGTTGTTGTTGCTGTTAGCATGGATATATCCCCTGTATTTCTGTTAGTGGATCTATACACATTGTCACACACACTCATTGTCAAACATTTTTCTACATGGTTTGCTTTTGGCTACATGGTCTTCTTTTGTCCTTTTCTGTTTTTTGCATGGGGTGTCGCTGAACAAAATTATATTGAAATATTTGTTCTAATTAGGAATTGGGATCCCACCTCCTCTGCTTCATAGTGGTTCGGTCCACTGTCTGCCATCCCTTAAAGCCCTGACTTTTTATAATGACCCAAACACACAGCAGTAGCATCTGTTTGTCACAGGCAGCTAAATGCCTAAATTAGCCTAAGTTTGAGCTATCATAACTCTAAATCTTGAATAGATTTTCAACTGAATTATTTTGTCATATATGACAGACTCAGTGCTTTGAATTTTTTGCAACCAAGCCAATCAGAAGTCAAAGTCTTTAATGTGAAAATGTAAATAGTTTTCTTTAAATCTCTAGAAAGATTCACATTATATTGTTGCACAATCAGTAGTTCAGTCGAGCTGTGGGATTATTCAAAGGTTATTTGTTGTGTCACATCCCTCCACCTTGTGGCACTGTGAGTGTCTGGTCACAACAACTGACACAGAGTGGAGCCACGCTGTCGTCCCACAGGGGAAATCAGATCAAACTCCTCCATGGACACAATGACACTGTTGGACATCCTGCCACACTCATACAAACATCAATATCATGACACTGACATGGGCAGCCCCAGCATGACTGCGGATTTAAATAGCTTAACATATTTTCTATCAGCAGGGAAAAGCACTTAGATATGCATTTACATGATGGTAATTACATTCAAAGGTAGGGAGTAAGATTCCACAAGGGCAATCATTCTGTTCTAAGTGAACTTTACATTCATGTTTAGAGTGTGTGTTTGGTTTTTTTTTTTTTTTTGATGTCTTATTTTGGTATATTAAATGTTAAGGGTTTTTTCTGTATGGAAAATCTTTTCTCCATCAACATGGTTCGTGTTTTCTTCATGTGTTTTATATTGTACACATTACTGTTGGACCAAAGTCCTAGACTTTACTCTGCTAAATAAAGCACAGTCTTAAAAAGCATCCCACCAGATGAACTCAGTCCAGAAGTCTAACGCCCACTGGTTCTTAAAACTTGTGTACTACCCCTTTAAAGTGACACTGCTGAACTTTAAAAAATAAAAGTAAAAGCAGCCAGTCAAAGTCACTCTTGTCTTATCTCTTGCTCTGTGACTTTCTCTCTTTCTTTTTATTCCTCAGATGATGTCTTTTTGGTTTTTTAGGTTTTTTACTGTAAGTGCAGTTTACCGGTTTTATCACACACTGCAGGGCAATGATGGCCATAGCAATGTGCATTATAAATGTTAGTCTGCCATCAAAACAAGTCAGATGAGTTTTAAGGTCAGAAATGTATGTAATGTTGCTTTAACTAATTGTTTTACAGCCAGTATGTGACAGAATGAACTTGCTTCACAGGTAAATTGAAGTGGTCATTAGCCCTAATGCCATATCATATTTGATTTGCAGTTTCTGAGACCTTTTGCATCACTTTATGGTCCAAACTTTGCTCAAAACCCTGTTGTAAACAAGCTGATATTTGTCTTCTGCCGCCTGGTGGCTACAAAAAAACCCCACAATATTGCACTACAATCATTTTGACGTATTACACGGTAATAAGCGGTAACTAAACAAGAAATTAAATTAAGTTTTTTATTTTATTTTGTTTATACTAAATTACTTTTTTTTGTTTAATCTGCTTACACCATGGTCCCACACAGTAAACATTTTATGACAAATGTTTTTTTGTTGTTGTTTTGTTTTGTTTTTTGCAAAACTTGCTAAATATGCTTAAATATAGGAATTATTTTATCATTATTTTGGCCTTGATGTATTTTTTATGCTGAACAACCATTGTCCAGAGAATCCATGCTACAGCACGTTTCTCTCATTCACCTGTCAAAAGCCAGCTGATCTGAACCAGTTGATTAACGTGTTCCTATGGTGATGCCCATAATGGAGTGATATAACAGTGATTTAACTTGCAGAACTACGTGTGCATATATACGAAAATAATGCATGCCAGTTCGCATTAGAATTCTCACTGACCATGGTATAAAAGCTAATACTTGTCTTCTGCCCCCTGGTGGATACAATAATACAATAATGCACTACAATCATTTTGACGTATTACATGGTAATAAGCGGTAAATACACAAAAGATTTAATTTTACATTTTATTTAAGGGCCAAATAAAGACTGCAGATAAAATTTATTTTTTTTACTTTTCTCCCAATCTTTTCTTGGGTTGGGCTTTAAAGGGTTAATAATACAAAAGATGCTTCATGACAACAGTTAAAAACCTCACTGGTTAGCTTGATCTTCTCATTTCAGGAAAGTTTTAACATTTCAGTTTAATGAAATACTTGTTTTACACATTTTTCATTCAGAAATAATGTGATCCTCAGAGCGCTGCGTAGCTCAGGGACCCTCACTCCTGGTCCTCGAGGGCCGGTGTCCTGCATGTTTTAGAAGTTTACCTGCTGCAACACACCTGACTCAAATCAGTGCAATTAGCAGACTTGTGCAGAGTTTCCGAGTCTGAATCAGGTGCAGGGAAACTTCTAAAACCTGCAGGACCTCCAGCCCTCGAGAAGCTCCAGCCCTCGAGGACCAGGATTGAGGTTCCCTGGTGTAGCTGAAATCCTTGTTGTAGCCAGCCCACGTTCAGGTCCTGATCTATCCTGCACTTTGCTGGATGTCACGCTCCTCTCTCTGCCTACGTTACATCTCTTTCTCTTTCCTCCAAAAGGAATAAAGGCCATGAGTGGACAACAAAATCTTAAAAATAGATCGAAATAAAAAATCTCTCGTGAAAGTGTGAATCTTGCACCAAAGGTCATAAAGTGATTTATCAGCTGACCTCTTTTTTATTTATTATATTTCTTTTAATTCACTATAAGTAACCAGGTTAATATATTCGACAATTAGGAGTTATATTTAGTCATGTTTTGGCTTTGTTGCTACATTCTGCATTCAGATAGTGAATAGTTACCCTTCTCTTCACTCAAGCTGTTTTTAAGCCAATGAATGAACAGAGATAAACAACATCCGCTTGTGGGATTTACAGTTACTAGTGTATTATAGTTGGAACAGTTTGCAGTCATAGACACTCTCACCTCCTCATTCCCTCTATAAGCTGCGCCACACAGTAGACCCAGGGGACTGTGGATCAAGCTTTAGTGAGTATATGTTGTGTAGTCAGAGTCATCACACAGTTCTGGTGAACTCCCACAACCCTAATAACCTGCTTTTTACTCCCCATCTGTTTTCAGAAATGTGCTTTTCAGGGTAGAGTCCCAATTCTCTACCTACCCGATCTTCCCATAACCTTAGAAATTCACCCCTTGAGGAGGGAGAAATAATCAAAGTCGGGGAAAGAGATGTCTTTACTTGCAATTTATCCCTCCTGCCCGTTTCGTTCAAGTAGCAAGGCTTTAAACAACTCAGGGCTGTCTAAACTAAAAAGAAAATGAAGGAAAAATGACTGCCTTGAACCTGCTCGGCTTTACTCATATATTAAATATGTGTGTTGTGAAATCTGAACGGAATTCTGTTGTTTTAGCATCGTGTACAATACATTGAGAAAAATGTGCTGCAGAACTTTGGAGAGGCTGCTTTTATTAACAGGAGTTTACTCCACATTTTTACTTCAGGCACTACTCTGTAATTATAAAGTACAATAAACGCGTGCCAGTTAATTACTGCAACTTTTCACTGAAAAGGCTATGTGTAGTCAAATGCCAATTATCTGTGGCGCCTCCCTAAGGTCAGCTGAGAGGGGAGAAAAGAGGCATACATAAATCTCTAATGTTGGTATAAATACAACACCGGGGGACTCATAATCTGTGTCCACAGATTTCTAAATCACTGCCCATGAAATCTCAAATGTCTTTACAGAGAATGAGGAATGGGGGGGATTTTGGATGGCAAGTCTAATCTGCTAAACAAGACCACCTTATGTAGATTTAAGGGCAGCCCGTTAAGTGGTTGCTGTTGAAATGATCCTTCTCCTGAGCTCTGAGGAAATAAGTCATTTGCAATTCCATTCACAAATCTGTGGGGACAGATTGTCGTGTTCATGTTGATAAAATGTGCTTGTGGATTAAGAATCAGATTTAGAAACTGAGAAAAGAGAATTACAGCTTCCTTTTCCTTACCCCAGGGGGGCTCTGTGATAATTTATTTTACATTCGTTCAATATTCTGTAATATAGCTACAGCTTTAACTCTCATACAGCAAGGAGGACATCACATTAGTCATAAGATGGATTCCTTAAATGTATTGAGCTGGTGACTATTAAGAATGCATAAAGCTTTATATGTCTGTATTGAGCCTAGATGGTAGGGGAATCTAGCATTCAAATTCCTTAAATCCCTGCAGGTGGTAGACAGAGGCAAAGAGCTGAGAGTAATTTACATTGCATTAAAACGTTCTCTCTTGATGAATCATCTGTCTCAGAGGAGGCATTTAAAGTCTGAACATGACATAATTGATATATAGCCTTAAGGCAAACCTCAAATATTTACACTTTAAAGGGACCCTGTGGAGTTTTCATGTAAACAAACATTCTAAAGTAATTAATTATTTTATCTGTGTGTAGTTGACAGAAAAAGTATTGAAGGTATGTCGTCCTTCAGTAAATATTCATAAATCAAAGTCAAATCTTAGGGAGAAAAAAGGAAATCACAGTTTGGTAAATACACTTACTAAAGCAAAATGGGAATGTTACTAACTACAGAAACACAGGAGTCACCAATATTATGTAGTACGCATTATTTCGACTTTATTTCTGAGAAAATCCTGCTCTGCGCTGGTGTAATTACTGTAATTCCTATGGGACTTCATATGACCTCATGGCATTCGGTATAAATAGCTTGTTACTTCCAGCACATTTCACATCTCATTCCCCTGCATATTTTAACACAGTCCTAAAGAACTTTGTGAAACTGTCCGAAGTGTTATCTCCTGATTTATGTCCTGAGAAAGGACTTTCTCCTCTCATTTTCATGCTTATGGCCACAAAAATACTACCTTGAAACTTCACTTTTGTTCACGTTTTAAAAAAAACAAACATTATATGCCACAAAAAAATTTCCTTCTCTTGGCTTAGCAGTGAAGAAATTATTTAAATTTCTGCCTTTGACCCTTTTTGTCCCAGAATTACCATAATAGCGATGGGATTTATGACTTTATAAAAGGAGCTGGATCTTGAGGAGCCGTTCCTCCCAAAGAGCCATTCAAAAGACTGGCTCGTTCTTATTTTCTAATATTTATTTTTAAAATTCAATCAAGGGTGACAAATTTTTTATCAAGGAAATAATCACTGGTAGCAATTGTAAGGTGAAATATGTTCTGATATATACTCTGTTGGTGGGAAATATTCAGAAATATTGGTTATAATTTCATTTGGCTTGTGTTTTCATTGTTACCATTCCATGAGGTGCCTCCATATCCTCATGCTTCCACAGTGAGATCACTATTTTGGATTTTTTTTTAACCAAAAACCTTTGTGGCACAACAAAAATCAAGCAGGCAACAATTAACTTCCATGCAAAACAATTTTACCCACACAGGAACATTTTAGTCATGCCAAAAATTCACAATATATACAAAATAATAATTAATTTTAAAAAATATGTATTTTTCCTGTATTTAAAAAAACAACAACTTGTATAATAGATTTTATATAGGTACAGAAATACAGGAAAAATATAGATGAAAATAGAATAAATCTGAGCAACATCAGTGCAAATTTTAGTAAATGTTTTGGATAGAACTCCCATTATTTGTTTCCAAACACTTTCTGCCCATAGATGCATTCATATGAATGGAGAGTATTGGACATCAGATTCCCATGATGGCACACACATGTCATGTGAGGGCAGCGTGCAGAATTTGATATAAAAAAACGGCTCGCAACTGCAACGCGGCTCCCATCGTTCATTTAAAAAAGCTATTCAAAAGAATCGATTAGTTCATGAACGTCACATCTCTATACCATAAGGTTTAAGGTCAAATTCATTCCTCGACAACAGCAGAAAATAACAGTCTGGTAACCCAGTAACACTAATAATGTCTTATTGAATGTCTTGGGCCCTGATTTATCAAAGGTTAGCGCCTCTTAAAACACGCAAACTTTATAACGGGCGCAGCTACAGCTGATTTACCAACCTGGTGCATCTAGGAATGCAATATCCTCCTGTTGCAGTCCTTCTGGTCACATTAAGATGTCTTTGCTATATTCCTATTTGCCTCTTCTACTAATATTTCGATCTCCATTTGTTATCTGTTTGCGCCTTTCTTGCTCTCCTTCTACACAGTGAATCATTTGCGCACGCTAAATCCTCATTTAAATATGGCTGTTTGTGCCCGTTATCAATTGCGCAATCAATCTTAGGGCATCACCCGCAAATCATGGAAACACAACAGCCGCAATTTATTTGCGGCGCACCCAATTCTGCGCTTATTATTTTGGATCTTAGTAAATCAGGGCCATGGTCTTATTTGTGTACTGATTTGAGACCAGGCCCAAACACAACAACAGCTCTGTAACCTATGGGTAAGATGTCCCTGTATCAGTACTCCTAGGGAGATGGGTAATTCCTGGAGGGAAAATCAACCTTTAAACCTGCTGCCAGTTTATGGATTATATTGTCTTGAAGCAGCGGTACAGGAAGATGAACCAGTAATAATCTAAGCTGTTTTTGTAAAGTGTTAATATACTCACTTGTCGTTTTATAGTCTTTTCTTAAAAAATGCAGCAACTCCCACTCCGGTCTGTGCTTCTAATACCTCATGCTATAAAACTGTATTAACTATAATAGCCACTTTGTGCAGCCAAAAGGAGTCAAAATAATTGGATATACTTCAAGGTAAGAATGCAGACTGTTGAGACCAAGGGGGCCAAGTAAACCTGCAGGGGGCATGTATATGCTTTTAATGTCCTAATTGGATAGTCAGGGTTTAATAAATAGCTCTATTTGTGAGAATTTACTATGGTCTCATTTGCTATGGAACTAATCCCAAGTTTCTTTGATCCCAGCATGATAGCTGTTATCGATAGTTCCTGTACACTTATTATTTTTAATACCATGCTTGTGTGTTTGTGTGTCAGCTTTTCAGAGGTTTTTGGGGAAGAAAGATGTGTCCCAGGAGCTGGAAGAGGTCCACGCGGAGGCTCGAGCTCAGGATAACACACACACAGTCTCTGTTTTACAGCTCCTGAGGAACCCAGCTGTTCGCTGGCAGCTCATCACAATCATCATCACCATGGCCTGCTATCAGCTTTGTGGCCTCAATGCTGTAAGATGAAGCTCTTTTTTCACTTGTCCCAAATTTTCAGTGTAACTTCATATCATCTCAGAATCAATTTTACCCTATTTATGATGCCTTATATATTTCAAACTATTTATTGATATTAATCTAGTTAAAGAATAGATTCAGTTTTTTTGTGACTTGTTCCATACAAAAAGCAGGAATGTTAGATCTTATCTCTTTCCACAGCTTTCCAAATACCTTAAATATCAGCTGAATTTGATGTTGTTGTTTTCCTGCAGAACCGCTCAGATTACTCTTCCATGTAAGTCCTAAAAGTGACAAAAACATCAATAGTGCCTGTCAGGAAGTGGATCAGGTGTGGCAGCACAGCACATTTATGCCTTACCCCTTGGGATATCTGCATTCCGAGTTGTGACCCCATTTGTTATTTATTTGAAATATTGTGACTTTTTGTCTCCCTCACAGTAAGAGCAGAGACAGGTGGGTGAGGTGGCTATTTGATAGCAGGATTACTTAAAAAATGACTCAGCAAGATAATGATAATACAAGAGCTCACGGACAGGCTCTTACCCTAATAAAAGATACGATTTTTAACCATGCATCCTCCTCCTGGGAAGCAGTCTACTTGGGTGGTTGTGAAAATTTCCAACCTGTTTTGGGCTTACAGAGCTAAAAGGCTAGCATGAGGAGAGGGGATGTCTCCAATTGCACCAGTTGGAATAACAACACTTCCTCACATCTAAGAAACAAAATAGGTTGATTAGCCATGACTCCTAAAGTAATACAGATGTACAGCTTCAAAGTCTTCAGCTGGAGGTAGAAGAGGAAGTGAACCACGATTCAAGATTCAAACACAAGACTGTCACCCAGGAGAAGGTGGTCTGTGGTCTATACACTGCAGCACCATTTGTTTCTATCTAAATCACTGTTTAAACAACCATTGTTTTTTTCTCTCTGGTGAAATCTGTTTCTGAAATGTGCAGAATTAACGGAGAAAATCAACTTTAGGATATTTATGGATAGCTACCTCAACACCTGCTTAAAGCTTCAAATGAAAACATTGATACAGCTTATTTGTATTTAAAACGCAGCTCCTGATCATCACGTAAAATATACAGCTCATGTCTTCCATGTGAGTCTTTATTGCTGTATTCTCAAGTGAAAAATGCTTCACAGGATGAATATCAAAAATAATAATTGCTATAATGGTTGAACTCAATTTTCTGTCATCACGTCTGAATATCTCCATTGAACCTAGAAATGGCACAGCTCATCCGAATGATCATATATAAGAAAATTACTTCATTTGAATACAGTTTAATTTAAATGTGACAGGAATGTAATTTAGATTACTCCGGAGGTTTTTATTTGCACTGCCATACCTTATTTTCCACCCCATCACCTTCAGAATTGCTGAAATGATTCCAGTAATACTGAAAATAATTGGATAATGTCACAGCAGCTTAATTTGTTGTTGTAAAACCATGAGTTAAAGCTTCAACTAACAGCAGATGGAACAACAAGTGTTGACCAGTGTTAGATAAAAAATAAGAACTATATTTATATTTAAATTTTGCTTGTTTCCTTACCACCTACTTATTTGGTGCAATCTGTTCATTTAAAGTATTTAAGCATTTCTTATGTTCATTCTGAGAGATGCACTTGCTTTGTGAGCAACCATATGTCAAACTAAAAGTCAAAGTTTTCAGTGTTTCTTTATCCATCCATTCTCCTCCACTTAACCGATTTTGGGAGGTGGGGTAAGCTGCCTAAGCAGGAAAGACTTCCCTCTCCTCTGCCACTTCGTCCAGCTCATCTGGGGGGATCCCGAGGTGTCCCCAGGCCAGTCCAGAGATGTAATCGCTCCAGCGTGTTCTGGGTCTTCCGCAGTGCCCAGAACACCTCACCAAAGAGGCGTCCAGGAGACATCCTCTGAACCCCTCCTGGATGACCTTCTCACCCTATCTCTAAGGGAGAGCCCAGACACCCTGCGGAGGAAATTCCTTTTGACCGCTTGTACTCACAGTCTTGTTATTTCGGTTAATACCCAGAGCTTGTGACCATAGTTGAGCGTAGGAACGTAGATCAAGAGCTTTGCCTTTTAGCTCAGCTCCTTCACCACAACAGACTGATGCAGAATCTGTATCACTGCAGACACCGATCTACCTGTCAATCTCCCACTTCATCCTCCCCTCACTCATGACCAAGACCACAAGATACTTGAACTCCTCCACTTGGAGCAGGACTTCTTTCCCGACCTAAGTTTCCCACCCTCGTTCCCACCATAGTCTTGGATTTGGAGGTGCTGATTCTCATCCCAGCCACTTAACACTAGTCTACGAGTCGCTCCAGTGAGAATTGGAGATCAGGACCTGATGAAGCCAGCAGGACCACATCGTCTGCAAAAAGCCGAGACCCAAAGCCTGAGGCCACCAAACCGGATTCCCTCAACACTTCCGCTGCACCTCGATATTAACAGAATCTGTAACAAAGCGCAGCCTTGGCAACTTTCTTTAAACTTCTTTAAGTAACCATGGTAACCAACTCATATCCTGCTGTAGAGCCAGATACTGTATATTCTGGGTTTTTAGATTTAATTCACTAAAGAAAGCTCCAACATTTCACTGATTTGTGTCCTCATGATATCAAACAGACTAAAGACATTTAAATATCTTCAGGGAGAAGAAAAGCAAGAATTAATCATGTATCACATTGTGATGATTGCATGTGGCCATTTTAAAGTTCCACATTTAACCTCATTGCAATGTTGATTCAGAGACATCTTTTCAGCATTTAATTCATCAAATATTTGACCAACCGTGGATTTTATCTCAGCTACAAATTGTCCCTTTTGTCTAGAATCCAATGGGGATATTATGGGTAGTGACCGAGATCCAAATGCAGACACAGAACTGAGCCGGAGTGATAAAGGCTTTATTGGAATTTAAAGGGAACCAGACTGGAGCGGAGTAGACGGATGGGCAGAGTGACTGAAACTGGCAGGCACGAACGATTTCATGAAGGGAACAGAGAGATGAGCATTAGGCAACTGGTTGAGATAAAACAGAGCTGAGTGGCTAGTGGCTTGAATGGCCCAGTTCAGTTACCAAAGGGAGAAGCAACAATCTGGCGATGAGTGAAAGGTTGAGCAGGAAGATGTACTGTTGCTGAGGAGGTTGAGAGCAGGTGCAGAGCATGATCACCAGGGAGACGTAGAGACACACCCAACACAGTGATGGAGATTCTCTGCTGGAGGATTATGTTAAATATTAAAAACCTGCTGAAGTCAGCATGTCCAACCAAAGACTGTACTCAGTTACAGCATAGCAAAATATAGATGAGTTGTTGTTGTATTTATATTTATTTTTTACACCCTTTCATTCTTACAGCACTATGAATAAAGAATCAGGTGATCTGTGTCTTTTGTGCAGAAGATAAATATTAAAATCACAGTCGTAGTACCAATTATCTCTGAGGGAGGTTTAGGTTTTGTCAAGCAAGGACACACACATACACAAACTTTAACTGTGTTAACATTTATTGAACTTGCTTTGAAATACACCCCCGTAAAAGGTAAAGCTCCAACACCCACAAGATGGTCTGGATTTTTGTATCGCACATTTCCTGTAAAAGACAACTCAAAGTGCTTTACATAAAACAGCAAGTTTTTTTTTCTTTTTTTCCTTTTTATAAATTTGTGATTCATGCAAAACAAAACACCACTACCACTGAATTTATTTTCTCACAGATCTGGTACTACACTAATGGGATCCTTCAGGAAGCGGGCTTTGCAGAGAGCATGCTCCCCTACATCACACTGAGCACGGGGGCTATTGAGACTCTGGCTGCCATTATCTCAGTAAGTGCCACTGTTGTACTCGTTGAATTACTAATTTAATTTATTTAGGCACTTTTATTGCGATTAAACAGGTTAAAACAATCGGAAATGAGGAATTTGATGTTCTTAATGAAACTCTGTTTGTATCATAACTGACGTATTTATCTGAAGGTGAGAAATATTTATGGGTTCAATGTAATACCAAACAAACCTGACTTGACAAACAACTTGTTTATTTGCCATATAGGTGGAGCTTTTTAATATTTTTCATCTTAGCTTAGCGCTGTAGTTGGGCATTTGACATTGAAATGTAAAGAGAAGGTTGTACAGTATCAACTGCTCTCATCATGTTGATACTGTACAAAGAAATGAATGAAATGAAATGAAATGAAAAATACTTTATTTATCCCTTTGAGGGAAATTATTGTTGTAGCAGAGTTTT
>JBBBVU010000003.1:31717117-31746924 GCA_037177055.1 Atherinosoma microstoma
AGACTTATAGAAGATATGCAACATTTTGGTGCAGACATTGAATGATCTTAGCTTCCTTAAGAAGTAAAGTCTGCTCTATTGTATGTGATGTAATGTAATTTGGCCATTAGATCACTGTAAAGCAAAATAATCCTTTCACGAGCTGATTCATTCATTTCAACAGGCTGTATTAGCTGCTGTTTAATTCTAAAACCTCAGGATCAAAGTGGCTTTACATGACAGTAACTTACAAGTTGATGTTAAAAAAAAAACCTCATGTCTGCTGGTCAGAGTTATCCAGTTAGCCGATTCTTTCAGAAACACTTTTGAAATTGACATTTTGTGACTAAAACAATAATTATATGCACCATAAAAGGAAGCAACAGTTTTCAGCTTGACTGCAGTCACCCTTCATTAAAACAGCATAGGATGACATAAAACAGCATTATGTGTGAGACGCTTGTTGTAGCTTGCTCATTCTTCCACAGTAGTTCTTCATTATATGATCAGCTTGTTGGAATTCCCCAGGTTAACCTTGGCTAGGTTAAAGAAAATCCCCGATGAAGCATTATAGGTGAAGTTGCAATGTTTTGTTTTAATTACAGTATTTTTGCCCTTTCATACTTTCTCAGCTGAGTGATGTTGGACTACAAGTAATTAGTGTTTCAATCCATAGTTTTCTGTGTTTGATTTAAATCTTTTTCAAGTCTCTGTGGGAATAACGAACCACACATGGTGGTATGCCATTGATCCAGTTTACATTGAATGTGCAGCTATATTATCCACCAGTGCACTAAAGTACAATGCCAGGGGCATAAAATCCTTTTTTCATGACTGATGGACTGCAGAAGCCAGAGCATAAATCCCTCTCAAGGGAGATATTCTGAGCACCAATAGCTGAAAGAAGACCTCCAGGTGAGATCCTCCAGGAGGAGATGAGGAGGTAGCCAGGGATTTAATGCAGAGGCTGCTTTGCTTTGGCTACTGCTTTCACAATTTCAAAGAAGTGGCTGCACATATCAGGTGCCTACCTTCTCACACTTTTGAACAATAACACAGCTGTCTATATAAATGCTCTTTAGAATTGGAGGCACAAGGTTCTTTATTCACAGTCATGTGACATTAAATTCTAAAGAACAACACAATGGCACATTTTGTTTTCGCATCTCATCTGAAAATACATCTAAAATGAGTCTGCTACTTTTAATTATTTATTGATTTAACAGCTTAATCCCCTCAGTTGCCAAGGTGCGGGGGTGGAAGGGGACCAAAGCAAATTTTGCTGGGAGGCGTTTCAGTTGCTTAAACCTTTCGGCCAATAAAAGTGTAACTTTTTGAACAAGAACTCTTTGAAAGTGCAGTCTGAACTGTTCCTTGTCATATCTCTTCGATTTAAATGTTATTGCCCCTGTGGGCTACTATATTATTTCTGTGATTCCCGTGAGCTTGGGCACATTAAAGATGATCTCTGATCTTCGGCAGAAGGAATACCCCACTGAGTGACTTTACTGCCAGGTGGCTGACTCCAAACATGGTGTACACTCTCCTGACATGGGTTTTCACTATGGCCCTGCTAACGTGCCCTCCAACTGGCTTTACTGAACACCGCCCTTTTCATGTTACTCACAATAATGACACACTAGCAATTTTTTCTGGTGTCCACAAAAAAAGTCTGAAATGATCTAAATAAAGATTACACATTTATTGGTAAAACAATTGAATACAGAAGACACTTTTTTACACTCAGTATAATATTTGGAGGAAACAACGGTTAATCATTTCTTATGACATTTGTATGAGCGTGATGTTCACTGTCAGAGACATATGAGAAAGATTAATTCCATTTGTAGTTTGAGGAGCCTCAAATATTCATGATATTCATTTCCAAGCTGACATCTGGCTTTAAAATGCTGCTTTTGATTCATTTAGGTGGCAGTATTTCAAAGGTAGGAGTGACTCCAGAGATCTGCTTTTGGCTGAGACTTTATTGTAACAGCAATGTTTTTATTAAAACTGCCAACATGCAAACAATAACTTCTGGCTCATCATACATACTATAATTTGACATAAATTGTTGAAGGAATTGACCCAGTATAAAGCTCTATTTGGGAATCTGTCCCAAGACTAATGATCTGCAAGCATCAGCTGAAAGGTCAGCTGTGTTTTAGCATGCTGCAGTTTGAGTTTTAGTGAGTTTTAGGAGTACTCAAGCCTGGTGTTGACCAGGAACATAACTTTTTTATGGGAAATTAACATTTAACATTATCATAGGAGAATATTTATAGCAGTTGAGTGGGAGTGTTAGGGTTTTATTTGACAGTGCTGTGTGTGGAAGTAGGAATTGTTTGGATTTATATCATACATTTTGCATTACAAGAAAGAGGCAGGAGTTGGAAGTGTTGCTGAATTATTTATGATGGATGGGATACCTTTACCTGCTCACACTTTCATGGTGTGTTAACCTTTATCTTCCTGTTTATGTCTTCATGGGAAAAAAAAGGGGGTGAAATAGCAAAAGGTAACTTTGGTTCAAGATATGTGAATATGTTGTGGTTTGGGCTTTTAGTCTTTAATTTCATTTGAAATATATTGTCCTTTTGCACCCGTGTGAGTTTTGCTTCGGTATTTTCCTGCCACACCTGCTCTCTCAGCCTATCCTGCACATAATAGCATGTATGACTGTTTTCCAACCCCTCAGTGTGTGAATACTGATTGTTTCCTCAATGCTTCACTGACTTTTGTCCTGATGTCAGAGTTTAAGATATTTGGATTGTTTTCCTCTGTGAACTGTTCACAGAATGAGGTCCTTCTGGTCAGTGGGAAGGGTGATTATGAAAACAAAATTAAACAAATTAAAAGAAACTAACTGGTTTAGGGAATAATGGATGAAAGTTTTCTGTAATTCAACACTGACCCACCCAGAGTGTGCTATTATTTCACGGTGAATAGGCAATGTTTGCCCTTATACTGACACAACAAAAAGCTTTTTTTTTTCCTTCCCTCTGAAGCTAATATAACACCTTCTGTTCTCAACTTTCTGAGTTAATCAAGTTGTTGCTTTGAGCAGTTTTGGACCTCTGGCACAAAGACATCAGCCTGTTTGTTGTGAAGTCTCATGTCCGGAATATGAGATTTTTGCTGGAGTATTTTTCCAATTTAGTTATGTAAATGAGGCTGTGTTTTGTTTAGCTTTATTTTCTGCAATGGCACTGGCCAGGAACATTGCCACCTGCTTAAGGAAACATCTGTTAGAAGCAGTTGGTAGTCTGCTCAAAGGTTATTGAGTGGGAGGAAATGACTGACATTAGATCCAATTCCCTTTTGTAAAAGAAGAAAATTGTGAATTCATCCATCTTGAGGTGTCATTCAACTGTCTGCTCAGTGAAATTAGGCGTCCATCCAAACGAGCCATCCAAACAATTGAATCTTTACCCAGAGCTTGGTCTTAGCTGCTGATTATTATTTATTATTTTAATTTATTATCATATACAGGAAGGTTGCAGAGCAACCTGATAATTCATAGGAAAAAGGTCACACTTTATGCTGTTATTACTCACTTCATTCTCATTTTAACTGTTATTATAAGTGAAGCACATAATGTAAAAAGAAAAACAGGCACAGTTTCAAAGCCCTAAATGTAACATGCTGACCCCCTGCCCTCTTTTCCAGTGCCCTACTGGGCAAACGCCCTTTCACTGCAGCACACTTGTCACTATTCGACTAGCTAACAAACAAGAGCTGAGGATTTGGTGCCACCCTGCATTAATTCACACACATTCGGCCTTGTCGTCACACTCCGGAGCCCCTTTGGCAAATTAAAGTCTAAACACAAACAAATTATCATAGAATGTAAAAACTGACCTTGTGGTAGAGAGAAAGCACTTTGAATCACAGTCAATTTAAAAAGGTTTTTGCTTTGAAAAGAAAAACAGATTTTCTTTTTTTTCTGTGTCAGATGGAGAAGAAGAAAGCTTTTGTTTATGCAGGAAAACAAGCTGTGGAAATTTGCATCTATTCTTGTGTTGCTCTCACTCTTTCAGATGTTCGGCCAAATGGCTGTAGGATTCTGGACTGTAGTAGCCAGAAGAGATAAAGAATGTACAATAGTTGACTCATTTACAAAGATTAAATGGTCGGCATTAACTAAAGATAAACAAACAAACAAAAACAAAAACATTTATATCTTGGTCAACATCATTTGGACGTTAATTATAAAAAAAAAGTTTATTTCCTTATATAAATCCTGAGAGATTGTGTAAAAGGAAAAGCCACAGGCACCTTAAGTTTTAGCCAGTTGTCTGTAATGGCTCATCTGCTTCTTGATGTGATGAATTGTGACCAGACATTTCAGCGACTGCCAACCGTGAGGGCTGAAGTTACCAGTCTGACCTCTGTCAAGTCTAAGAAGCAGGATAGTATTCTGGGCTGCATGTGGTAGAATATTAGAGAGCTCAGTAACCTCCATTTAATCATCCCTTTATTGTTTTACACAAAGAGATGGAGGCATTTTCATTAGCATTGCAATTTGTTAGAGAGTGGAACAAATTGTTGAGATCATGCTTCAAAGCACGTTCAGCTAACTAGCCGGTTTCAAGATAATTCGTTCAAACACAAGAAACAAGAAAATGTTTAAATACTTTTACATACATGGAGTAGTGAACACCTGTAAAAAAAAAAAAAAAGACAGATTCACATATAACTCTGTCTGTCCCGCAGGTCTTGTTTGTTGCAAGTGATGCATTATGCAGTCTTACAATAGTCGAGCTTCTGTTGCTACTCTTAGCAAACTCATACACACATATATGCAGGCTCATAAATATTCATCCTCTAAAACCTTCAGAGACCTTAATGAGCCGTGTGTTTGCTCCTGTTTAAGTGCAAGTGTGACTCTGTGTGGCAGCAGTGTGGGCTGCAGTCAGGGAGAGAAATGCCTCATACCCGCAGGGACCATGCCCACTGGGACATGCACTTGGATACAAACACATGCTGAGTGAACATCGCCTCTTTTCCAAATCTAAAGCTGAAGCTGTCTGGAGCATGCCAACAGGAAAGTGTTAAGAAGAGTAAAATAACAGCCATATATACTGTGGAAAAGGGGATAAGCCACCGCCCCCCCTCTCCCCCCAACCCAGTACAGGGACACATACTGTACACAGGGCAGTGACCTTTTTCCTCACAAAATCCCACTGGTTAAGAGAAATGCAAGCAGTGCTATGAATACTTTAAGTCTGAGAGGCCACAGCGGAATAAAGCCAGCAGCTGTAGCTTGTGCTTCGCTACAGCCTCAATCACATGCCCGGTGCTTCATCCATAATCCAGAGAGGCACCTGGGTGAAAAGTGAAGTGGCAACAGAATTATTGATGAGCTGCATGCAGAGTTGTGTATGAGTAAATCCATCCAGAGTTGTAAAGAGATTTCATCTGAAAGCAGCAGCAGTCAGCAGAGCACCAGTGAGTAAAGTTCCTCCCCGGGGACAAGTAATGTCTCATTCCATCAGAGTCCTTTTGGTAGTCTTTTAAAAGACACCAGTGAGGACCAAACCGGCGGACCAACTATGACACCCATGAGCCAGCTGACTTTGTTAACTGTGGACTCATGATTTTAGTATTATAATGCAGGAGTACAGCCTTTAGATATAACTCTGCTTTTGTCCTGTCTTCAGGGCCTGGTTATAGAGCGAATTGGGAGGAGACCCCTCCTCATATTTGGTTTCTCTTCCATGGCGGTTTTCTTCAGCCTGCTCACAGTTTTCCTCAATTTCCAGGTAAATTATTCTTCCTCCTCAAACGCTGTTTGAAGTGCTGTCGGAGTGTGCAAACACCTGATACTGCACACTGTGCCACAACCATACTGTGCACATACGATTCACAGTATGAATCTGAATTTATTCTGAATACTACACATAGATTTTTTTAAAGAAAAAATGTTTTCTATCACTGATGCACATCCAAAATGTCCAAAATGATCATGTCTCTGGATGTTTAACCGTTTACCTGTCATTCCAGGAAAGTGTGTCGTGGATGCCATACCTCAGTTACGTCTGTATACTGGCTGTGATTGCTGCCTTTTGCTCCGGACCAGGTAAAACTACCACTTTATTCCAAGCTGCACCCTGAATAATCAGTGGAAATAGCCTTCATATTGGCTTATTTAAATGTATTTCCAATACAGCAAAGTGGCTTCTCGTAAATCAACGTGAATTTACATGTGATCTGGAATAATAAACAAATGAGTATGTCACTGATCTCCACAGTGAAAGTTGTCGTCCTTTATTAGCATACCAAATAGGAGCCATACTGCACACCATATTGTATATAGGATGCTGCAAATGCACAGCAGGCAGTGTGTTACTGTGTGTGCTGTGGGTCCTGGTGGGAGGTTGATTTTGTGTGTCAAGGTGAGGCCATTACTGTCTCCACACACCTCCTTTTGGAATAATTATGTCTCCAGGGAACATTCACCAAGAATAGTGCCATTTCGGGACTAGATGACAGATTCTTTGCAGGTGTCACATATGGAACAGAAGATGTAGAATATTAGATGTTTCTTGCCAGACCAAGTTCTTTAGTAACTAGAGGGAAAGGATTCTTGACTTACACCTTTATTGTAGTCATTAAATGTCTTGCTGAGGTGCACTTTCATGGTAATCATCGCGGGATGACAGATTGTTTCGGTCTATAGCTATAATTCATGGCCCCTTGGAAGAAATGTCTCACTGGGAGGGGAAGAGGGGAATATTCACAGGAGGGATGGCCCCAGTAGTGCTTTGAGTGGATAAATGAGGAGCAATAATTCCTCTGAAGTTGTTTCACCATGGGAATCATGGCCCAGATATTTCACAGTTGAACAAAAAGACAAAGTTTATGTTTCTCTTTAAAGAGAAGAAGTGATATATTTCCAGTTGACATACCAAAGGGCATAGCTCCAGCATGTTTCTTTTCTTCGTTTTTCTGTCTTGGAATCTTTTTATTTCAATTTCTCCCTGAATCATTCTTGAAATCATTGAGTCATTCCTTCAAGATTTTTGAATTTATTTTTTTTTTATAATGAATCCATTCATTTTTCTATAACCCACCTCTACATGTTTGTTATGGGTGCTGGAGCCTTTCCCAGGTGAAACTGAGAGAGAGACGATGTGTGGTGGATACAACCTGCATCATCTTCAACTCTATAATTCATCAGATCTTTGCATTTACTTATGGTGGATTCAGACCGGCGTCAAAAACGCTCCTGATGCTCAAAGTTGGACGCTTGACACTAGGATGAAATTGAGAAAGTAGCTTGGCTTTATTTGCTCCACAAGGCCAGAGAACGACGTCGTCAGGCGTCTGCGCCGTGTCTGGATTCACCAGATTGTTCAGAGGAGGACGTGTCATAAATGACAGGGTGGACACAGACAGCCACGATCAGTTTGTCCTCCATTGTCTTTGTAAAGTGAAGAGATTTCCCTGGGTTCTAACTATTTCTGTCTTGTCCCGTCATGATGCTAAGTCGCTCTGATTGGTTGACGCCCCGCGTCAAGTGGCAAAAGTTAAGATTTTTCCAACTCTGGTGTCCACTATGGCAAGCCAAAAGGGCCATAATACGCCCTTCGAATGACGCGTTTGTCACAGAAAACGCAGTTTTTTACGCACGTCAAAGTGAAACAAAACAGCGCTTTTTACGTGCGTTCTTGAAACGCCGTAAAAAACGGCGTTTTCTGTGACAAACGCGTCATTCGAAGGGCATATTATTGCCCCTTTGGCTTGCCATATATACCTGACGCCCCTGGTGCCGATATCGCGTTTGGCATTTGGAATGGCACACTGTGTCACAATACTAGAAGGGCTTAATAGGAAAGAACAGCAGAGCCATAGCCACGGGAAACTTTTATTGTTTTTTTCTTTTTGTTGTCATTCAGAAAGTACCTATCGAAGAACTAACAGCCATTTCTGGAGTGGATTTAATTTCTTCACATTTCTCAGGTCCAACTTTTTTAAGTCTCCATATGGGAGGTATTCTCAAAGCTTCTAAATGTGACGTTATTGCAGTAAAATGGTAAATAATTCTGTAGCACAAGGGGGGGGTGCATATGGTAGTATGGACGTTTTCTTCTTTAATATTTGGAAAAGAGTAACAGCTTAAATTATCTGTTGATATTGTCGTTGTTAGCTTTATAGCAAGGAGAATATGTATGAGTGTACCACCCAGGATGTGTCTACAACAATAGGGCAGGTTTTTAAATAGTTAATTCTCTGAAAATCAAAAATTAATCTGAACAAGTGTTGGGGCTGCTGAGGATCAAAGCTGTTTATGCACAGTTCATTCACAGCCCACATACCTGATTAAAATCTACAATAACATGAAAAAAAAATGAAAGAGGACAAAGTGGAAAATCAAGACAGAAAATGCAACACTGCAGACCAATTCATTTGTAAGCAAATCCACATTACAAACTTTTTTTTTTCCACCACAATTTTCCTGTTGCACATGTGCATAAATAATAATGCTGCTCAGATTAGATAATAATGAGTACACAATCCAATATGATATTTATTTATTTATTTATGGCAACACTGTAGCAAATCAGTGGAATATGATAAGTCATGTCATAAGATTTCACCTATTAAAAAAGAAAACAGTAAAACAGTTTATGGTTTCCTAGAAGCGATGGGGAGCTAATCACTCTTGTGCCATCGCATTTTGTGACATTGTCCTTTA
Source organism: Atherinosoma microstoma (assembly GCA_037177055.1). Classification (NCBI taxonomy): domain Eukaryota; kingdom Metazoa; phylum Chordata; class Actinopteri; order Atheriniformes; family Atherinidae; genus Atherinosoma; species Atherinosoma microstoma. The sequence continues at coordinate 31,725,798 of JBBBVU010000003.1, forward strand.
AGCTGCACATCCTATACTTATTTCAGTGGCCATGGCAACAAAATGCAAACATATGGCTCCTTAATGTCTTGATTTTTTCTCTCTCTTTTCAAAAGAATCTAAATAATTGTGTGTCTACTGCCAAACATCAAACTTATATAACATATTAACTATAAAAAAAAAACACATTATGATAAACTATCAATAATCTTTATATTGATTATTAGTTTAGCGGCAGCATATATTCAAATTTTGCTGATCTCAAACAGGCCTCCATAAAAGTGCATTTAGTTTCATATTCAGTTTGATTTTTGTATCGTTCTCCATCTGAGCTTCAACAAAGCAGCAGTGTGATGTGCATGTTTTATTAGACTCATCTAGAAGAAACTACATGAAGAGCAGAGGTTTGAGATATTTCTTTGACCTTCATGGGGTGAGAATATTCTGTTCTAACGAATCTCATTATCATCCTATTCTGTCTTATCAGAGTAGAATTTCTTCCATTTTCATGGGCAGTAGGTTTTGATGTGGCACCCAGCCATCCATAAAGTAGAACATATGGTAACATAATATTAGCACTTTGAAAGAATCTGTTTTAGCCCCGACCATGATCTTGCTCCATGAATCTTAACAACGTTGTTTGTGTCCAATTCTCAAACAGAAACCCGATCTGCAAAACTAAAGACAAAAAAGAGTGAACTGATGAAAACATGGAACTGAAGAAGCTTGTCATGATCTGTGTTGCTGCTCCACAGCTCAGGACCCGCTATAGAGCCAGCAATAGAGGCTGTGTGCCTGTTTCTGTTGGCCCATCTCTGCTCAAAGTCCAACAATCTTACAAAAACATCAAAACCCACTTAAAAGGAAAGCAGAAGTTGAAACTACCAGACCAAAGATTAATATTGAAATACCAACTTGCTTCCTGTACGACACCTCATCTATTGCTATTCTTGCTGTTTTCAAGCTCAACTGCAGCTTAATGGAGACTTACGGCTTGTTTAAGCAAACCCTTCAAAATGATGTGCTAATGGCCAACTAGTTGCCCATATATAAGAAAAGACTATTTGCTGATAACCCATAAGTCCTGTAAGGCAACTAAAAGGTTTTGTGAATATTCAGAAATTCTGTGCATGGTGTCCCATTTGGTTAATTTTGATATGCCACAAGAAGTCAGCTGCAGAAATGCACTATATGCACCTTCTTTTTTAGTTTTGTGGAACAAATCTGAAAGCTATTATATCTCTTCTAAATGCACTATTCACATGACTTTTGGAAGATAGTGGAATCCTAGTTCATGGAAGTTGGGCAGTGTTGTATCTGAAGACAGATTTGCAGATAGTTTGGGTCAGTTGATTGACAAGTGGAACTGCTGTCTGCTGGGGCAAATCAATTTCTTCGCCAAACACCAGAGCTGGTGAGCGGTGTAGATATATCTAGTGAGGTTAATTGGGTCCTTTCATTGCTTGTGGCTGAGTCTGGGAATCAGTGTATGGACTGCTGAGATTGCTGGCATAGAAGCAGCTGAACAAACTATAGGGAGTTGGAGAGACACTGAAGTTTTAGGGGATAATGATAGATTATATAGCAGAAGAATTCTTCTCTGAAAATGTGTTTTCTGAACATGAAACTTTAAAGATGTGGTTTTTGTTTTTCAAAGTGTATGGTAAAGAAAACATCATATTATTCATGTTCCTCTCTGAGCTCAGATGCTGTTCAAAACAAAGACATGAGAACAGTTTTTGATTTCATCTCAGTTTCTTCTTTTATTAGCCTTCTATAGCAGTCTGACGCGGTGTCATTAAATTGTTGCTGTCGCTTTTGTCAAGTATTGCCATCCAGTGAAGAATAGAGAAAAATCTCCCCCTCAAACAGTTCCATAACCATGTAATTCTGTCTGTATGTGAAAACTAATAAGACCACATATAACAAGATCAGGGACAGCAGCATCATGCCACCACACTGTTTCTACATGCTGCATGTCCCAGGATGACAGCAGGCATTATGAAGCATGTCAATAGAAAGTTATTCATAATATATCTCCTACAGGATTTGAAGGGCAGTTCTGTGTATCATGCTAAAAAGTAAAAAAAGCATAAAAACTGAAGAGGTTGTCAGTGTTTCCATTTGAAGGGTTCACTGATATGTTTATTAAGCTGGGAACATAATTTTTCCTCTTATTGCTATCTTGTATCTGCATGCACCTATTCTAAATTTGTCAGACAAATCTAAATCAAACCATTTTTGTTTTTTCAAAGTCAAGACATAATAAATAAAAAAAACTGAGCATGGGTCGAGATGGGGAATATACATCAGGGAGGGTGGGCTTTGCTACTTTGCACCCTTGTGCTGGTCAGGACCTTTTATATAGTGAGGAACAAGAGTGTTTGTATTGACTTTTGCTTCAGTCTGACTACACTGAAGTGCCTCCCACAGGGTATAAATTGGCATAACTCATGTTCAATCTGAAAAAAGTCTTGGGGCTTCTTGTGAGCCACTCTGAGGATAGGCTTATGCAACCTTAATATCTGCTGCATTTGGGCGAGTGCTGCTGAAGTGCACCCATCCATTCTTTATACGCACGTCATCATGTTCAAGGTCACAGGACTGAGGCATATCCTAGCTAACTCACATGTATATATATGGCCAATTAAGAATCACCAATGCATTCATTGAGTTGTTAGAGGAAACTGGAGTATTATTAGTAAAAATACTAATAATGATCATTTAAAACCCCCAGAATTGTTCTTCACAAGAGTGGCTTGGCGTCAACGGTCATAGAATAAAATAAAACCTTGCACTCTCATTTTTCATATATAGAAGGAGTCCTTTAAACAAACTCTTAGCAGATAGTTGAAGAAGAAATAAAACTCTGTGATCCCCATAAGCTTTGACTACATTACAGAAAGCAAGAAGAGGAATGACTGACAGAAATGCAACGATACATCTTGTGGCAGATTAAGTTCCTGAACTTCTGATTTGACTTTCTTTTTTCTTTTCTTTTTTTTTTTACCTTGTAGCTTCTTGGCATTTAAACTGGTACAGTTTTGGCATTATTTTATTTTATTTAAAGTATTTATTTAAATATTTACCAAACAAAACAATCAATACATGTAAATTTCAAACTCTTGAATGAAAAGAAGCAAAAAGAAGAAAACCTTATATAATTTGCCCCCTCACACAAATAATTAAACCATTAATAAATCAAATTTATTTAACTAATAAAATTTAACTAAAAACAATTGCAAGACAACATGCCGCTGATTTCCAACAGATATTTAATATTTTACTTTTCATTTATTATCACCACAGAACAAAACAAATTAACCTTATTCATTATGTAAGGATTAAACAACGAGGACCCGTGCATTATACGGTTTTAATACACGACGCGGAGTCTAGAACACCAAGACACGCAGCGAAGTCCATTAAAACCGTATGAAGCACGGGTCCAAGTTGTTTAATCCGCTTACACCGTGGTCCCACACAGTAAACATTTCATAAGAAATTATTAAATTAAACTTGCTAAATGCATTAAAGTATAGGAACTATTTTATGTTTGCCTCGATGTACTTTTCATGCTAAACAAACATTCCATGCTGCAACACGATTCTCTCATTCACCTGTCAAAAGCCAACTGATCTGAACCAGTTGATTAAGGCGTTGCTATGGTGACGCCCTTAGCAGAGTTATATAACTGTGATTTAACTAGCCAAACCACGTGTGCGTATATACAAAAATAATGCACGCCAGGTGGCATTAGAATTCTCACTGACTATAAATTTTCTTATCATAGTGTGTAACATTTTTTTTAAACATAATAATTGATTTTGCTACTTTAGTTTCTTTATCCAGATTGTTCCACACAACGGCTCTGTACACTTAAACACTTTTGTTCTGAATCTCGGTTTTATAAATATCACACGTCCTTTTAAATTATAATAGCTTTGTCTTTTTTCAGATCTTTTTATACATTAGCTTCAAAATACTGCAATCACTACATCGTCAAATTTGAATAATTGTAACTTAAATAATGGACTGGATGGATCTATATCTGCTTCTACTAATGATTCTTATTGCTCTTTTTCGTAAAATGAAAACTGGATTGATGTATGTTTTACATCTAGTTCCCCATATTTCAATGCAATAAGTCAGATATGGAACAATCAAAGAATTTTATAATAGATATAGTGCCTTATAGTGCATAAACTTCTTGGGCAGAAAAAGTTCAATCTTTGAATTCAACATGAATACCAATGAGAAGCTGACAGATCTTTATAAAACAGCATAACTAGTTATGATCTGGAACTACTGTATTTATCTTAACCAGATATCTGTTAATGTGGATGTAACAGTATATGTGGACAAAGAAAATGTTTTAACCTTCAGCTAATGATTTTTGAAAGGAGAACAGTATGTCTAGCCCTTATGTACTGACTGCAGAGAAATTTCTGACATATGTTTTTATTCTCACTGCAAATTTAGAAACTGAGGTGTGAGGGTAGGAGCGGCACCAACAGTGCTGCATTCTTACGTGAACAAAAACAAGTATGAGTCATATCTATTCTATACAGAGAGAGGTTATGGAAGAAGATTCTCTGTGGACCCCATTAATACACAGGTTGAAGCTAAAGGGCGGAAGGCTTTCACTGCTTGAGGAATGACTTTGTGTGGGATAATGTGTGAAGTCCTCCAGGCTGTGGGGACACTGAGTGTGTCAGGTGAATGCCGGCAAATGGCCCGACACATGGGAACAGAGCCTTACTGCCCCAGAAAAGACACACCAGTGCTGTTCAGGTCTGCACACTTTCAAGTATTGAAGTGTTAAAAGACATTAGCTGCTTGACCCACAGAGATTTCCACCCTGTCTTCTGGTCACACAGTTGCTCCCTCCAGTAAGTCCATGCAGCTTTCACATCGTTTCAGAGCTGCAGAAAAGGTTATGTTTGTCTGCAGAGGGGGAACTCCTTGTTAGTCCCAAATGACTTGGGCTGTTTAGCTGATATACCTGTCATGTTACTTTCAATATTCACCATGTTTTAGAGGAGACCATGCTCAATTTCACAAAATGACTGAGACTTTTGCATTTCTGGCATGAACTGCCAGAGGCGTTTTAATATCAGTCTCGAATACAAGCTTCCGTGGGAATGCTACAAAGTAAATTCACGATCATTAAAATCTTGTTAATGCTCTTTTTATTTGACTTGGTATATGTCATCAAGGTTGCAATCGCTAACTGTCACCTGTTGCTCTTCAATATTCATTTCTCTCTTTAAGGAGGCATAAACAACCCATATTTAGCACACACACACACATACGGATTGAAGGCTGCATCAGTGGTGTCACATTGAGAAACACAGATCTCAGGAATGTGAGGCTGCATGTGTTTGACAACCCCATGTCGCACCTTGCTGCAGGGTGTCGAATGTTGCTGTTGCAATGGGTGAAATCTTCTTTTATCTCTCCAAAATGATTTTCTCAATATCGCTGAAACAAACAAACAAAAAAAAAACATAGATATATACAGTAGATATCCACTACAGCAGGGAGCAAAGGGGAGCTCAGCTCCCCTGAAAAGCTGATGAGATTCCATGAAAATGCTCACCTGAGACTCTAAAGGCTGTATTACTGATGTGCAACAAGCAAAAGAAATAAAGAGGAAGAAGAAGATGTTTTTAATAGCGGACTGCCGCCTTCTACTGCACTGCCTCTTTTATGTCTCTTTCTGAGAATGAACATGATCATGATCTCCGCCATCGTCACTTCATTTGTTTTTGTCTGAAGCTAACGTCAGAACTTGGAGGTGAACTCTGAATTCTGTACTGCTGTCTGGTGGATGTATTGGCTAACAACCACGTCAACGTAAAGGATGCATGAAAGTACGAGGGCAGTGACGAATGAAACGGACGTACCTATTACGTACGTGAAGGGAGTAAAAATGGGGCTTAAAGGTAGGGTAGGAGATCCTGGAAAAACCGTTCGAGCAAGCTAAATGTTGAAAATACACAACTGAAAAGTCCAAACCCCCTTTCTTCAGATTTCCCCCTGAACCCACGCCTCCAGACGACAGGAACACGCTTGTTCCCGAGGGTTCCCGAGTGCTGAGCAGCATCGATTGTTTTCTCCAAATGTCATAAAGACATAATGCTGTCTTACCTATCAGGTAGAAATATGTCCACCATGGCATCACTCTGCAGCCCTTTCTGTTGCTTTAGTTGACGCCACCGATGCACACTCTGCTCTTGCTCAGCTCTCTTTCAGCTTTTTTCTTTGCAGTAGCTTCTCCAAAACAGGTTTTCTTTTCCGACTCCATATAGGCACCTTTTCTGCCATATTGTCCCTTACATTTAAGTGTGTACCGTATTTTGATGTAGCATGCAAGCTAATGTGGCAAGCCAAGCTTTGGCTCTGGCTTCCTTGCCTTTGTTTACAAATGCTCCAAACCTCTGAGAGCGTGCGATTCGTGCATGGAGCAGGGCACGTGGGGAGGGGGGAGGGACAAACAGCAGTTGAGTTTGATTGACATATCACCATCCAATCTTTAAGAAAGGGCCAGTTAAAATGATTGGATGATGTATTTTCAGTCCTGTCCGTTCCACCGGTGACTAAAATATTTCATTTTTGTGTTGGGGCATTTAGTTAATTGGCTGCAATCCGGGTGTGAAGGGGATTTTAAGCAATATTGTAAAAAATGCTCCTGGAAAACATCTCCCACTCTACCTTTAAGGGGGAGCTCTAAAAGCGATCTGCTTTCAGGTTATATATTAATTTGTATTTTCTATAAGGTCCTGACGTTTATTGAATTAAAGAATTGCATTAATTCGTCGGCAATGTATGTTTTTTCATTTGATAAATTTTCCAAACAATGTGATCCGGTCCATTTTACAATTTTATCACCATGGACATCAGCATTGTTTGTTGTGCACTGTGAGCTGCCTCAGCGTTGACCGCTTATTTTTGCTGCTTTTTGTAGTTTATAAAAGAACATTTGATCCCTGTATGAGATGTTTCTGTTTGTATCAGCTGCTGACAGTAGCAGAATGTTTTTGACTGTGCTGTGTGCCAATATATATGCACTTGCACGTGACTTGCAAAGCCGCAATGCACGCCCAAAGATAAAGCTCCCCCCAAAACCCCAGTGGAATCCGAGCCCTGTCTGAACCCCTTCTTGTTCGGTTGGTAATGGACAAGCTGACAGATGAACTTAGACGAAAATCTCCATGGACTATGATGTTTGCAGATGACTTGTGATCTGTGAGAGCAGGGAATAGCTGGAGGAGAGAGGTGGAGGTGAGTCTTTCTGAAAGTAAAAGGATTAAAGATTAGCTGGAGCAAAACAGAATACTTGTGTGTGAATTAGAGGGACCCAAGTGGTGCGGTGAGGTTACAGGGAGCAGAGATAAAGATGCTGAATGGTTTTTAAGTCCTTATGGTCAGCAATCCAGAGTGACAAAGAGTGTGAAAAAAAGGTGACGAAACATTTAGAAACTGGTCAGAAAGAATGGAGGTGAACAAGATGGTGGTGAGACAGTGAACCTGTGAAAATGAAAGACAGGAGGCAGGACTGGAGATTTAACATTTGCCTGTCCGGGAACTGCAGGTGGAAATTAGAAGCTTTGCTAAAGCCTAGAACAAACACATTTGCCTTTGAATTTAATGTGTTGTTCTGCATGTCCTTGTAAATTTAATTCAATTTCAAGTTGAGGTTCTTTTTGTGAGTGACAAGGGTGGATAGGATCAGGAATGAGGGCTTTGCAGGGACAGCAGATGTAGTTTCAGAGACAAAGTCAGAGAGGCCAGACTAAGATGGTTTGGATATGAACAGGAACTACCAGTTAGGAAGCCCAGAGGGTGACCAAAGAGGAGATTTATGAATGTAATGAAAGAGGACATGAAATTAGTTGGTGTAAGAGAAGAGGATGCAGAAGACAGGGTTAGATGGTGGCAGATGATTCTCTGGGGTGACCCCTGAAGGAAACAGAAGCTATATGCTCTCAGTTCTTCTGCAGGCTGCAATATTTTCTCACTTGTAAATCGGATTATTGTCAGTCATATTTGGAGCAATTTTCCTTTAGGAATACCTTGCTTTGCATCTAAATTCAGATAGCCTATAACCCGATGCGCCAGATGGTATATTTCACTGATCTATAATTTAATTTGTGGTTTGCGTCACACATCTGACAGGGGAAATCCTCTGTAGAAACTATTTAGGAAAGAGCAGATACTTTCAATAAAGGCTTTCAGGTGTCTGCTTGATGTGTCTGTCAATCACATCAAGGGCCAAAGTTAAGACAATCATGGTGCAATGAGCAGAGTCAGTGAGTAGGTGCCAACTTCGTTGACTTTCATTACACTTTGGTAACATTTCTATAAGTTAAATCCCGTCATATCTCAGTAACTTACACGCCATGTGAAAGCTGGTTTTAAATAAGCCGTAAGGAGAGTTTGGAGAGTCCTCCTGGGAAATTTCCTACAGTGTGAGCAGACAGAGTAATTTCAGAGATGCCTTGGATTTAAATCTGAAAAAAGTTCTTGCATTAGGACCATCGTCTGCATGTGTGTGTGGTGTGTGTGTGTGTGTGTCCACTAAGGCTTTTCTCCTGCTCTGTTAAACATGAAAATCTAATATTAAGAAATTTCCAGACAAGCACATGCTCATTTCACAGTTTAATGACTGAATTAATTAATTTGTGTGACTCACTCATGTAAAGCAGGGATTAGAAAGTTGCCCACATGAAAATAAACACTTCCCACTCCTGCTCGGAGCCCAATGTGTGTTGTTATTTTGGTATAGGACTGTTGTGTAACTGGAAGAAGATTTTCTGGTATTTTGGTTTATATTTCAGAATTGATATGCCACTGAGACATATGCCCTTTGTGAGCTCTTGCGTTTGGTGGAAACTCATCTATTATCCTCTTTACTTCTCTTTGTCTTACTCCATCACTGTCCTCCCTTCAGGGAGCTCACTACTGTTGAAATTTGTGATGTAAAAAATGGTGAGACTTTCCGTTTGTCAAAAGAAGAAGGGTGAGTGATCAGTGGAAGCAACAACAGAAGAGGCTTCATTTCTAACAGACAAGCATTGCCACTATTTTTCTCACTTTGATGAGATGATGGCATTGATCTCTGGTGAAGAGGAAAGCTAACAAGGCGGTCAGTGCTGTCAGTTAAACAGAATTAGATGGAAACTTGTGGCAGTTCTTTGAGCTCAGTTATCAGAGAAAGCCATTCTTTTGTTCATTAATTTTCATTAATTAGGACGGTTGTTTTGGGCTGGTGTGTTTTAGATGTCTGTATCCCCCTGCAACCTCTCACCCACCGAGGCAATTTACTGGACCCCAAACTGCAGAAACAAGTGTTTTATGACCTTGCTGCAAAGACAAACTACACAAAATCTGATTCCTGTTCGGGGAAAATAATTTTAAACTTGCTTGGCTGCAATATTTCATTCAGCTATTCAATGATTTCTTTTTTTTCATTTGAGGGAAGATTACATACAGGAATATTCTAACTGAAATACAATAACCTCCTTTGTCACAGCTCCTATTCACTCTGCTCTTCTTATGTCCTCATATATATATCCTGCAATTGCTTTTCATAGATGAGGCTTTTGCAGAGCTGATGGATCTTACCCAGAATACAGGCTCCATTGTAGTGGGTGGACCTTTAACCATATTTAAAGTTTCCAAACCATTCAAAAACTTTTTTAATGTTTTGTTTATGAACAGAAACAAATGTTTCAGTCAAGTAAATCAGATTTATTTTTGCACATCAACCAGCAACATAAATAGATAAATAAGGCATTATAGAATCCTTTAAAGGGCTCTATATTTTGCTTTGTGTTCATAAAACATATGTCATGAACCTCCTGTATTAAAGGTGAATTAGATTTAAACAAAAACATTTGGTTGATTTGTGTAAGTGTAAGCTGGCACTGTTTTTCAGATGGGAGGAGATGGGGCACAAAACATAGCCAGCAGGGGGCATGTTTGAACTGGTTTGTTGGTTTGGGAAATTACGTTCTAATTTTGCTGATGCTCTTATGCAGAATAGATTGGGTGTAATGGTTCTATATCTTGCCCAAATACAGTTCAGCATATGCACTGAGGAGGTTGAGGATTAATCCAGCAACCCCACTGACTGAAAAACAAGCACACCTGTATCTTGTCAGGTAAATAAAATGGGAAGTTTCTGTGCTTGATTTATCTAAGAGCATTGATGAAATATCTGATTTAGTTTCTAAAGTGACAGGCATAGAGCTTAGATATAAACTTTTATTAACATGCAATGCCAAGGACAAAATCTTCACTCAAGAAGTAGATGCTTTTGTAAGGAAAGTGCAAAAGTACACACTTACATAATAAACTTTAAAAGAAAAAGTAACCCCTTGAGGGATAATTTAGGTTTCAATGCAAAGAGGTTTACTTCATGATGATCTTATGAATATTAAACCTTTATGATGTAAAAGATAATGCTTTATGGAAAATATTAAACATTGACACAACACATTCATGAAGAATGAATCTTATTGCTCACAACTACACACATAACCTGCTCTGAATCTGCTCCATCTGCTGTGTTAAGTTCACTTTGATCCACATCGCTTGTTGGTGGCTTCAGTGATGTTAGTTACAGGTATTGCTATTATGTGGCTTATTCCATCAAGAAGATTAAAGATACCTAAAAAAATGTAAGTGTGGAAATGTACTTGAGTATGAACAGCTTGTGCCAGAGACAGTCTGGAAAACTGGTTTAACTTTGTTTACTTTTGTTACTTTATAAGCTATTCAATCTACACAGAAATGATGCCTTTATAATGAATATGGCTGCTCTAAAATAAAAACTTACAATAATTTTGAAAGTAAAATTGAAATTAGAACAATTCAACATATAGTCAAAAGCAAGTTTATTTGTATAGCACATTTTCTGAACAGGACTATTTAAAGTGTTTTACATAAAACATTAAAAACATTCCAGATGGTGCAAAGGAAACATTAAAAAGTAGTAAAAGGCAACAACAAATAGCAAAAATCCCAATAAAAGAAAAAATTCATAATAATATCATAAATTGAATTGATTTAAAGCAAGATAAGTTAAAAGTTACTGTGCTGATTTCATGCATTTTCACTACGCGCCTGAAAGTCAAACTTGTAATTAACTTGTAAATAAAATAGATAACTTCCAATAATTTGAAATTGAAACAGATGTCAATACTTAAAGAAAAAAGTCCAAAAATGGCCACTATATGCCAGCCCACAAATGTTTTTTGTTTTTTCTTCCTGTGAAGAGGATTTACCTTTATGATTAGTTTCTTTAGTGCTTGAACTGAGCTAAATCATTGTCTACTTTTAGAGGCTGGAAATTAGAATTAGAATACAAAGGTCTATTATGGTTTTCCATTCATACTTCATTGGAAAATATGACCTCTGATCCCAGTTAGCCTTCTGTAACACTGTGTGAAGTTGTGTCTACACTCTATCTGCATAAACTACCCCAGGGCAGCATCACTTGCTGTAAAATGAAAGGGGAAAAAAAGACCAATAAAAAAATCTACAACAAAAACCTACAGTTGTCACACTATGGTATGTAATCATTGGTTTAGAAGTATATGTCCTTCCTTCATTGAAAAGGTTAAAGAGGAGTCTGAGGAGCAGAAACATTGATGTATTGCTGTGATAGAAAACAAAAGAAAAGCTCTGGTATCTTCTTTTGCTTGTTAACCTTTGCTGGATAAACGTTGAGCTGCCTCTAACTGAAGCTTTCACTCCTTTTGTGCAGCAGGTAAACTGAATAGAAAGTATGGCATGGATTTTTTTTTGCATATTTTCCCTTCCCAGTATCTCAATTTCATCAGGATTGAAACATTCATTCACATCACAAAAACCCACCTGATGTTTTCCACATTTGATTAGAGAGATAAAATGGAAATGATGTTCTTTTGTGCACTCCAGTAAGAAGCTGTCTGGAGTTGATTATGAAAAAGCAATGGAAGCAGTTACTATAGATACTCATTGTTTTGTGATAAAAAGGGATGTAATTGTTCTCTGTCAAATTACACTGACCCTGCGATTGTTCTGATGTAAATGAAGCACCAACAAAAGAAAATTACTCCGTCCAAACCATTCACAGGCAGATCATGAGATACAAATGTGTCACTGGCTATCCTTTCTTCTTTCTCCTCCTGATTATACATTTCCATACTAATGATTGTCTTTTTTATTTTATTTTTTATTTGTCACCTTATGGTTTATCAAATCAAATGTTATTTATATCACACTTTTCATACCAAAGAGCTTTGCATGATAGCAGCAATTTTAAGATAATTTCTAAATCAAATTAAAAATCGAAAACAAGCCCTCACGTACCCAAGTATGTAACCTAACCGAATTAAAAATACGCACCTAATGTTACGGCGCTGGCTCGGCTAGGGTAAGGGGACGCAACATGAAAGAAATATGTCAAGATGTAAGTGGAGTTACAGGGAATTTATTGTCCCTTGAGGCAAATAACACAAAATAACAAATAGGTACAAAGATGAGATGGACGGGTGGTGCTATTCAAATCAAAGAAACTAATGAAACAAAACAGCCAGCTTAATTAACTAATGGTTAAAGCAACTAAACAAAACCTGACAGACTGCAGTGACAACAAAACAAAACACAAGAAGCAGCACAGCTAATAATATAACAGGAAAAAAACTAAGGTAGAAAGGCGAAGTCTTAACTTGCACTGTCTCCCAAACAATTAACAATAATACACAAAATACAAATAGACAAAAAGCCTTAAAGGTCAACACTAGACCTCACAGAGATCAGACACAATGTAATACAATGATTGACAAAGCAGAGTCTCTACAAAATGGGGCAAGCTATCTACTAGAAGAGACACCAGAATACAGCTGCCGACAAATGAATGGTGCAGCACGTTTTTATTCCTGGAATGGAGGAAGCAGCAACAGCGATTGGTCCAGGGGCAGCAAACCAGGGAGCAGGTGAAGAAGTAATTTGCATACAGGATGAGAACAATGATTAGGCAAACCAGTGACAGCCATAAAACCTAATCATTCATTATCTGTCACACACTCATAAAGCACACATTTACCACAGACAAACGAAGTAAATCCCTAATTGGAACCTGAGGAAGAAATATATTGGGGATTTGTCCACAACAAGAGCCATCCCACTCAAATCATGGCCAGCCGGGTCCCAGACAACAACCCTTAAGATGGAGTGCAGGAACCCTCCAAACACCCACACAAGGGTAGCTGCTGCATAGCCCCTGGTGAGGCAGATCCCAATGAGGGAAACATATTGGAAAAATATTTGATTTAAAATTTTTTGGGATGGTTTGTTAATTATTTATATATAATCTGGTATATTAAGATAATATGACTAAAGCAGTGTAGAGTCTTAACTACAACTGGAGAATGTGGCATGAGCCCTCCAGCACTCTCTCCAGTCTTCTTGTGATCAGTTACTGTCTTTGCATGTCCTCACAGCAAGGACACACAGTCCTCCTCTTAGAGTGAAAGGCACTGTTGTTGCATTCACATTTGGCCTCAACATCAAGGATTAAAATAGTGTAATCCGTTCCTAATCATGACGGTAGGCAGTGGAAATTTTAATATGCCTGTTACAGGAGCTTTCAGGGACAATGAATGAAGTAAAAGGCATTGTGATACAAATGATTTGTGATGTTGATGTAAAAAAAAACAGGTTCAGGTTGCATGTTATGTACGTTGCATCAAATATGTATCACTCATAAGATTTTTTGCCACTTGAGTCTATAAGGCAATATATGCAAGTTGTGGTGCAATCCTCAAGTGCATTACTGCTTTGATTTAGTTAAAGGCTCAGTCAGAATAATATAAAAGCATATGCAACACTGAGGTTTAGCAGCTCATCTAATGTGCATATTAATAGTAAGTCGACGAAGATGAAAACTTTGAAAAAATAAGGAGTTTAGTGGTTAGCACACTCCCAGGAAAAAGTGCCTAATTGTATCTTTAGGGGTACAAAGGCTTGTCACCGGGGTAGTACACTGCTGTTATAGCCTTGGCAGAATTTGTGCCTTATAAAGACTATTATTGCAACTTTGGTGAATCTTGTACCTTGATATAAAAGTAAGAAATGTCTCCCATGAAAGTCCAAAAGGAAAGCAATCCTGTTTCTCTATTACACACATACAGACGCCAATTAACACATCATAGATATTGTGGAAGGCTTTGCCTAGTTTCGCCAGGTGGGGGAAACCTGGGCAAACCTTCTGACTGACAATCACTCTTCATCCTGAGCTGCCAGAGTGGCAGTAAATATTAAGATGATGTGAAACCACTTAAAGAAAATCTGTTAAACATGTGTTACATTGGTAGATTAAAAACAATAAAAATCAAAATGCACAAATATAAATGTACATATACAGTAAACCTTTTTCTTCAGAGGTATTCCTATTGTAGACCTTTCTCTGAAAGTGCAAACCGATCTTTTCATTTGATTGCAGTTGGATTTTAAATCCCCTCAGTTTACCTGCACCAATCATGTAGCTGACAGACAAAGAGGGGTCTACAGAGTGCTGAAAGACAGGGTATTGTGGTTAAGACAGAAACCCATTGATCAAGATGAATCACCTCTCGCCGGGGAATGTGGTAATAAACATGTTGACTCGCCAGTCGTGATGTGAGTCACAGCAGGTAACAAGACATACCAAAGGTGTATTCTTCATGATACGACTCGCAGGTGAATCAGTTCAGGATGGGACAGAAGTGGAAAAGATAGATTTTCTGTAGAGAGACCTTGAGCCAAGGTGAAATGTAACGATGTAAGCCAACCATTACAAGAGAAAAAAAAAATCTAATTACACAAGTGTAAGACATGAAGATGGAAAACTGATAGATTGTGAGGGTGACATGATCTTTGTACACCTGGATTTATTCATGTGCAGGTTTATCCATCATTTTTGTGCTTAGAAGCTCATTTGGTTAGTGTTTTATTCATTATATCCTTACAGTACAGAGATGCACATTTGCTACCATTTCATATTTCAGTCTTGTGGGTTGAATAATCTTTCATTTAGACTTATACATGAATACTTAAATGAAACATATATTAG
Organism: Atherinosoma microstoma; assembly: GCA_037177055.1. Taxonomy (NCBI): domain Eukaryota; kingdom Metazoa; phylum Chordata; class Actinopteri; order Atheriniformes; family Atherinidae; genus Atherinosoma; species Atherinosoma microstoma. Next base: position 31,740,883 of record JBBBVU010000003.1, read on the forward strand.
TTTTCCCATGTTTCCTGGCTTACCTGCAGTTTTAAAATGACTCCTGATGAGAAAGGGTGGACTGCATGGCAATACTGTATAACATGTGTTGCTAGGAATGGATAAAATGAGAAGTCAGCAGTTAAAGGCTAGCTTCTGTCCACTTAAAGATGCACTACGGAACTGTTGTTGATTTTCTCAATGATGCGCCCCCTATCGATGACTAATTCAGCATCAATCTTGCATCCTTCCTGTACTGTGAGCTCTCTCCAGCTAGTAAAAGACAGTCTTATCTTGGCTATTGTCTTATCTTCCTCTGTCCCTTTCTCTCTTTCTTTTCCTCTCTCTCCTTCCTTCTTGCGTTTCTTTGCTGAATCTGCCGCGGTGCACATTCGTTTGCTAGCCTGTGAAGCGGCTGAAACATCACGCAGCGTCCTGGATGAAAAAGTTGTATAGTGCGGTTTCGCTGGGCAGCGACGGCTGCAGAAATGCAAATAATAGATGTCACTGTGCCATCAATTTAGAATTGAATTTTAAGGTTGAAAAGTTACGTAATGCGTCTTTAAAGCATCCTCTTCAATATGCTCTGCCGCGGTAAGATTAAACAACTGATAAATCATCAATTTTTTTTATTTTTGTCTTGTTAAACAACATCATACGAAGAAATGTAGCTTCCAGTGGAGCCCTGATTATCATTCGTTTCATAGTTCTTCCCACAAACATTTCTGTGTGCTGAATCCCTTCACTGAAGTCTCATTTTGTCCATGGACATATATCTCTATTTACTAAAATGCTACAGAAAACTATTTCTATGCTTTCACTTAGACCATTGAGTGGTATTGATCCTCTGCCAAGAGCTTGAGGTTTTTTTCACTTTTCCCTGCATTGCACATAAGCAGCTACAGCAGGGTCACCCCCCTTTCTTTTGGTTGGAAAGGCTAAGACTCAGTCCACCTATTGAGCTTTTACACAACATCACTGACAAAAACCATAATGTTGTGAAATGACACAAAAAAAACACTAAACATGTTTTCCAGTACACGTGGGGATCCTTACACAGAGCAGAGAGCTGCTAGCACATTGTGAATAGTTTTCACAGCATTAAAACATTGACCTTGCAGATGTGTCAGAGGTGTGTCTCGTATCTATTTTACTGGATGAATAAAACAAAATATGTTCAAATCATGCTGTGAGGACCACTTTTTTTTTTTAGCAACAATAGCACCATGGTAGCTGGCTCACTGAGAGTTTGAAGACCCCCTCATGAATGACTGTAAAATATATGGACAAACCTTCCGTCACATAACGTAGGTTTCTGAAGAGCTGAATTGAGGCTAGTTGGGAGGTTCCCACCTTCCCCATTTGGCAGCTTCATGGGTCTCGTCACTTCCGGAAAATACAAAAATGGGCGATGTGGTGGCGCTGAGAGGGGGGCTGTGATCGTGGGGACGGATAATTGACACCCATCAAACTCTGAGCTGCCTTTAGCTATGAGCTAACAAAGCTAACCCGGAGCTAACAGGAGCTAACCAGCTAACGGAGGAAGGCGGGCTAAAATTAAGGCGAGCTGTTAGCCGGCTAGAAACCGCTGTTGTGCTACCCTCTGCCTCCTTGCCGCCGGATATCTGACACCTGTCAATCAGAAGGAAACGACACTTATTATGAAGAATTTCCACATTAAATAACATCTAAATGGGTGAGTTATAAAAAAATTCACTCCCCCCACAGTTGTCATGAAGGTAAACTTGACCTATTGAACCTAAAATGTTTTTTTGTACCAGGCTGTAAACATGTTTATTTCTGCTTAGAAGTTGGGCTTTTTAACATGGGAGTCTATGGGGATTGGCTCTGTTTTGGAGCCAGCCCCTAGTGGATGACGGGGGAACTGCAATTTTTGGCACCTCCGCATAGGCTTCACATTTCTCTGCCGGAAGTTGTCGCTTGGTCACAACCTGGTGATCATGTGACCATGAACAGCTTACCGGTGAAAACAAACCCTTCAACATAACAGCATATGTGTTGAAGTGTGCAACTTGTTCTCATAGATTCATGTTTTCTCCATCGATTTTTGAAAGAAAATGATCCATAATGTCAAACAGTTATATTGATCCCCTCAGTGTCAAGGCTAGAAAAATATATGAGGCAAAGCTAGCGGCAGTAGGACTGAATGAATGTCCTTATATCTCTCCACCATCATATTGTGAAGGAGCTGCTACGTTTGTTATTTTTTTTGTGTGGTATTTTTGGCATCTATACAAAAACAACCACAAGTTTTTTACAGTAATATAATAAGTGTTTTACTCAGCAGTCACAAAATGATCTGAACAAATTGTTGAATATTTCGAAGGATTCCAAGGTGTACTTTCAGCATTGACATCCTTGATAGCCACTAGCAAGTTATCACATCTTTCTGGGCTTTTGTTTCTTTTCGCTGGTTCGAAGAACGATCTGTTGTCTGTGGAACAACTATGTACATGGCAACCAACCACAATACAACTTTTGAACACATTTAAAGGAAACTACAAAAATCAAAGAAAAATCTACAAGGACCAACACTGAAAATCAGATGGTGTTACGCTTTAGCAACCTTTTGCTTTCACCAGCGAAGACCCGGATGTGACAAAGTTTACAGATCTTCTGGATGTTTGCATATGTAAAAAATCATCAAAGCAATTCCTGGATCCAGGCACTGATCCGGATCACCCCCAAAATCTAATCTCTTTCAGAAATTTCCTGAAAATGTTATTAAAATCTGTCCACAACTTTTTGAGTTATGTTGCTGACTGACAGTCAGACAATCCAACACTGCATTGGTAGAGGTAATAAGCAGTCAAGGCTAATGACTGTCTCAAACGCAGACTGGAACAGTCAAGGTTTTATATTAGACAAACATAAAAAGCCATTTTTCTTGCACAAACAGTTTACTGGTGGAATGCTAAAATGGTCACTCAGGTTAGTTTTACAATTTTGAGTACAGCTGAAGGTGAACAGCTGCTGGCAAGTAATAGAGAAAGAAGCAGGGGTTCATTTCATATTCATAGATTCTCATATTCTAAAGATAGATGGTAAAGGTAAATAAAAGAATCAGGAAATGCTTTGCAGCAGTGCCTCAACATTACCATTAGTGTCTTTAAAATAATAAAAAGAAGGCTGATTTTTAACAAGATACTTGGAGTTTAACAAAACAGTGAGAATTTTCAAACTAGCTTCTCTTTTCATAAAGCAAACCACACCTGTTGTCTTTTTAGAATTTAATAAATAACACCCTCAAAGAGATTCAGAAGGGGAAAAAAGTGTAACAGTCAACCTTGTTGTCAGGCAGGCTGGACAAATTCTCAAACAAGTTAAAGGCGATGCTTGTTCTGCACATGAAACCATCAGCATGAAAGATTCATGCTGTTCCGATCTTCTCTGCAGGCTACAGATGGTCAGCAGTGTGAGCCTGGGATGTCTTATAAGTCCAGAGAGCTGCTAGGTGCTCCTGGATAACCTCTAATAAGAACAACATTCTGTGTTATGCAGACTTGTGATCCATATTAATGACATATGGGCTAATGCACTCAGCTGCAAGAGGAACAATGTTGCCTGTAATGCAAATGTTCTCATCTTCTCTTTACTTTCTAACCATGAGCTTATATATTTTTCTTCAGTCTAGCCTCGTTTTCAGAATTTATTTCTTACCAAACTGTTTCCCACCCTGGTTCAGGAGAGGCTGACATCATTTATCTGCTGAAGTCAAAATCAGTAAAATCACAAAAAGCCTAGTGGTAACAACTTTGTGTGTGACCCTCTCTCCTTGTGTGAGATCAGGTCATTTATTTACTGCCTATAATTTGACTTTATATCAAAGTAAATACATGCCTTTATAACCATTTTTATCCATGTTAATGGTCAGTATGGTCACTAACCCTTAAACAGATTCGCTCAGACAGCTTATTACAACAGACTTACAACACAGTGTGCTGATTGAATTAAAGTGTTTTTGGCCTAGAAGTTGAACAGCACACTATGATTAAGCCTTTCTTCCATGATATATTCAAATGTTAAGTTGAAATTATTTCAAATGTATACACAAATATCCCAGAAGTTGTTTGCTGGCATCCTGATAGAAAGAGCTGATGAGTGGGATCTATTGGTAAATACATGTATATGTTTTATTCATGTAGGATTAAGTAAAATTGTAAATAGCACTTCAAAACGAGTCATGTACAAAGCTGATACTGCCCCTGTTGTATTGCCGTATTTCTGCAGTATGTCACTAAATATTACCCATCCACTGTATATCAGCATCCATATACAGTGTGTAATCTTCTCTTTAAGCTTTCAGATGGGAGTCAGTCTGAAAATGATGGTATTTTTGTGACATGTTGGTTTCATGGGTTTAAGGCGGAGGCTGTTATTCTACTGGTGTGTTATGATTATTCTATTATGTAATTAGAGTGTATTTATAGTGCTGTTAGATAATTTCAGAAGCACACATCTGGAGCTAACCACATGACTCATTCCTGGGGCAAAAGTAATGCTACTATAAAATCCTCCCAATTGATCATTGTATTTATTTTAACTGGGTATTTACAAACATGACCTAGAATTCTGGCAGGCTGGTAAACTACACAAATGAGCTGCTAAAAACCCATGTCAGAACCAACTGCGAGTGAAATATAAAGCTTTGGCTTCTGGTCTCTCTCTCTCATTGCTGGCCAGTCATCTGCAGGTTTCTGCCTGAGGCTCAGCAGATCAAGGCTCTGGCACTGTTGGAGTGTGACCAACACAGAAAAAGGGATGTCTTAGGAGGTCAAGCTGAAACAGAAGGCAGTGCATAAGCGCTTGTTACACATACAAACCAAAAAGGAAGCAAATTTATAGCATCCGTCTGATCAGCTTAGTGCTGTTATGCATGTGAAGATGTGATTGAAAATCTTTTGTAATTGAATCTTTCCGCCCCCCAATAATTATTTCCTCCCTTAATTTATCAGTGGTGTAATTGTCTGTATGTCTATACTGCACAGTTAGATGTCATTTATCTAATATTCTGCTTGCCAGTCATATCTGATCTGAGAGCTGAATGAAAGTCAGAAGGATTCTCCAAGAATTAGATAAAACTTCAATAAGTAAAGTAGTTTCTTGTATTGATTAATATTATTATCACTTTTGTAATTGTTTTTTAATTTCCCGAAACAATTTTCTCAGGCTTCCAAAATGCTTTATACGTATGAGCTTTAAAGCAGCAACATCATTTGTATTTTAGCTACGCCTTGAATTCAGACTGTTCTGGTTTTCTAATGGATTGTTGGTTATCTAGTTTTACTTAACACATGTTATTCCCCCTGGTAAGAATTTCATTTTTTTCTTGTTGTACCCATGTGCACTTTCTTGTAAAGATAATCTTTTTAGCAGAAATAGGTCATACAGATGCTTGCAGATTGCAGAATAATAGGTATTTTGGCAAAATCACAACAGAGAAGATGCAGTGTAAGACTGGTATAACAGGGAGTGAATTTTAAACTAGGTTACTTTTAAAATTAATAATTGACTCTGTGCTTGGATGTGGTCTAATCAGTGCTGCTGTTTGCCTGGGAGGGAAACCTGCATACTTTCATCCTGCATGATTCAATGCATCGCATCTCCTCTGAGGCCCTCCACAAACATATGCTGACCAAATAACATAAATAGCCCAATTACTGAACAGTCCTTTGGCTCAGCTCGCCCTTCTGAGACCACAACATGCCTTGGCAACAAGGGCACTCAATTAGCCCCTGCAACTAACTAAAGCAGTGAGCTTGAAAATAACTTTGCAACATTATGGATCATGATTCAAAATGTTTAAGTTGCAGATTGAAGATTTTTGAGCTAATGTTGTTCAAGCATGCGCATAAGCTTGTCATATTGGGAGCAAAACTCCACAGAAAACACTTTTATACTGGGCGGATTATCATGGAACAGATCTAACCCCCCGCAACAAGGAGACACTGAACACTCAAATGCATGTATGCACACACACACACACACACACACACACACACACACACACACACACACACACACACACACACACACACACAC